>NTHP01000082.1:263193-302319 GCA_003416845.1 Oplegnathus fasciatus
AAAAAAGATCTTCACTGGCCTGGTATGAACAAACACACATTTTGTTTCATGGAGAACAAAATTGGTTAATAATTAACAAGGTCAAAAACAAATTGTAAAATGTATTCTGACTTTTGTCAAGACTGTGCAAGTCCACAGCTCTGTATATATTCAGGCTTCTGAGAGAAGAAATGTGTTTCCACTCTAATTATATACAGTATCTGAAGCAGCTGAGACAGGAGGAGAAAAAATAAACAAACAAAATTTTCTGAACTTTGGAGTCGGGTTCAAACCATAGAACTGTAATTGATTTGGTGTGTGTGTTGTCTCTGGGTCGTAGAACAGAGGGCTCATAGCCATAGCGTCATGGTCGAGGAGAAGAGAGCATTGCTTTGTGAACGGTGGGTGGGTCCCCCCATGACTCAGAGAGGGTAGAGGCGTCAACATGGCCGCCTGGCCCACAGGGATTAAAGTGCCCCCCCTTACACACACCCTGCAGGGTTAATCACTGCCATTTTGGATCCATGCAGAGGGAGCAAATGCATTCTCCATCACTGTGGAAGAACTGAGACATAAGCCACCACTTAGGCTGCCACTGCAGCAGCTCTGTGGGTAGATGTGCTTCATAAGCTTGTTTCCACTCTGTACAATAGAGTGTTTTGAGCCCTAGTTTACTTGTCTTAAGAAGGTTGGAGTTCCTGGATCAGCACAGGCTCTCTGTATCCTCATCTTTGGACACTGCTACTTTTTCTCATATGGGTTTGGTTAAGGGATATAGCAAGTAACCTGGGATGTAGTTACTGGTAGGATCTGTGTAGCTAACTTCTGTGTCTCGCTGTGCGCCGGGCTCTACGTGAGCCTGTTAATGACTGAAGGCTGAGAGTGCCGTCTCGTGCCAAGACCCACATGGCTGCTGGCGGTGCATTAAATCAGCAGTCAATTTGACTGGAAGTTTGAAATCTGGGCTAGGTTAAGGGGATGTGCTGAAGCCGTGTTAATAGCTAGCTTGTTGTCCATATGGTACTGCTTTAATAGAGCACATTTGTTGCAGATGGTGGGAGACTTGGTTAGGCAGAGGCAGCTTTTGGCAGAGGCTCATTCTTCGAAAGGGCTGCCGTGCTGCTCGGACTGGTCCAGGCCAACTTAGTGATGTCTATCCTCCCTGCTTCTCCTTCACCAAAAAGCCTGCCCTTGAATTGTGGCCTAGCCTTAATTTTAAGACATTCTTGTTTTTTTGTGTTCGGAGAAGAGCAAATACAATGTGGCTCAGTCACTTTTTCCTGAGTTTGGTCATTTGCTCTCCAAACCGCACCTTTGCTTCCATAGGCTAAGTTCAGTTGTTTCTGACCACAATGGGACCGTAGACAGCAGGCACAGCTGAGGAAACACAAGCACACAGAGAGTGAAAGAACAAGGGTTATGGAATAAGACCAAAGATAAAGATAGAAACTGAGCATAGCCTAATCTATCTCATTTTCTCTCCTGCTACTTCACTGTTTTAGCAGGCCTGCTGAAAGATTCAGGTGCCAGTAAAATAAATAAAGACACATACAGATAATAAAAAAAGAGTGCTCTGTTCATCCTGTCACTGGTTATGTGTACATTTGTTCAGTTTCTGCATCAAAGTCGATACGGTTTCTATTCCTCTTCCTGATTTCTGAACTAATGTTTGCAGTATGCAAATATGTACTAGAATTTGTTTGCATGTACTGTAAGTTCAGAGCGAAATCACATTTGTGTTGGTAATTGTTTTAGTTTGTGTGCGCCCCGCTTCCGAGTATGTGTGCTTTTTGCACTCAGAAGTGAGGAGACACGCTTGATCTGCTCTGCACTGTTTGACGGTTGTTTTCTCACGTTGTCACTGGCTTGGTGTGCTGTGCCGTGGTGATGGTATTATGTGCTCTGGGCCCAGCTGAGTGGAGAAAAGAGCAGAGCTGCAGCGCCCCTAGCTATGCCACTCCCGCCTCCCCAGACACCTTATTGTGAGAAAAGTCTCGGCTGAGCCCTCTGGGCCTTGTGGATCCACTGCCTCGCTAAGTGCTGGCCAGACTGAAAGGCACAGTGTCCTTGGGCCCGGCTCATTCTTTCCATTCTCTCAGAGGCTTTGTCTCATAAGCCACAAGAGCAAGGGGAGAAAATGCCAAATTACACCCATGTCACTAAAACTTAAGGTGTTTAAGGGCTGAGATGTCATTTGCTGTTGTGTTTTGTGTTATTCATGATGATGTGCATGAGGGAATGTTATAACAGAAGAAGTTCAGAAAGGAGTATTTTTCCTTCCACTGGTGTTGAAAAGTAGTGATTTTCACAGCAGGAATTTTGATCTGCAGACTTTAAAGCTCTTGAATTTTAATGTTATTAAATTGAATAAAATGATGGTGGAGTGATGGCATGTTGAAGTGAAATGACTTGTTATAATGCTGAGAATATTTTTGCAAGATATCCATGCCATATTTCAGTGGCCCGGTATGTTTATAAGGCTAGTTGTGAGATCTGAGAGACATTTAAATTTCAACCACTCACAAAAGTCCCACTCCCAAATCTGTCCTCGGGAATTGCTGCTCATTTTTACCACTTAAAACAAAGCACATGGAAGTCCTAATCAATTTTCAACCAATCTTAACACAATAAAAGTGCATATTATACAGACCAATAACATGTTCTAATGGAAACCCGTTGTAAGTAATTTTTAGCCATGTGTCTCCAGTATTTTGTGGGTAAGGCTTCTGAACGACCCCTGCAAGTGGTGACATCATGACCACATCCTTTTGCCTCATTGACGCTGCGAGTCCCAGCTTGGGTCCCTTGCGGCCGGGCTCCCAGAAGCCACAGCACCCTCGCCACACATGGGCTGCAGCTGGACCACCGTTGGCTACTCTGAACAGACTGGGTGCTGCTCTGGGATCTGTGGTTACAGTGCTGGATGTACATGTATATATCTGCACACAGCCGTGGAAAAAGACTGTATAGAGATCAGTAGGCAGAGTTTATTTGATGCAAACATATCATCAGGCTCTCAGTGCAAACCGATGTTGTATGCAAATCCACTCCCTCGATGGAAAGAGGTATAATTAATGATGTCAGTTCATAAAAAGAGAGGATGGGTTCGTAGCCATATTTCTGCTTTAATTAAAGACATGCCTTATTATAGGAGGAAGATGTATGCTCTATGTGTTTTTCTTTCTTTCTTTTTCTCTTTCTTTCTTTCCCTCCTTTCTCCCTTTTCTCCTTGTTCTTCCTGATTATCACTCGTTTCATAGTGAAAATGGTTCTCTGTGATTTCTCCTGCCAGAACCCCACACGCTGACATGGAGGGCTTTCTTCGTAGCAGCTTTTTACTGAGGTTAGTTTCATTTCCGTTGTTGCCATTTAGGATCACAGGTCGGGCAGGGGTGGTAGTGGGCTAACAGGGGTTAAGCTTTCTGACACATTGTTAGCTTTAGACTTTGTCCTGTGTGTGTGCGTGCACATGTTTGTGTGTGCGCATGTGTCTGTATATTTGAACAATGTCAAACATGGATTGTAACATATTTACCCAAGCTGTGTGTTATGATTGTGTTCATGTAGTGTGTGTGTGTGTGTGGCTGACTGGCATGCTCACCCTGGTAGCCTCCAGTCAGACTGAAAGCACACATCAACAACCTAAGGGACACATTTAGATGAGCTGTCCCCCTTTTTTTTTTCTCCCCGTCATCTCCCTTTCATGGCTTAAAGGACCTGCAGATCAGGGCTTTCTGTGTCTTTACACTGCATGCTTTTGTCTGACCACTCTCCCCATCTGCCCTCCCTTACTAACCACCCTAATCAGGGATGTTGGGGTGAGGCGGTGGCTGGCATATCTGTCTTGTGATGCACTGTTGTTTCCTGTTTTGTTCCGTGTTTGTATTCAACCTACCATAAAGATTTACATTTTTTGTCTTTACCCTTCCTGTGATTCTAATTAAAAATTTGTGCTGTCATTACACACAGAGGAAGTAAATAAGAGAGTGTATTTACCATTGGCTCCTTTCCTAGTCAACCACCTTCTCTAGGCTCCAGTGTTGCTCCCTAATTAGGGTTGGCTCATTAGAAGCCACAGCAGCAGCATCTGCCTTTCAAAGCTGCTGTCAGCCAAACTTTACTAAAGCTAATGAATCCTCTTTGATTTCTTTTTCAAAAGGTCACTTATTTGATTAAATTAACAGCATTTTTTTTCTCAGAACTGTTGGGGGCATTTTAAAAAGAAAGGACAATTTGATACCATTACTCTCGCTAGTCAAAATGTCCTTCAGGAATTCAATAAGAAAATCTTTCATGCATTTAAATTTATTTTATTTATCTTTAGAATTCAATCATTTAAAATCATTCCGAAAATAAGACTGAATCCCACATTCATATGACTATAACTGTTAAGTGAAGTCGTTTCTTTTTATTTTACTTTATTTATGTCTGCTATGGTTTGACAGAAGTTATTCAGGCATACAGCATGTTAAAAGTTTTGAGAGCGCACTGCCTATGCTCATTTCCGCTTTTTTTTAGTAAGTAATGGTACAAAGTGGATGGCAGCGTTAAACTCTCAGCACCTGTCGAAACCAGTTTGGTGGATAACTAACTGTATCAAAGATGTACTGTATACTGCATGTTGCAGTGGGGTAGTATAGTGAAGGGGTCTGGCAGAAGCGTATCTCAAATGCACCAGGGATATTTCCGCATCCAATCTTATATCTACAAAAGAAAAGGGGGGGAAAAAAAAGAAACATGACCTATGACCTTGGCTGTTTCTCAACAATTTCCTTTTGTTTGTTCTCATAGCTGTGAGAAAACACTGTGATTATTCTAAGTAAACACATTATTGCACTGCTAATCCACATCCTTCTGTCAATGTCTGTTTTAATTAAAGGAGAAGAGCCAGTAGAAAGATATCACGCACTCTGGCTGGAGATTGGAGGTCTCAACAATCAGGCCAAGATTAAAGGCAGGCTTTGCTTCAGGGTTAGCCCTTTTGCTTGGATAAGACTTGTGTCCTGGAGTGGGCTGTGGGGTGGGGGTAGTAGGGGTGAAAGGGGAGAAAAGGATAGAAACAGGGGTGGATGGATGTGGCAGTTAGACATTCCTCCAGTGAAGAATCCCAGTATCTTTTCCCAAGCAACTGAATTAGGTCAAAGGGGGCTCTCTAAACATGCTCATACATATCTGCTCCAATGTGCAGATGTTATTGACTTTTTATACTGTACTTCATATCTCAGTAGCACACCGGATGAGCATTTCATTATTGTAATGAGTCATGAGTTTAGTTTTGAGTCATGCTGTACATACAGTGAGTTTTAATAGCTGTAAAAGTGCATCCTAATGGCACCTGATACACCGCCATGGTGAAAAATACATCAAACTCTTCAGATGTGATGGGGAAAAGTCAAAACTCCATATTTTACGTACAAGCCAAAGCCTTTGTACTGTCTTCTAAAAATAATACTATCTGTTTAAAATTCCCAATACTTCTAAAATGCAAAAATTCTCTGCACCACAGTATACAATGTGCACAGTGTCTGTAATAGACAGCCATTCATGCTCATGTTATTGTAAGCCTCGCAGTTTTTCTCTTTGTTGAAAAGAAGATGTGTTTTGATTTTGGATCAATTTTTTATATGTTTATGGAAGACATTTAACAGGTTTTTGTTTGTGTAGTCAAAGAGACTGAGAAAATGAGAGTAAGTGTGAGAGAGAAAGGGGAAGGAAGAGAGAGACAGAATACAGAGATGTGAACAGAGAGAGAGAGATAAGCAGAGAAAGAGAGAGAGGGAGAGGGAGAGAGAGATGTCTTCAGTCTCTGTCTACTCCCAGTGGGCAGGACCTCCCCCTACATTTCTGCCATTATTTGATGTAATGAAAGGAGAAAGTGTGTAACATTGAGATTGTTAATTAATTTAGTCTAACAAGATGAAGATAAATGAAACCCACTGAAGGTTGACTAGGCTAAGGGGCCCACTTAGCATTTTCCTGCCCTCGAGCTCTGTCTCTCTCACTCCTTTACAATGGAGCACAGCTAATAGGTGCAGCACCGTGTTTGTACAAACCCGCTGAGCTCTCACCCAGTAAGTTTAGATGTGGAACTTTCGACAAAATATTTTATTTTCAGCCTCTATTTATCATTATCTTCTCTCTGGGATATTTTAATTCCTAAATGGCCGGGCTGCATTTGTAATGCAGTTAGTTTTGGAGCATAGATATGCAATTACCTAATTGAGTCATCTTGACATGTTAGATAAAGCTGGGTTGACATACACGACTAGTGAACTAAATTGACTTTTTAAATATATGCATAGAAGCACTGGTCAAATGTTAATACATTATTCTTCTTCAGACACCTTGTAGTCTTCTTATAGATAACAAACACACCTTTTATTATCTTCTGCTGGAGATCAGTTATATTTTTTTCTGAAATGGAGGGAGGTTATATAAATGGCCATTCTCTCCAGCAACTATGTGGCCCCTTCACATGAGCCTGTGTGACTCCCAGCCTTTCACCATATGAATGGTTCTTCTCTAATGCGGCTTGGGGGCTATTTGAGCGGCAAGACAGACAAAAAGCAGAAAGGACATTTTTTTTTTACAAAGCCAGACAGTTGTCTTCATCCAGAGCCCTTACAAGCAAATCAGTAGTCTATCGAGGTCCTTCCTCAGTGGACACTTTGTACAGGATCTTCATGGCAGCACAGACCAATCATTATGGCACCCATTCTTTGCTCCCTTAGTTCTCAAGTCATCAACAATGGGTTGTTGATTGTATGGAAAACACCAGAACAATTATGTCCTCTGTTTTGGTGGCAGGGCAGCGTTTTAAAGTGCAATCCTCGATAATGGCCTCATTATTGTTATTCTTGGAGCAGGCCTCAGGAGAAAGAGGTAGCTGCTTGCAGTACGTCATTATTTCGTAAATTTCGATTAGCTCATCATGCTGTCTCCTGGCAAACAGAATCATAGCTAATTAAAAGTGAGCGAACGCTCTTGCCTGTGACTTAAAAGGTAGCACTCGATAGGCTGTTAATATGAAAAAAGTGGTTTAAAAAAAAGGAGGATTAGAGCTGTTACCCTGGTAACTCCAACTTCCATCTGCGAGGGAACAATGAACTTGTGTTCCTCCACCACCTATGCTTGAAAAAACAGAAAGCAAGGAAGTGAGTGTTCTGAAAGGACAAGACCCTTTTTAACAACAAAGTGGGATCCAGGCCTAATAGGCTCTTTGGTGCGAGTTGTTAGGCGAGATCACTGGGGGATAGAGGAGCAGAAAGGTCAATGTGTAATCCTAGGACAGTGAAGGTCGTCCGAGGTTTTTACAATAGCAGGTTTCCTGAATCCGTTTGTCCGCCCGAGTTTGTCCATTTTAAGGATTTTAAAAGAAAACAAGATTGACAGAAAAGGCTGCTAGAAACATAAAGAGGGTAACATGCCCCACAGCCAAAATGTACACATTCCCTTAGCTGATTAAATAAACACAAACAAGATGCCAAAGAGTTGGACCAATTAGATGGAGCTGTCAGAAGCTGTTGGAATTGTCTCTTGCATCTCTTTTACTGATACAACCACTTCTGCATTAGTTTCTGGCACCTCAGCTCAGTTGGAAACAACATGTACTCTTACGTGAATCTTAAAAAACACCTTAATATTTAACCGATGCACTCTTGACTTGCACAAGCCACTGCATAACAGCATTTCCATTAACCACTTGATATTATATATATTTTAGTTTTAGTTATCTTGAGGTGAGAAGTGGTGACGAAAATACTGGTTGTCAGGAGTAATGCATTTCCATAATATTCTTTTTATTTCAACCAGCATTAAAACAAATTTCTTAAGCATTAAAAAAAAATGCGTTTGATGGGCTTATAGTTAAGAGCCGCTAAAGAGCTGCAACTCTGAAAGTGAATGCTCCCGCTCTAAAACACTGCTGAGTTATAATGATCCATGACTATGGAGGAACAGTATGTGTTTCTCTTTGAGTTTTATGTCCCTTATTACAGCTGCAATACGTCTGCTCACATTAAGCTAATTTATGGCTGAGGCCAGCGTAACAGCAGTACAGGTTAATGAATTTGGCATTACTAATTAAACGTTATTGAGGGATGAATATGAATCCTGTGGACGGGGAGGGGCAGCAGAGAAAGGGGGAGGAGAGGAGAATGTGACAGAGGACTTTTCTGCACCGTCTCCTTCCTGCAGTTCTTCCTTTGGGTGGCGTTCACTATGAGTAAAACATGAGCAGTGAATGTGAAGACAGCACAGCCTTTGAGGTGAACTGGAGGACAGCTTTATTTCAGTGCAACACAATACTTCCTCTGATTAGATGCATCTGAAAAGAAAATTGTTTATATGATTATGTATAACTTCACAAAATGTGTTTGGCAAAATAAGACGCTAATATTCCAGTGTGAGAGGAAAGAATACCTCCAAAACCAAAAGCAGACTACCATTTCTTTTTCCTGTATTTGCATTAGTGTATTTGCTGTGACGTAGCAGGGTAAAAGGATAGATGAACAGCTTAAGTGACATTCTCATGTAATCAGAGGACCATTCTGTTCAATGCAGTGCAGAACATGTCCTTTTTCACACAATTGTTGTTGAGCAATTGTTTCAGTGACCTCTTGAGAACAGGAATTTAAAGGCCACGTAGCACTGTCTACTCACGCAAAAAGGGATGATGGTGACAGTGTGGAATATTGAGCCATTATTGAACTTCCCTCTGACGCACACTTTCCAGAACCAGGTTATAGGTGTGTATATTTTCCCCATTTTTAATACTTGCCCTTACTTGTTAGTTAAGGGTTACACTAAAGAAGGAAGAAAAAATAAGCTAGCACAGTTACTAATGGAATCGCCAATCGAAAGTAAGTGCATGTAAGAGTTAACGCTACACCATTTACAGTGATGACAACACAACTGAAATAACCAGTGATCAGTGATCGTAAACTATGTGGTTAGTTTTCTGAGGATTTGGATGTGTGCATAAAAGTGACTGAAATATTTAAAAATCTTTTCAGATTTCATGATTTTTTTTTTTTTTGGTAAATGTTCCACACAGCTTCCCAGCAGGCTGCTCAAACCTCTTTCACTTCCAGCAAGTCTTACCTACTAACTGGATTACAGAGACATTTTTTAGAGCTTGTTATAATATTGGTGTGAAGCACGCCTATTTTTTCTCATGTTGTGTATTGTTAGTGGCTTGTGTACTACATGCACAGTTTAAATCTTATTTTTCCTGCCTCTCTTTCACTCTCACTCGCGCCTCTACACTCCATGTCTGACATACTCTCCCTGAGAGCTAAGCCTTTCAATTTAGATTTCAATTATCATGTTAGTTTTGTGATTAGACTTTAGTCCTCCAGGAATCAGACCTCCCTGCTCCTCTCTATTCCACTCTATTCCACTTCCCCTGCAATCACATCCCATCTGATGAATTGCGCATATAATTACGGAAGTTATTGAATATGCAGATCACTGTTGACTCTTGGTGTGCGGTTCATAATGCATCAACTCTAACTGTATCAAACAAGGGTCTCTGATAAAGACCCACTCTGATAATGAGAGAGGGCCAATGTATGCTATTAGTCAGAGATAACAGACACCACAAAGGCTGAGACTCAATTAAAACACAGCCACGCTATAATCTGTGTGACTCTGTGTTTGTGTGTGTGTGTGCGCGCCCCTAAACAGCACTCAGGCCAATGTAGGGACTTGGCACTGGGCACAGTACAGCTCTACCATTACAACCAGCACAGCACAGACCAGTCTGAGAGGCCAGCCAGCCAGTGCACAAGGTGTTTATGAATCAACCAACATGAGGTATTTCCCCCATGTTACAGAATGTTGCTACCATCGTCTTACACCCCGTCCCATGATGCAATCCCTTAGAGCTTTTCAAGAGACGGGAGTGAAGCACTTTACAGGCACACCCACAGGAGGGGGTTGTGGGAAATTCTGAAACTTTTGATAGCTTTTAGAGAGCTTTCTTAAAACCTGGCTCGCAAACGAAGAGAAAAAAGGTCTCTCGTGCTCTGATTTTTTTTTTGCATTTTGCTGACAAAATAGTAGAGATTCGTTGCTTGCTCTTCAACAGGTCCAAAACCAATACTCATTTTTTCCCCACATAAAGCTAGTCTTACAGGTTTTCTCAGCTACAGTTTCACACACAATTGAGAATACAGGGAAACGGAAGAAACCGGGTCCTGTATTTTTAGCCTGAGCTGTAGTGATGTAGCTGCCATTTATAGCTGATATGCCAGGCTGATGCTGGACGGCTGCCCTGCTGACAGCAGAGAGGAGGGTTTATAAACTGCACAAACTCTGTACAACACGATCTCCAGTACACAGACATGCAAACAAAATAGGTAAAATTGCTTTTGATTGCTTTTCAAAATGTCACATCCTGCAGTATCAGTTATATACAGCACACATAATACATATTTAATTTATAAGTAACAGACATTATTAAGATAAGCAGATCAAATGTAGATGAATTTGATTGTGACCTATTTATTCATATAGTGGAAGTGATCTCAAGGTGCGGACTGGTGGCCATCCAATCTGTGCAAATACAAGAGTGTGCTAAGTCTCTAGAAATACACGTCCTTTAAGTTGTGCTGACGATGGTCCAGCAACCAAAATGTTCACCTTTATTTCACATTTTTCACCGTTGAAATTAATTGATCCCCTTTTTGCATCTGAAGAAGTTGGGTTTTTTTTGTCAGAGTGCAGGCCTTTTTTTTTTATAATGATGGGACCAGTTCACCTTGGCTACAGACACCTGACTCTACTTCTTAGTAAGCCTGGAATCAAGAGCGACAACCTTTCCCACATCGTTAATTTAGGCATACATTTTCCTCGCTATATTTGGTTTATTCATATTGCCATTGAACTGAAAATGCTTAAATTAGCTTTAAACAGCATTAAAACAAAGGCGGCACTGATCTACTATGTTGTGAAATGTAATGACTCTTTTGTTGCCCCACATCCTGTGGTCACAGTGGCAGGTATTCGAAAGCATGGCTGGTGTCGGATCTTTTTCACTGTCATGGCTGTCTGTTGTAATTAAGACTCAGAGCAGGCTTTTAGCACATGGCACTGTGGCACTTTACCCGGTCCCATGTATATTATTAGGTTAATAGGATTGAACATGTTTACACCAACTGTTAGCTTAACAGGAGGTCAAAAAGGTGACTTAAACTTTGTTAAGGGGCTTACATAGGAGCTCAAATAGCATTATAGTGGCTGACTAATGGGCCTAGACACCAACAGAAAATACACAATTTATGAACTGCGCTTGTGTTCAAAGTTAAATGCCTTAGTGGTCTGTGAAGTAAAAAAAAACTAAAGGGCATGGTTTACCTAAGTGGCCAATGGGATTTGACTGCCCTTTACTGTAAAGAGTGTGTTGCAAGTGCAACGACCTTTGTCAAGTTCCAGCTATTGTTTGCAGATTGGTTACACACTCTACAGGCTGTGAAAGACACATCTGCTACCTTCAGCTCAGTGGAGAGCAGATAGACAGTTAGGGTTGAGGGTTAGATGTGTGTGTGTGTGCGTGGGTAGGTGGGGTCCTCAGCTACTCTGTCGTACAGCTCAGCTACAGTCCCTATCCTCTTATCAAATATTTGTCTGGCCTTCACTCTCTATTTACCTTCCATTCTGTTTGCTTTGTTTATTGAAATCTATCTCTGGCAGATTGATAAAGTTTCCAATAAGTTGTTTTTTTCAGATGTTTTTTTTTTGTCTATAATTGCATTTATTTAGGTGTGCCTCTGTGTGTAAATGTCACATAATGTATTTATTTCTTATTGCACTTAAAATTTATGTTCATAGGTATTTGACACTGATATGGATATTTCCCCATTATTCAACTTTGTTAGCATTTTGACAAGTCACAGCAGGAATTATTGTTTGATATCATAGGAGTATGAAAACGTAGGTCAGCTCTACAGAAAAGTCCCGTTAAGCTTTTAACATCATATATAAAACCATATTTGTTTAATGTGTTTTTGATTGATTCCCTGATTGAGATTCAAAGGGTGGTCATAAATGTTTCGGAACAAAGAGTCTCTTTGTGTGAATGGGGCCCCAGTTGAAATGGAGGAGTAGTTTGAGATTACCAGATTATTTCCTACTAGCCCAGTGAGTGAGGCGAGGCGAGCCGCAGCCCTGCACCGTGCTGTGCTGAGGCTGAGCATAATGAGTGTGGTGGCAGGGAACCACAACAGAGCCGGGGCAGAGGCTGCCTGGGAACCAGAGGCCCATGGCCCACAGCCAAACACACACACAAATCCTGCCACACACTTGTGGCTCTTTAAGAAAGCAATTTAGTTAATGATTTCATTTTGAAGCACTGTCATGATGCATGTGTCCTCTGAGCGAGCCAGCAAAAGAATAAAGGAGAGACTAACACAGAGGAAAAGGTACTGGTAAACACAAGCTCCCCCGACAACCGCAGAGAAAAATAACATGCAACCGAGCGTAATGTGGTATTTGTTGTGAACACAGCACAAAAATCACCCGGGTAATAGATTGTGGTAGGTATATCACTTCTTTCTTTTTATGCATTTCTCTGGACAAATGCAGAAAACGAGTGGAAGCACAGTATGAGTGGTGAGACACATGGTTAACAGCAGGCTGCTGAGGCATTTTGAGTTTTAGTCAGCGTCTAATCCACTACAGTGCCCACTTCCCCCGGAGTGGAAATACAGCACATTTTCCTGTTCAACCATGTCTGTCAGCTCTCTGATTTTATTAGGGCTATGTTTCACATTCATTTACTCAGGTTTTCTCAGTGCCGGCCCATGAATGAAACCATCTTAGCACTGCTAAAACAGCAGCTTGTACATGTCTTCTGTGAACCAAATTTTTGGGCAATTACTCAGATCAGTGGCTGGGGTTTCTGGTTTTGCTCTTCAGATCTCATTTTTCTCTGGTCTCTCTCTTTTTTTGTATCAGCTGTCAATCACTCGTGGTAACTTTTAACCACCTCCAAACAGAGCTGGGTGCCAGCCATTCATTTACTCCTTCGCTTTTGCTTCTTCCAGTCCAACCTGTCAGATTGACACACACTGTTGACCATGCTTTCTATTCAGCACTGGCAAATTAATTGGTTTCAGTGGTTTAAATCAGCAATCAATGTCAGTTTCCCAACATAATAAGCCTTAATCATAAATCTTTGAGGTGTGGCTTGCCTGACCCCTATTCATCATGGCTCTGCTAGATGGCCTCATCTGGGTGGAGCAAATGAACTACCCCTGTTTTGATTTTCCAATTGACGTGTCACATGAAACGTGGTTACTCTCTCCCCTCCCCAGTTCTATCCCAGCCCTTCTTCTCACAGTCCTTAAAAAAACATACAAGGGCCCAAAGACAAAGAGGGAAAAGTAGTCCAGTTGTCACAGGGGTAGAGACATTTGTGTGCCTTCCCTTGTGTGAGAGTGCTTGATGAATACCATTAATTTATTCAGAAAGAGAGAAAGAATAGTAGAAAAGGAAAAAAAATAAAGAGGCGGTCTAACTGTAGCTAATGAGCTGTTGTCCTCCAAGCCCCTCAAATAACAATGGAGCAGCTTAATTACAACAGTATTGAAGGTAATTTCCTCATTTTTTCCCCTAGCTACAGAAATCTATTTATGAGATGAGAATGAAAGGGAACAGAATTGCTTTTCTTTTCTGTAGACATTACAAATTTGCCAATTTGGTGACCAGGATTTGTTCTACATTTGGAAAAAAAGAAGAGAACAAGGATAGTGACAGAGAAAGCGGGCCAGTGTGTGTCGACATTCCAGATGTCCAAACCAACGGCAGTTGTACCAACCCCAGTTTTGCTGGGTACTAAAGTTGCCAATGATGACCTCATGATGGCAAGACCAAAGACTGAGGCCCATAGTTCCCCTGCCATACAGTACAATACACCCCCAACTTTAATAAACCATTCATGGCCACCAATGTCCATGCTTTTCCTGCTCCCTGCAAAATTTCTCCTTCATAATTAGCTATTGTATTCGAGTATTTGGCCAAAAGTCTATTTTTTTTGCTAAAAGGCGTTGCTTTCTTCTTTTCAACTTCCCCTCCCCTTTGAGATTTCTATGCTCCCTATAGACTTATTGTGCATCTCTTTGGTAACTTGGGATGCATCCCTTCACTTCTGTTTGGCACCCCCCAGCCAGCTCCTCAACTCACTTCTCTGGCAACTGTGAGAGATGTTACACTCGATTTGTTGAAGTGCAGCCATTTGCTGCAAACTCTCCAGCGCACAGAAGAAGTTATCTTTATAAATGACAGAATGGACCTGGCCTGAATAGCGCTTTGTTTACTGTTTAACAAAAAGGGGGCCCCACTCTATATTTCATCTGTCACCGTTGCTTTTCGTTCCTTCAACAATGCTCGATTGTTTCCATGAAAATTTCAGGTTCCATGAACAGGAGAATTCTGTATTATTATGTTCCTGCCAAATTCCGATCTCTGTTTTCCTTCTCCTGCTCACAAAGGGCTCATAACTTACTGTCAACTATGAGGCAAGCCACAAAGCTCCACTGTTGCTCAGCAAATAGGGTTGTGTTGGTTGATGGCTTGACTCGCTGTGAGGTTTGCTTAAGTGCAGCAGCAGCAACAGAAGGCTCTTTGGGAACTCCATCCCCCAGCAGGCCCAGAGAAAAAGAGAAAGTAAAAGAAAGAAAGAGGGGTAAAACAACAAGTAGCTTTTCTTGTCTCAGTAATTTTTTTCCCCTCTCAGGCAGGGAAACAGTTTGGCTGGTGAAGGAGACTGCTGAAGTTGTTGTCCCGCTACTGTTAGTGTCTTCTGGTGTGTGTTTGACTCACAGCAGCCAGTATGCTCCTCGTCTAGTGGATAATTTCTGTTAGAGAATGATGCGAGTGCAGAAAAAAAAAAAGGCCAGTAGTGAATTTTTTGGACGGCCATCCTTCATTTGTGAAAGCATACGCATGAGTGAACTTGTGTGTGTCCTGGGGAACTGAGAGGCTGTTATGCCATCCAGCTCTGAGCTTGTGTCCTGGGATCAGGAAAAGGGCCAATGGCACAGGGGGACCGAAGGAGAGGGAGGAGGAGGTAGAGGAGGAGGGGGCAACGAGGGATTCAGTGTGTGAGTGCTCATCGACCCTTCCTGAGTAGACAGACAGGGACACTTAAGCACTCTCACACCTGCATCTGCCTTTGCCTTGCGTGGGGGGCAAGGACACCAACCATGCTGTCATGGCAGCTGCACAAGTGTTTAAAGTGAGATACAAGGCAGTTCCTCTAGCAGCATATTATTGCAAATAATTTACCCTGCAAAGTAATTATCAATGCTCTGCTCAATATGTAAAGTGTGCACTTCAGGTGGCTTGCTTAATTTGCTCTGGGTGGCTATCATTTGAGTGTGGATTTTAGCTGTGGTAACTGTGGCAGTTTCTAATAGAGAAGGCATCAGGAGAGAGTGTGAAGTGAGGATGAAGTGCCGCTGTAATTGAGTTGACTTTTTGCAAGGGAAGGTCAACAATAATGGAGGAACAATTTAAACAAATTCATTTAGACAACTCTCCAGTCACTGTACAGTAGGTTACCTTGTTGGAAAAAATCTGTATTTTCCCAACCATTTACTATATTTTAATATCATTATGTGTAATTACTTTGTCGGCTGAGGTTTAAGAGATTTAAATCAATTTGCGTATCACGGACTCAAACTGACTGTAAAGAAAAGGGGGGGAAAAGTAGTTCACTCCCTTTTTCTGATTTACCTGTTTTTAAATCTGCAGGAATTATACAATAGACAAACATGTATGTGTGTGCGTGCTCTGTGTCTGAGTGTGTGTGTGTGTGTGTGTGTGTGTGTGTGTGAAAAAGAGACTAACTGTGTGCAGTATACAGCCTGTGTTACGAGTTGATTATGTATCCAGAAACCTGGCTGCTGCACAGCATGGCACAATCACAATGGAGGGTGATAATTTAATTGTGCTAAACGGTGGATTCCGTGTCAATGCTCCTCCAGCTGGGAGCTGTCAGGTAGTAATATCTCATTATGGCAGGTGAAGAACCCAGAGGAACCCTACCACGACACCTGTTAGAACAGGAGGAACCCCTGAAGGGAAACACACAGATGATTTTCTCTCTCTCTCTGACTTTCTCTCTCACACACACACGCACACATACGCACACACACAGTTTAAACCTCCCAAACTATTTTCTTTATTTACTGCAATTTAAAAAAAATAACTACTATTTTCAAGGTTATTGCTGTTGTTTGGAAATTGATTTAATTAAAATAATTCACAACAAGTTCCTATGTTTTTTTTTGTTTTGTTGTTTTTTTTAAACTATAAATGCTTAGTTTGGTGAACATATCTAATAGCCCCTTTAGTACAATACAGCAACAGTGTCAGAAGTGACAGAACAGAACAGTCACAGCACCTTTGTTAATTGGCTCTATTAAAAGATTGCATATAGTCAGACAAGTGCTGCGATATGCTAACTGTTTTAGACACTTAAACATACCTTTAGTTATATGAATAAACACCATTTGTATGACTTAAAATTGTGTTCCTTATTCTTTACATAAATTATAATGTATAATTCTTTACACACTGTTTATCTGTGCATGAGTACACGATGTTACACATAGAAAGTTAAAGCCCTCTATCTGTTATTGCCTTGCCCTCCCATCTCATTTTTTTAAATACAGTCTTTGTTTTTAATAATTCATTTGATTCCTTTTGTCTGCTGATATCATGTGAAGGAAGAAGGTGTAATACTCTTCCCTGTTGGGACTTGTGATCAAAAAGCGAGACAGACAAGTGGGCGGGTTTGGGATGGTGGGGGACGTGGTGTGGAGTTACTTATGACCATTGTCTATAAAAGGTAAACAGTGTGACAGAGCAGATACAGCGGGTGAAAGTCAGTCAGACCCTTTTACGATGAAAGAGGAAATGGGATAGCTAGCCGAGGACACATGGCCCCTCAGTCACAAGACCCCTAAGACGAGCAGTGCACAACACTTCTCTAATACTCACCAATTAAGCAGAGGTTGTTTTGCACGATGATGAAACATTATCGCAGGGAACAATTCATGACTCAAAGCATTCCAGGCCATATGAGCCCGCGGCTGGAGAACTTAAGTCCTAATCCTTCAAATGTGCGCAATATTGTCAGCTATATATAGACCAGTTCTCTTTTCTAACTGACCCTCCCTCGTCTCTGCCTCCAGTCTTCAAAGTCACTGGGGCTTTGTCTTTGAGAAAGTAGGCAGGAAGGCAGCGTTTCATGCACTTATTGATTACTTTGGTTTGTTAGTCGTCCATTGTTGTTGTGTAATCAAGCATGAGGGAGCGCAGCTTGTCAAGGATTTATGAGCTACCTCTTCAGTTCACCATATTTTCACTGTTTAGTGTGTTAAAGCACATTTGGGGCTTATTTTCCAGAGAAAAGTGATTCAATTATTAATGTGAGTAAACTTATTTCAACAGCACCAGAATACACTGTAGCTGTGCAAACAGGGCTGTTTTGCTGATTTTATTTTCACGCACGAACGCCAAGGCTGTAAACAGTGTGATTCTATCAGAAAATATGATCAAATTCTACTTGCATCGGTGCTACCCACATTCAGTTGAATTCTGCTCCTTATTTTGCTCCTCATCAAATGTCTTTGTTGTGTCTATGCTGATCTATTGCACACAAACCCCTTTAGATCTCGGCGCTGTGTGATCCCCGCTCCAAATATGAGGAATAAAATACCGTATGGTTGCCCTCAGATATTTCCAGAGAATTACTGCCGCACTTCCCCTTTTCCCTTTCAATAATATGAGGTAGTATTGTATGGGGCTTGTTGAAGGTGGGGGTGGGGCAGAGGGGGTTCTCCGCACTCTTAAGCTGCCTGAGCGCAGCCCTCCCAGCACTGCTAATAAATTATTAACTCCTGCTGACAAATACTGTTATGGAGCCTGCCGCAGATCTGTTGCATTCTTTAACAAGATTGCTGTAGACACATGTTACAGGAGGATGGAGTCTCCATTGCTCCCTCTCTCCTTTTCTCTCTCTCTCTATCCCCTTCTCTCGCTCACGCCTCAGCAGTTTGACTGATGGCTGGAGACCAAAGTAAAAGTGCCTGAGAGACTGAATATTTTAGTGGTAAAATAATACCACTTGATTTACTGTGTAATACAAAAGCAGTGCTTTGTTTCACTCTCACACTCCATTGAGGACGAGGTGCTTGTTGCGCTCGAGGCTCGAGCTTTTTGGGTGCATGAATAAAAAATACGTCAGAATCTGCATGCCCGACCCGCTCCCACCACTCACACACACACTTCCCATTCCAACCCCGCGACCCCACTACTGCCCCCTCTACTTACCATTACATGCGTGCTTTGAACTTTGCTCTGACTTTTGATTTTCAATTAACAGTGCCCAATTTTGAGATCACTTTCTATTTGATATAATTACAGGAAACAATTTAATGGCTGATTAAAATTGAGGGCTGAGTCCCACTAAAGACACAGCCGACAACACATCCAGGCACAGGTCGAAAAGACAGAAGGAGAGACAGACAGACAGACTGACTGACAGACAGGCAGTCAGGCACGGGTTTCACACTCCTGCCCTGCCATCTACCTGACTTACTTGGTTTGTTTGTACAGCTGCTGAGACACATGAGATTAACTTAGGCTACCATTGTTTAGGTCCCCCTTCACTGCCCAGGTTGATCTGTGTGTGTGTGTGTGTGTGTGTGTGAGAGTGTGTGTGTGTGTGTGTGTGTGTGTGAGTGCATGAGAGTCTGTGAGCGTGGTAATGCATAGAGACGGTTTTATTTGGATATCCTGTGCACGTTTCTGAATAGTAATTCAATACAGAATTACACCTGATCTGCTATGGCATTAATTCCCTCCAGACCTCTCAAGTTAAAGGGTTAAAAACAAAACATGGCAACATGCAACTGCACTGCAACTTTTGCACTGTAACTGTCTTTTATTATTGTGCCTATTGCTATTACATTTGATTTCATTTGATATTTCATCCCTTTCTAATTTGTTGTATATTCCTTCTAATTGTCCTTGAAATGTTGCTTTATACCTTTTGTAAAGCACTCTGAAGTGCTTTTTTTCTTTTAAGGTCCTATACAAATAATCTTATATACACATACTTATATACACAGACAATAACAATTCAACAGTGTGTGTACATGCACAATACACCTCATTTGACAGACTTCCTTGAGTAAGACCAAGAACTATTAGACCCAAAAACCTTGTTCAAATGTTGTTCTGAAATGGAACATATCTTTCCCTATCTCATGCTGCCCTCAGAAAGCAGAAAGTGCAAGGACACCATCGCACCATAGCCTGCCTCAACCTTGAGCCCCCCCCCCCCCNCAAACCCCTCAGGCAAGCTGAGGGTGGAACTAAAGTGCTGTCACACTGACCCCTGTGGATAGAGCAGGAGAACGGGGCAGATGGTGATCAGTGATCAAATGTAATACAAGAAATACCCTGAGCATTTTGTCACATACAAATACAGACCCATACCTTCACACCCCCAATTTGTCTTTCTTCCTCCTCTCATGCACACACAGACACACACATACGTCATCCTCTAGAGAAGATTGAGCCCTAAGTAGTCACATTTCAGTCTTAATGGTCAATGTCCTGCAGTTGAGAAAAAATAAGCAGAACAACAGCCGAGGGAAAAGCGGATTAGGAGTTAAATATGCTCCAGCTCCTTCTCTCCACTTCACATCAGTAGGAAGGCCATATTATCCCCTTTTTAATTTAATACCAAATGCATAATTAGATTTGCTGGCACAGTGTTTAATTTCATTCATTGTAGCACACAGCATGAGTGCGGCCTCATTAATTGTGAGAAAAAGCGGAATTGGTTGTATAAATTCTGCACCAAAAAGAGTTGGGTTGTAAAAGAAATGGGGGGGAAAAATGAAATTAGAATTAACATGAGTTTCCTTTGCACCTGATATGTCAAGTACACTCTTCACTGTAATATTCATGAAAGCATGTGACAGATTTGTGAATTTAGTCCTCCACTGTTAGATTTTTAAGCTGCTTAAGTAGGATTTGTTGGCCTGAGGGAACATTGTCACACCAAAATGTTAATAATTTCCTAATTTGACGAGTGGAAACAAAAGAAGACAAGGAAGATTTCTGTTTGTATTTGATTGCTGCGGACTGAAATAGACTTACACAATGAAAAATGAAAAGATGCTTGAAGGACAAAATCAAATCAACATTAAAGATAAAGGAGATTTCTCAGGTAGCTTTGAAATAAAAAAGAATATGATCACAGGAAAAAGCAACCTTGCTTGACATCTCTGTGTACCAGGAGTTAACTTCTTTGTGAGGGTTTTATACTTTTTATCTGGATGGTAGTTCCGCTGTCTGGCTGACCTACTGCCTGAGTAACTGTCTTGGGGCTTGGGCCAGGACCCAAGCAGGCACAGTTCCAGCCTAGATCAAGCCATCCATCTGCATTAAACAAAGGATTAGGGACCCCACGGCCTGCTGCAAACTCCACAGGCCAGAGCAGCTACTGGCGACAGTCAGGTGGAGCATTCAGTCCATTCAGCATTATCTGCTCAGGTGCACCACTTATAATTCCAGTTACCGCCACGCACAATCACTTGAGCGAACCCGCCAGTCGTCCGTGAAATACTCAAGGAAACAACATTCCTGTTCATGTTTTGTTGATGATACTCGTTAAGATATAATTTCTTTTTCTTGACTCCATTCTCCTTTTCTTGCTCTACAGCAGAGTCATGTCTTCCAAGCAAGCCACGTCTCCTTTCGCCTCTGTGGTTGATGGGGATGATGCCATGAGCCAGGAGCACTTGTCTTGGGAGAAAGAAGAGAGTGCCGAGGCCCATGGGACACCACAGCTGCCCCTGCACAGTCTGCTGCATGGAAAAGCCCATCCCGATGAAATGCAGCCGCTCAGCAGCGTACCGCCAGAGAGTGACTGGGACAGCCTGGTGTCAGCCCAACAGCGAATGGTGAGACATGTCAACATACTACATACATGCAAAAGAAAATGCTGGATAACCACTAAAACCAGACATTTTAAAAGTCTGTTACATTTCCACTAAACATCTGTGTGCAGATAAAAGTGAAATAAGGACCATATTGATGTTTTTACACATTTTAGCCCATTTCCTACAGCCCACGTACATTTAACAATTGGGCTGACAATGTAACAAACACACTATAGTGTTTTAGATTTTTCAGTGTATTTTTTTACCTTGCAGGCAGCCATTTCAGTATGGTGTGGAAATCAGTTTACAGATTTTTGGGTTTCTTTTCTGCTAGTTATAGTCACATTACAAGATACATCTTGGTTGGTACTGCTGTTGAGAGTGAATACACAGTATACCTAATACAATCTATTTGCAAAACCAAAAGTTTCAAGTCAAGAGATTCTTCAACTTTAAACCACTATGATTTTCCATTTAGCAGAACAGACAAATGACAGAAATGACAATCCTGGTTGAATTAAATTTAGAGAGAAGTAATAGGTAACAGTAATAGGTTTGCTAAACTTTGCCAAATTGTTCAGTTAAAACTCTGAACCTTTTCATTCTCTTTTAATGCTTCTGTGGTAAGAATGGAATAAAAAAAAAACAACAGTAAAGCAGGAGAATTTCAAAACTATGAGTGTGCACTACTGTCTTATTGTCCTCCCTTGGATATTCAAGATCCAGGCTCAGCGGGCACTCATTGTTCCTGGCTTGTACAAAGAAGCTCAGCCAATATTCTATCCCTAGCTCCAGCCCCATGGTTCTCTAATGCTGTGAAACCTCTGGGATTCTGGGGTCTTCAGATAGGCAGCTCTGCCAAACACTAAACCATCAGCTATTATTAGGTTAAACAGAGGACCTCTAACTCTCCCTTCAATAATGTGAATGGCACATAAAATTGCATCATGGCCGATGGAAGGGAATGTAGCCATATCTGCTTCCTTTAGCAATCTTGTTGCTATAAAGAAACATGTCTTGTCCTCGGAGCATGTGTGTTGTTTTTCTTGTTGCGTATAAGCTACATCTGCAGCCAGACCCCAAACGCTGTACATTATAAGTGCGGAGCTGCTTTGATGCGAGTGGAGCGAAGAAGAGCGTAGGCACTTGTGGGCTATAGACATGGGAGGCAGGTGGTTGTCTGTGACAGACGGGTCTGTGGTAAAGAGACCCAGAGGGCCTCTGAAGTAGCTCTGCAGTTGGCCACTGAGACCCTCAACACCTCAGCATATCAGCACAACACACACCCAAACAGACACGCACACACACACACCCAAACAGACACATGAATAGCCTCTGTAGCAGACTGCTCCTCATGATGCTGGGGTGTGTACGCTGACAGTGTAGGTAATTGACAGGCAAAGGATTGCTCTGGTGTTGTCTTCATCTGTGGCACATTACGGGATGTCTGTAACAGGATTTTAGCTTTTATGATGAGGAGCTAAAAACACACAGAAAAAGTTTACACCTGCAGCCAATATTTCAAAATTATAAATGCTATAATCCTACTAAAAATATTTATCATAATCATGTCAGTCCTAAATGATGGAAAAAATGAAATAAATGAAATAACAAACAAAAATAAACAAAAAATTGGAAGACAACATAAGAGGGGATACAAAAACCAATTATATTATTAGATGCATTTGTAATTTTTTGTTTTTCACAACTTGCACAATGCACTGTACAAGAACATCCTCTGCAGTGGTTGCTTTATGTTACAATATAAATCTTTTGTGGAAGAAAATTTGGTGTTTAGTGTAGCAGAGTCAACAACACCGTTATAGGTCAAAATGTGATCTTGGCAGGTCTTTTACTGAGGTAAACAAGGCTAGCAGCCATAAAAGTAACAGCGAGAAAGACGAAAGGGTTATACAGGTCTGAAAACAGTTAAAGAAGTTCGATTTGAGTTTATCCCATCATGAAAGGGTGGATGATGGCTATTCTAAATGTCAAAGGATGAATGTTTGAGCTTTTCTATGTGATGTATTATTGCCTCCTATAGCCTTTATCTTGTGTTATAAGGACAGTCTCAACTGATATACTGCACTGTTAGGAGTTNTTAATAGGTTAAAAGACTAAATGAGAGGATGGATGCAAAAAGAGAGTAAAAAGACAAGATGAGCAAAAGAGAAAAGAGAGGAAAGGTAAAATGGAGGACGACAGGGAGAGACAGAGAGAAGAAAAGGGAAAGGCATAAGGCGAAAGGAATGAGAGTGTTGCCTTTGCTGATTACCTGACTCCACTGCTGTGCCATGCGTCTGTGTGGGCTGTGCCCTGAACCCATGCCAGCTGATTAACCCAGCACTGCTCCACTCCCCTCAAGCACTCTCCACTGTCTCTGCCACACTGCATAATCATCCAACACAGGGGCTGGGAGGTGCAGAGTAGGTCGTGCCACCCTGACGCTTGGTACCAGACCACCTTACACACCACTGCAACTCTGCCTGGAGCTCGACATGCAACGCAGGGATGAGAATTTGGCACTGTCAACATTCCTGCCCAGTTTACCGCATTCCTGACTTTTTTATTGAGGATCGTCAGTGGCTCCAGACATGGTTCTATCATTTAACCCTGCTGTATAACACTCTGTTATCACGCTGCTGTTGATTAAAGCTCACTTTTCCATTATAGGCCGGCAGTATGTGTTGGATACAGATGTGTGTCATGTTTATTCTCTTCACTATGAGGGCCAAAGTTTAAATCAGAGCTAAGTGTTCCCCCGTTAAAGGCTGCAAAGACCTGGCTGCTTAGCTACCTTCTGCTTTCTCAGACTCCACAAACCATAATTAACACCACCTTCTGTCAGACGCAACCCTCAGCCATGGTCTGTGTGCTGACTATACACTCCCATGTGCAGAGTATTCTCTCCCTCTCTCTCCCCCCTCAAGCTCTCTCCCATTCTTCTACCCATTTCCTTCATGTCTCTGTTTGTGCACAGGGAGCACTCAGCCAGTCAGCCAGAGACAGGACCCTTAGTTAAATACTAAACCATACACAGGTGGGACTGAAAAACAACAACAGCTCGAGACAGGACACAGATTTACGATGGCTCAAGGCACTCAGCTGAGAATAGGTCTCCACTAGAAAATGAACAAATTACACAGCAGTCACCCTAACACAAATGCACACTCAAAAGCAATTTGAGAAATTACAGTTGGGAGGTTTCTGTGTGTAGTCTCTGCAGATGAAAAGTAAAGCCTGAGCACATTATGGATATGCCCTATGAGAGTGTACCTCATCATTTCATCTCAGTTTTTCACTTGTCATATCTCATTTACCAGCGCAGCAAGCTCTGTTGAAGATACAGAAGCTGCTGTATGAATGCCAGAGAGGAGTCATTTGATATGGCCAAGTCGCCCCTGAGCTGCAAAAACCTAGCAATCACTGCATTTGAATGAAAAACTGTCAGAAAACTCAATGGAGCCCTGACAGAACACTCATCATTTAATACAAATCCCATCCCTTGTTGCTACCCCTCTCAACTTTTGTTTGTCTTACAGGAATCTGACAGCAATAAAGTATGTTCCCTGTACTCCTTCCGGAACAATTCCACTTCCCCACACAAGCCGGAGGAGGGGGCCCGGGAGCGGAGTGACCTGCTGAGCGGATCAGCGTTTGGAACTCCGGAGCGCCGCAAAGGAAGCCTGGCAGACGTAGTGGACACTCTGAAGCAAAAGAAGCTGGAGGAGATGACAAAGACAGAGCAAGACGGTATGACTCCCTGTGTGTGTGTGTGTGTGTGTGTGTGTGTGTTTGGGGTTGTAGGAATATCTTTTTCCTCCTAAGTGCGCCTGATCTTCCCAAATTTTCCCTCCTTCTTTTTATAATTTTCTAGCTTCCCGACTGTCCGCCTCTTTTCTCTTGTATCTCTCCGCCTCACACACTCATGCGGGTACACACAAGCTGGGAATACTGACGTTACAGTGTTTCCAGTTTGTTCTGAACCTCTTCCAATGTGACAAAGACTGTGTGGCAGTGCACCTCAGCGTAAGTGTGGTCTTCTTCTGTGCCAAGGCAAACTCTTTGACTATAAAACTCATAGTGCTGACCTGATGCCAGGAACATTACCTCTTTTTATTTTGCTACACAGAACACTTTTCACTCAGCGCAGGTATTCATCAAAGTTCACTACCCACAAGCAACCCAGCCCTTCTCACGGATTTTACCTGTTTCACGTGCCTAATTAATTCATCTTATTCAACACATCATGAAGATTTCAGACTTTTTATCCTCCTACAATTACACCCAGAGAAGAAAATCCTTTTCTGTCTTAAGACTGTTAGGTCTATGTCATATCTGCACCCCGTTTCACCCTGCTCGGCTCTCCCTCCCACAGCCTGCAGTCTATCAAGAGTATGGTGGAAAAACAAATATTTGAAAGAGCTGCTGAAACACATCCCCCTTCTTAATTAGGGCTGTAGTAATATAACTACATCCAATCAAATGTTAAACCCCCTTGGGAATGCATGTGTCTCATTTAGTGTCTGGGGAGCTCTTAGCTTAAGCACTTCATCAGACGAATAAATTAGGCCTCTGTTAGCCTAAAAATAATTTGCCACTTCTTTTTTAAGTGTTCGTTTGGTGATCTTTGTATCAGAGTATCACACAGGCCTCTCACCAGATAATCATTTAGCCATGTCCTGATATGGGGACTGATTATTTGTGGTGTCATTTGGATAATAAAAGACAGAACAATCAGTCCTTATTCATCTGAACACCTATAAATTGGAGATCATTTAGAGAACTGACAAGTTTGGATTACTGAAATGGATTAAAATGACCAACAAAGGTCAAGATAGATTTGAAAAATTAAACACACAAAACATGCTGGTGCACATAAGCATGCCAGCATGCCTTTATTCCAATTAAGGATTTTGTTTACATGAATATTAGGAAGCATTATGCAGCATATTAAGCATATTATGCAGTATTCTTGCTACTGGTCTTGTTGACACTGGGCTTAGATCTTGAGCTGATCCCAGGATGAAATGTCGACCCACAGCACCTTACATATAAAAAAAAATTCGCTCAGTAAAAAAAGTGAAGCCGTTCTGCTACTAGTTCTTTATTTTACCCTGAGGTAAGAGTATATTTCACGTGTGTCCAGATTCTTGCAGCGTTGATTTTCAGGGCAAGATTGTCAGTGCTCTTTGTAGTGACGACGGGCGTTATGGTAATGAGCCCCAGCTGGTGAAGGCTGGTTGTTGCAGTAATTTAAATGGTCAAGTGCAGCTTGTAATCCAGGGCCGTATGTTAGCGCAGGGAGGAGAGGGTGCTTTAGAGTGCCATACAGCTGTTTTAATCTCCTGTTAATAATAGAGACTTGGTCTGCCTCATGCTCTGTGTATCATCGCCACCTAAATAAACTCCCTTGTTGGAGGAAATTAGTTTCTGAGCAGGGAACACAGCAGAAGACAAGAGCCTCGCAAAGTTCAGTATGCTGTCCCCAAGCTGCAGGAACTGAGAGATACTCTGTTCTTGAGAGCACTTGAGGAAGCTTCAGTGGTGATGATCAGTGATTACTGTAAAATGGAGGGAGAGGGACTCTTAGAAACTGCCAAAGGAAAACCTCACAGAAAGCTTTGGGAAATCATAATCTTATGTCTTTGTTTATGGAGAGAGACATGGTTGGAAATTGAAAAGGCCAGGATTAACCTATTAAAGAACATACAAGAAGGTTGGAGAAGCCATTTGTTGTCTTAATGATGTTGCTAATGTGGCACAAGCAACAGATGAGCTAAATATATCGCTTATCTAAGCATGACAACTGTTGTGTCTAATTCTGCTGCTTTGGTGCCTGCCTGGTCGGGATCACCAAGGTCCTCAGAGACTCTTCACCATCTGCTACCATTCTTCTCTGGGCTTCCTTGTCTGGTCAAGATAGTTCATTGTCCTGATGGACTGAGGATGAACGCGGTGACCTCAAGTGTAGAGGGGAAAACAAATGGTCTGTGGTACACTTTTTAGACAGTACATTGCTCATATTTGGAACATGTAATCCCACTTAAAGTGATGTGAACAGCTTTTGGTTGAAAATCTTCCTGGACATGGTATCCAAATATTGTGGACAGTCTTTATGAGCTGTTCCAGTGCTTCTTACTATTGAGGTTTTTAGATGTGATTTTTTTATGCTGTGAGAACCCAAATTAAATTCCAACAATCTCCATTGTGTTGTGGTGATGGCTGAATTCTCAAAGCCTGATAATCTCACCTTTTCAGTAAAAATAAAAATAAAAATATAGTATCTGAATGGTTAGGACTAAGTGGGAAATATACATTTTTGGTGAACTGACCATTAAGTAGAAATAAGCAGGTAATGATAATACCTTAGCAAAATAAATTAATAAATAGTATTATTTTGGCTTCTTTTTATTAATACTGTTTGAATGTCTCCATTCAAAGCCAGTTTCCTTCATTGACCATGAGGTCTTATAAACATAACAATAGAAGCAGTCTCAGTATTATAGGTATCACTCCTCCATTCTTCCATCTCTATATATTTGTACCCTTTCACCCTCTCTATCCTTCCACCCTTCCTCTCCATTTCTGGTCCTTAAAGTGCTTTAAGTGCTTGTGACTGTGCTAATGAATGAAAATGTCCTCCCAGCAGCAAGCACCGCATTTAGCTGAATAGTCACCTTTGCTGTAAAAGCTCTATTAGGCCCAGTTGCCAGCAGGGCTAACGATTGTGCCCCATGTTTATTTACTAGGTATTGTAAATGCATTATTTATGGATAGGTCTCCAGACAGCACTTGTCAAGAGTTAAAAATGTCAGTATAAAGTATTAGGGGAAAAAGAAAAATAGCCACCATTATAAAAACCCAAGGTGACCTTGATTTGATTCACATGCAATTAGAACAGTTTTATATAATGCACTAAAGTATGAATCAATACTGTGCAAGTCAACACAGAATACTTTGTGTGTTGAGTCTTTATGATCGTCCCCAAGACAAGGACGGGTAATTGGGTTTAAGCTTCCTGTCTTAGCTTTTAGGGATTTTCCTGGACTCAGTATCTGCTTGTAGAGTCCTTGCCAGTAGAACCACCACTGAATTGGATGCAGTTATGTATCTTTTGTCATTTTTGTGTTGAGTGCTATGCTGAGACAGGGGGAGTCTCATTCTTTTGTTTTTGGTTTGGTGAGTGAAGAAACGAGAGGCATATAGATACGGAACACACAAACAAACACAAAAGAGCGTTAGATGCTCTCAATGTAATATGTTTAGTAATTTTTTTAAAATGCCAGTGTTACAGTTTCTTATTAGTTAAATCAACCTTTCTCAACACTTTCACTATTGTTGAGGCCATCCAGGCAGTGAACAGGTGTAGTCTGAAGACATTTGACACAGCTGTTAACTGACAGTGGACACTTTTCACATATAATCTAAAACTATAACCTATAAATAACATAATAAATAATAATAATAAATAAATAACAAAAACCTAACCTTTTTCCAGCTCTCATTCAAGAAAAAAAACAGGCAAGCAGACATGCAGACAGTCAAATATATTAAGACTAAATTCCAAAAAAACCCCCAAAAACATGCACACAGAAATAGGATGCCGTTCCTTAATACTCGAGCTTCTTAGACCAGTCAGAGTGGATACAGTAGCTGCTCAAGCAGAATACTCAACACCTGGAGCCCTTTGACAGAGTCATGGCTAATTAGCTTAGCAAAGGGGAGCCATACCACCATTCAGCCAAACTGTGACCCCTTTTTAATCTCAGGTAGAAGGATATTTAATGGCTACTGATAAAAGAGTTCACCTATTACAGCAGCATGTAACCTAACCATTGCTTGTGACATAAAACAGCACAACATGGTGTGCCACCATGAACTAATTGTGTTCGGGCATGGGGTTATATGTGTGTACTGTATGTGTTCCTGTGTTATCACTTAGACCTTTCTTCCTCTCCCTCTGCCTTTATCACCTCTCCTCTATTTATAAGTGTAATCCCCCTAGCGAGGTTGTGTATTATCACTGTATAATGACTGTGCAGTAGGTTGAGTGTGGGGGAGTGATCAGCATTGTGTGCGTAGCCCCAGGTCATTATCCTCTATTACAACAGGCTATGTAATGAGATTCAGGGATGGGTGAAAGCTTTGGAAGAGAATAGGATCAGCTCTAAGCCTGTGGTCTGATTAGCACTGATGAACTCTTGACTCTGTTGTAACACTGTCCCCTGTCAGTGTCACAACCCCTGCTGACTCCAAACGGAGGTTCACAGGAAATTGGCTGCAGGTGCTTCATAGCGCCAACAGATTAATTTTTTTGGAAATGTATTTAGTTTAAATGCAGCATTAAAAAAAAGATTGCAAAAGATTTTCTAAAGGTATACCTTGTATAATGCAGTCTGTATTATACATTACTTCCCTCCCCCCAAACAGACTGATGCACTTTCTCCCCTCCCCTTTTAGTTCCCTCCCTTCTCCCCTCTCCTCTCATCCCAGCTGCCATGTCATCTGGTTCTGCTTTATCCCACCTAATTAATAGGAATCTTTGTTATAATGATCTGAGCATGAGCCTCTGACTCTATGCATATGCAATGAGGGCTGGAGATCCAGTTGCCTTGGTTGCAGATTTTGAGGCATTCTTCACACATTGCTCTACGCTGCCTCTGAGTGCAGCATCCTACCGGACAGCGTAAGGCCGGGACCCTCCTGGCAGGACACACACAGGCCAAACATCAGTCAAGCACCAGCATCTCTCCTGTGCGCCGTGTTCCCACCTCCTTTAATAATCTGTTCTTTATTCTGTCAACATGATTTCAGCAAGCTACTTATCTTGATGCAAGTAATCTATTTGATCAAATAGCCAATATAGTTCTGTGTATGTGTGTGCGTGCGTGCATATACTGTATGTGTCAGTGGGGGCCTTCCTGTGTGTGTGTGTGTGTGTGTGTGTGTGTGTGTGTGTGTGCGCTCTCTCTTGGCCTGTGGCGTGGCGCACCAGCCCAGCGGAGCAGTGCTCTGGTCTGTCACTTTTGTTTGAATAGGTAATGTAGATCTGTTCAGGCTGAAGAGACATGAGCTGGAATCGCTTGTTAGGACACATGATCAAAAGCGGCTCTCTGCTCTCTGCCAATCAACCCTCTTGTCACCCTGTGAAGCAGACGTTAAATAGATTTTTCGGCTGTATGCCGCGGGCAGCCTGCCAGCCTGACATGTGAACTTTCACAAAAAAGATACCCTGCCCCTCACTCCTCCCTGATCTCACTTTCCCATCCTCTTCCTTCTTGTCCTGTTCTTGCTTTACCTCTTTTCCTTTCTTTTTTCTCTCCCCTTTTCCATGTTTTCCCCACCATCTTGTCACCCTTACCTGATCCAGATCAACATTTTCCCTCCTCATATGAGTTTTATCCCCCACACCGTCTTACTCTCTAGTGACAAAGTTGCCCCTCTGCCAGACTGAGATCAGAGCCCAGGGCTAAATGGAGAGGCTGTATGAGGGGAATAGTGAGCACAGAGTGCCTGGTCCACTGCTGAATTATGTATTTACTATCTATTCCAAAACAGGGCCCTCACATAACATGGGCACGTCCCCATAGGACGATGGAGGCCAACACAGGTTTCACTTTACACAAGCTAAGATATAGATTTTGTTGCCCCTTTCAAAACGGGAACCCTTTCTGCTGTCTTAGTCATTCAGATGACAAAACAAGCAGCTGCTTCTTCAATGTGCCATTCTTTGCATTCAAGATCACCTTCCCCAGTTCTCATATTCCGATTAGTCAACAGTAGCAACTGCTGTGGAGCATTCCAGGGGCCATCTTCCCGGGTTTCAGCTGTTGAGCGTGTCCCCCTGCACCCACGCAGCACAAAACTCCCATTGTGATCCTGGCTTACTGGCTGCACAGGAACCCCTTGATAGGAGGAAACGGGTGTCTCTGAGAGACAAATCACAGCCAGGATTGCACAGAGGCTTGTTTGTCTTTACATACTCACACACCCACACACTGGTTGTAGGTATGTATGTCTCGTCAGTGACGTCACTGCTTGTGCAGTAGCAATTTGGGGAAATTGTAAAATATTTGTATTTGCTTTTAGAAAAAAACAATAGATTTGCCTCAGTGCTGAATGTGAGTGACTGGGTGGTTAAAACAGGCGCAGTTTGTAATGGCCTGACTGTTTTATGTGACACCACAGTATTTGGAGGGGCACGGAGATGGTGAAACGCTGACACATAAGACGGCAGAAGCCATTAATGCTACTATATCTGTCATTGGGCCGTGAAGCCAAGAATTAGGAAATAACAGCCTGGTTTTGCGGTCAAAAGGAACATGAAGAGGGATTTATACAGACAAACTTCATGTAGTCAGGACAGTGGAGGAGGAGGGGCTGAGGCCGTCAGAAATGGAGAGAACAGGGGCTATTCCACAATGGGATGGGGTGCAGAGGGAGGGCACATGTGTCCTGCTGTGTGTGTGTTGTGTGTGTGTGTGTGTGTGTGTACATGCTTGTGTGTGTGAATGCTTGTAGTAGGGTTACACTGGGAGACTTGTGTGCCAGCTCAGTATCACTGTCCAAGCTGTGGCATTCAGCTCCCAAGCATTCTCCACACATAACTTGACAAAAGAGCCGGTGTCATCTGACCAAGGATCAAAATAGTGTGAGTGTAACTCACACCCTGGGCACAGACAGCCTCTGTGGCCTGCTAATGATTTCAGAGCACATTGCAGGCTTGTTCTGTAAGTCAGACGTACGTCAGCCATCCAGCGAAGAGATCCGCCTTGACACAAGCAAACATGACAACTAGTGTAGATGCAGCCTATTAACATATTTGCATTGTCTTTTCCCAAACAGCGAGCATAAATGTCTTACACCAAACTGTGATGGTTGCCTCTTGAACAAAGAGACTATTTAATCAGCAGTGATGAAACAGATGTTTCCTCCCACTCAATGCTTTTTCTTTCTCCTTGTTCAATAACATTACATGCGCCAGGAGATGAGATGAGGATGTCAGAAGAAACGAATAGAAATGTGTTTTATTGCACCGCAAAGTCTCAGTGCCAATGATTATAATTATTTGACGAACGTCATCTCTCTTTGGAAGTACCTCCAGAATAATGTTTTAAGTCTGCACCGGTCGGGTGATTAATATGCTTTAAGACCACATTGTCAATTGCACATCATGAAGTTGTATTGATTAGTTGATGTTATTATTTGAAATTAGGATTAATGATTTGTTGGGGAGGCCTTTTTATTATTCTTGTCCCAATTAGCATAATATTGGAAAAGGAAATTGGATCGTTAGACTCGATACAATCATTTTATCTCCTACACCCCCTTAACTGCACACCTCATCTTCCTCTTTCCTCCTTTTTTTGCCTGGGTGGGTGGCACTTTGCTCGACAAAGCCGATACTGTAAGCCTGTTGTTAGCTTCCCCGTTGTGAGCTGGACCAATGAGCTCAGTCGCTCATGAGAAGCAAATTTCTCCATCTTTGCCCAGCAGGTCTCAATCCGTACGGCTCTGTATCCAACAGAAAGGGAATGGGCCAATTGAAAAGAAAAATACAGCTTCTATTGTTGCTGAACCAACTTGAACAACAGCACATTGAGACACTTAGCTGTGGGCAAATGAATGGGGACTTTCTAGGAGTTGGAATGCTTAACCTTTAGAAGTGCTATGGTTACTTCATCATTTCTTTATCCAGTCAAGGCAAGACAAGAATCAGAATAGTGAAAACATTCATTTTTAACTTTGTAATGAATTTTATTTGTTCTGTAATGCATTGAAGTTGTAAAAATATTAATTCTAGTGTGATGACACAATGTTACAAAAGACCACAAAAAAGATGTTTACTAATTCTTAAAACTTTTGAATAGTAAAAGATTTTTGTTGTGTGCATGCAGCTCCTATTTTTCCCTCACAGAATGAATAACATGATCTAAAAATAGTGGCCTTTGGTCTTACAGTCCAGTAAGCAGTGCGTGTGCATCCTGAACTCTGGCATCTTAGTAAACAAATTTCACTGTGAGATTCAATAAACGACTTTAATTACTATTTGAAAATGAGAAAACCAAACCACAGAAGTAGAAATTAATAATATCCTAACTGTGAGTTTAGATTTTCTTTTTTTTCCCCTTAAAATTTGTCATTTACTTAAACTGAAATTAGAATATAGTACACAGTTGGAGGATATCCGCACACACACTTTAGCAAAGTTCAACACATTTACAGTATGATATATTACCAAATGTACAGTATATTACCCAGCTTATTCTTGTAATTTGTGCTTTTCTAATATCTCATCTTATGGTTCAATCTATGAAGCGCATCGCCGTCGTCCAGCGTTTATGATGAAATAAAGTTTCGACGTCTATAACAGACACTTGGCTTCACTGCAAATTGTAATGCATTCATGTGGATCCTATTAGTCTCTTTTTGTCCTTGTAGAGTCAGACACCCATTAATTTACTAAATCACACTGAACAGCCATGATCACAGTACTCCACGTTTTCTTCACACATCTATTAATTTAACATAGATGAATAAATGTGAATGTTTTCGAGCATTGATTAGCACGCAAGTTTATATCTGACAGTTAAATTGCAGGGTACCCAAAAAAATCCCTCCAATGCAAGGTACCCAGTAATTTAATTTTTGCGTGAAATTATTATAATTTATTACAGTGTGTGGACCCTAATGATTACCGACATCAAATGGAAATTAGAAATTGAAATCAAGTCCACATATTTCTCCTCGTAATGTTCATCTTCACAAGTGCTGATCCCCTCATCAGCATCGCCAGAGATTCCAGAAGTAATGTCTACTTTTTCTTTCTACTGTAGTAAACCAAACGCACGCATGCATCACTATATCTTTGTTTTTTTTTTCTCTGACTGCCTTTCTGTTTTGCTTTCTTCTTCTGTTGTTATCTGGTTAAAAAAATAAATAACTAATAATAAATTAACCAATGTCGCACTTGAGATATTTTAAGGCACTTTGCTTTTTTAGGCTCATTATTATTAAATCACAAACAGTTGCATAAAAAAAACCCACACAGGATTTAAATAAATTGTGTTTTATCTTCCATTTTCATGTTCATCATCCATTTTAATAAAACCTCCACTTCTCGGTGACCTTGTCTGGTTCTTTTTACGTGTAGTATTTGGTCTTCCTTAATTTAATCAAATTAGCAATTGTTTGTTTCCCTGATGAATTGTAGGGTGCATTGTATTGATAGCCGTGTTCAATAGACTCCCTCTGCTGCCTGAATAGAGGCTTTCAAGCAAAGGAGGGGAGAGGAGAGGGAATGAAAAGTTAATTTTGCTATCCAAGCATTTAATGGTCCTAGTTCTTAAAAGTGACCTTGTGGGGTAGAGAGCAGAGCAGCACAGCAGCTCCTTCCAGATGCACACATGGCATCCATCGGGGGCACAATCACGCACAGTCCCAACACCTCAGGCTCGGACATATGTTGAGTTTTATTTCATTCTTCTGACATTAATCCTATTCACCAGCTGTTCTGCCAGCTGCCACTCTCCGGCTTAAGGGGAGATTGCAGTTTTGGGGGCTCTGAGTACTGGTTTATCTTGGCTCCTCATCTGCTCCTCACGAAGTTTTGATTGGATTTTTTTTTCCTTGCCCTCCTCCTACTTCTAGGTTCCTTGAGTTGTGTACTTCCCTGCGATCTTTTTCTCTCTTTCAACTTTGTTGCTTTTGTTTTTCCCCTCTCTAATTTGTGTAGATAAGAGGGGGTTAAGGCTGCAATTTCTGGCCCGTCCCCTTTGCAAGGCCTTCAAGTCTTCAGTAGTGTTTCTTCAAGATATGTTCCAAACATTCGTACAGAATATTAATTACAAACATTACTACCAAAGGAAATAAAGTACAGACATTGGTGATGCAACAGCACTTCTCAGCATGCAGCACACTAGCCTCTTGTCTGGCCCTCAACATCTCCCACTCTTTCTCTCAAGAAAGCATTTGTAAGGAATCACAGCGCTGAAACCTGCTCACCCCACAGTCATCTAACAGCATTTCTGCGGGATTAGCCTGGACATGGCCTCAGCCTGTACAGTTATGATTATTGACATATTGGGTCTGACATATTTCACATTTATGTGCATTGTCTGGAAGCATACTCAAGTGTTCTCAATGTCATTTCTGCTGAAGTACGGCCGGGCAGTCTGCGAGCAAGGGCCGCAATGAATTGATCATTGCTCACTGCTCACTTTAATAATTCAAGCCTGATTGCCACAGAGTGCCGCAGTAAAATGGATTGGGAGAGGTCACATGCTGCTCAGCTCAGGAGGTGAAGCCTCTTGGGGATGGTTAATTCATATATGCTTGATAGACACGTGTCCTATTTAGAGAGGTCAGGGTGCTGTGTGTGTATACGTCTTCTCAGAATGGCCAGGTCAACACTGAGGGATTAACACGTTGGTCAATGCAGATAAAGGCGAGGGAGAAGTTCCTGCTCACATAGGCCAGCATGTTTAGCTGCCTGAGAAAAAAGCTAAAATATTCGAAAAGTTATCTGCAAATTGCATCTAATTTTCCTCCTTAAAACGGCACCGTTTATGATAGTTTTGACCTGTGGTTGTAGATGTCGAGGTCTTTCTGTCCACTTTCCCGCATTTAACTCTTCAATCTTCAGTTGCTAATGGAATAAATACAAGAAATATAATTAAATTCGCTGGAAGCAACCACAAAATGTTCGGTAAATATCAAAGAAACAGAGCAGCAGATAATAGACTATTGAATTGAAAAGAATTTATTCCTTGAATACAAACTATGGTAACCTCTTTGTATAGGACTTTTGATCCAATATTAACCCTGAGCTCAGCTTCCACAAAGCCGCTCCTCAAACTCAAACTATTCATGAAAAGACCTTTGCCTTTTTAAGAAAAACTGACCCATGACCCCTTCTAGGCACTTACAACTGATGTTGGCACTCAATGCAAACAGACATGAAGACAGGTGAGATATCATGTCACCATGTTGAGGTAAAGAAGGTACAGTAAGACATAAGGAAATTAGGATGACAGGAAATGAGGGAGCAAGGGAGGAGACATGTCAGAACTTCGGATGAAGCACATCTCCTCCAGGTTACCTGCGATATATTTATAGCAACTGTTTACATGACCAAACAGGATAGTCTAAAGGTGACTAACAGAGATGTTCACCAAGTGGAATAATGATTAGGTGTCAGTTAAAGAAAGCCCACCACGAGGTGCAGGTGCTCCACAATACACTGACATCTCTGGACCTTTTTATTTATGCATGCCAGCACTAGTAATTACATATTAAAAAGCTGGAATTATTTAACTGCACCAAAAAGTCTTCTGGAAATGGTAGAGGTTATTAAAACTGTTGACAACGAGGAAAGGTAATTGCCTGAAAATGAGCGACAACGCACTGTTGTGCTCAGAATGTTTTTTTTTCCCCCAAGCTCCCTCTTTAGCGTTTGCATTGTGCGGCATCACCCGGGTGTGTAACCTATTGCGTTCCGATTGCTCCCTTGCAATTAGTGCCCTTTTTGTCCTCACTTCAATAACGCCATGATTATGGAGACTTCAGGAGTATTTGCAGCATCCAACAGCTGTTGTCTCAGGGACTACCGGCTGAATGACAAAAACATGTTTTCTCTCTGCATTTCACTTCCCTGCCTGCCTCTTGTAATTATTATGTTTTATTTGGTGTGATGATGGGGTCTTGTTTTTAGTGTGTCTGTGATTAAGATATTCAAAGGACTCCTTGGAGTGTGTCACAGTCATTTTCTTTTTTATCAATCTCGACTTTTGATTTGTTTCCCGTGCAGTGCAGAGTGGATGGGAAATTAGACGTCAGCCTATCATTGTCTGACTGAGATTTGGAGAGTTTTATCTCTGAGATAGAAATTTATGCCTGAATTAAAGAAATATACTGTATCGAACACTGAATGAGTGAAACTTAAGAGCTTTTTAAAAAAAATCTTTTTAAGACATTCCACTTTATCTTTAAGAATTTAGACACATCGTTTTTACATGGGTAATCACATGATACAGTCAATATAATGAAGTAAATGAAAAGCACTAATATCATATAGAGGAATCATTAATGCATAATTTATGACTGTATGAATCATCGCGAAATAACATTGATTTGTGTCATTTCCGAACTAAGTAACAGTGGATATTTCTCATCCCATTGCTTACTTCATTAGACTTTTTAGCTAAGCATCACCAGGCTACAATCATCAACATACTCTGATACACAACTGTATTTCCTTGACAAGATCCCAAAGGGAAAAAAGTTATTTCTTGATTTCTCACAAATCTTAACCAACAGATTTATTATGAACATATGCAGGACATGAACATCTTTGTTACCCTCCATTTCTAGAGCTCTCTGTGCAGCCTAAAACTTGTCCTCACTTTCTATGGCCCACGATATTGTCAACAAATTGCATATGTGACGTTTGCACATTTTATACACTTTTGGTTTTGGTACACTTAGCCAACATAAGCATTTTCATAAGCTTATTGACCTCCAGCCTGTATGGAGGTAAACAAGCTTGTTTAAGGAAATGATGGTTACTGGGAGGTCAGGTTTCTTACAATTCTGTTACACAGTATTATAGTTACAGTTAGTCGTATTATTGTTCCAGTAAATAGATTTTTTTCCCTGTTTTTTTCCAATGTAGTTTTAACACTGTGATTATTATTTTTTGTTTAAACTGCAACAAGAAATTATTTTTACTTCATGTCTTTGCTTAGAGTCGCTCTTTATTCTTTTTTAAATGGTGCATTCTTCAGTTTTGTTATTGCAGTTCATATATCTTCCTAATGCTAAGTTAAGTGTTCAGTGGATGTTTTGGTTTTGGTTGACTATAACTGGATTATGACAAATTGTAAAAAATGTGCTCCATTCAAGCTGAAGCTTGTTTAGAGACTCTAAACCCCATTTCCTCTCTTCCTCGGCTCCTCCTCACTGCAAATAGCATTGTTTCCCTATTTGCCTCACTGTACAGGCCTCTGTATTCTGAGGAGGAAATTATTTATATGGTCAGTGTCAGTTGATCATTGATTTGGTAATTACGTGTTTCCCCTTGAGGCTGGGACAACTGATATACAAGGCCAATGCTAAAGGGGAGGTCTCTTAGTCTGTTATCCATGACTTATGGCTAATTTGACTCTCTTAGATGGCCCTCTTTTCTCTGCCAATGGCTTTTCAACACAACAAACACTCAAACACAAGTATCATCTTTCTCCCAGGGGAATACTGCACACAGAGAAGCTCAGAATGTGGTGGCAGACAGTTGAAACGATTTCATTGCTGACAACACAGGGTAATAAAATACCAATTGCTGCATGTTGTAACAAACCATTTCTGTGCTTTGAGGCAGTCACGGCCTTTTGAAACATGATGACGCGTTTTGTTGCATCAACAAATTTAGCAGATTAAACCTTTTTAGAGATTGAAAACATTGATATGTAAAAGTGAGGATGGCCTTTTTGCCCAAGCGGTGCTGGTATATTTGCTAACTTTAATATACACACTGGACTTCATATCTCCATGGCAATACAGAGAGCCATTTGAAAATTAGTATGTCATGAATTTTTAAGATCTGCTTTATTACTGTCCAATCCAATTCCAAAGTGACAACATTTGATTTGTTTGAAGCTGTGTTTATTTGTCTATTTGGTGTTCCACTCAGTGATTTGAGCTTTTCTACAGTTTGCAATGATCGTTTGAATGGACTACTCAGTTCAGAGCAGCAATAAAAACATAAATTAGCAAACGACTTTCCCCTACCTTCGCCTCTCAGCCACGGGCATTTATAGCTAACTAGCACTCAATTTAATAAAAGTATTTTGTCTTACAGTGTGAACAATAAAAAATAAATTCAAATTATTAGCTGTTGCATTAAAGCACCAGAGAGCAACAACAGTGAGAGCATACTGTATGAAATATGAGAGGGAAAGACATTTTTTCTTCAGGATTGTCAGGGAGTCAGTCGGTGTCAGGACAGATAGTTAGTGGTAACCTGCCTCTTAGCTTCACTTCTGTGGTTTATACTGAACATGATATTCTGGCAGCGCTGACTGCCAGGTGCTGAAAGCTTTGTTTATGTCACACATCAACCTAGAAACATTCCTTTGTTGAGATTTATGAGGATCATTAGCTTTGTTTTTAATACAGTAAAAAA
>NTHP01000082.1:302331-353260 GCA_003416845.1 Oplegnathus fasciatus
AAAAAAAAAAGCTGTAGCCTAATCTAGCCAACTCATCTCGGCTTTAGGTGTCTCAATCCCTGCGCCTGTCTACCCACATCAATCAGATCACAGAATACCTGCACAGGAAAGCTGTATACCAGAGATGACAGCGCAGATAGGAGATAAACATATTGAATTTGGCACTATTAACTCTGTGATGACTATTCACTTTCTTCTGAGTGTCACTTGGAAACTCTAAAAAAATCTCGGGAAAGGGTTCAGGGCATTTTTCCAGCTATACAGCACCAGCCCCAGAGAAGAGACAATGAGACCCAGACGGGCTTAGTAGTCCAGAAACCATTCCTCTCTCAATGGGAACACATCTTGGACACACACTCCAGTAGTTTTGTCTTGTATGTTGCTATCTGTGCTAGCTGCAGAGTGGAGGGGGTCTGTGCCAGGCAAGGGTCCATAGGGACCATTGGAATCGCTGGGGCTGGAGGAAGTTGGTCTGGGTCCAGTGGGGCGATCTGGGCTTGGTGACAAGCCAAGCTGTCTACTGCAGGGACGCTGGGAAAATGTAAATAAGAGCCTGATAAGGGCTATTGTTTTCATTCCATTCTCATCCCAGCTGAATGGCCTGCTCCCCAGCCACAGAGCATTTTATCTCGAGAGGGGGAGGGAAAGAAATGGAAGGGGGTGGGGGTGCGAGAGATTTAAGAGCCCCCATAGGAAAATAAAAATAAACTCACTGGACTCTTCTCTTGTTTTAGCTAATTCCCCAGTATGTGATGTCCTACTTTGAAAGGACAAGAGCAGAAAACTCGCCTTTACACTGAAAACTTCAGAAGTTCTCCACTAACTGTCTTAAATAATTATGTTTGCCTTTCACTTGCAAATCCACCAGCACTTGATATCCACTGAAATCAGTGAAGTGTGAATCTTTTATCAGAAATAATTTGTTATTTTATGGTGAATACAGTGTGTATCAATTTTTGACATTCTCTATGTCATAACCTGACAGTAATTATTATGTTGATACTGACCAGTGTTTCCACTGGCATCTATAATTTCTCCTGAAAAAACAGACAGACATTTTAGAAACTGAAATAGCATTCCTCCTATTAATCTAAATTCTTCTGAAAAATAGGCTGCGGAAGGGTGCTTTGAAAAAAGCCAGACATCTGACTCATTTACTGTTTTCCTCGAACACGCCTGCGCAAAAGTTGCTCCGCTTTCACCAAATCCATTTTTGGTTGCCTGTTTTGTCCACGCCGTTCGAACACTGAAAGATGTTTGAGAGTTATTTTATAGACTAATCCAGGTCATTATTCACCTCTCCCAGGTGGAAGGCAGGGAGGACAGCGGTGCATTCCAGCTGTAGTCTCTCCTGTTGGAGGACTTGGCAGGTCGTGTCTGGCCCAGCGGAGGGGATGGAGAAGTGAGGGAGCGGCAGCTCTCCTGGGAAGGAGGGAGGTGGAAAGGAGGGGGAGGACTGGAGTAGAATGGAAGCTGGCACCACATTATCTCCAACAGTTGGTGCATTCCTTAATGATCAAGTGCTAGAGCAGCATCTGTGATGAAAGATTGTGTGTGTACGTATGTGTATGTGTGAGAGAGAGGGAGCATATGTGTGCATATTAACATATGTTCACTGTGTTTGTTTAATTCTGCTTTACAACACTTTTAAAATAAACCTTTTCGGTGCTTCAGGGGAGAAAATGTCATGCACTGATGTTGTTCTGTCTGTCTGAAGATTATGATTTGAGGGGAGTTTGTTGTTCTGGGAGAGGAAGCTGTCTCACCCGGGGGTGAGGCGCAGGGAAGAAGAGCTGAGCTCTGCTACTCCCCCCTGCCCTTAACCCCTGTTTTAAGATCTGTGATCTTTGTGCCACGGAGGGAGTTAACACACACAAACACACACAACACACACAGTCTTTTCTCTCTTCCACTCATAGGGTCAAGGGGACAAACTGTGAGTTGGGAATTGGAAAGTCAATAAAGCAGAAGTAATGTTATAATGACCCTGAGCTGAAGATGTCCTGTCGACCCCCATCACATTGGAGGAAGTGGACAATCAAACAAAATGGTCACTCTGCTTGATCTCTCTGAAAGCCATCCTTAAACAAGGCCACAAGAACTACTGACTCCCCGTTACTCCCAGTTCCTCTGAAGTCAGTGTTTGTCAGAGGCAGCAACGGTGTTTGGTTTGTGGAAGCAGAGGGCAAGAGATGTTACAGACGGATAAAAGGAAACAACACTTGTATACATTCTAAACTGTATAAATCTCCTCCGTGTTTGATGTCAAGGATGATGATGGTGAAACTGTCCAAAATATTGCATGTGACAGGGCCTTCTCAGTCTTTCTCCCTGTTTCTCTGTTTTTCACGTTATGTGCAACTTGGAAAACACATGACAGCTACATCAAAGTGAGAAAAACCTCCTCCGTGGCATTATTTGAAACATTAACCTGCTTATAAATTGTGTCCTTTTGTTGCCAGAACAACGTTCATAAATGATCCACTGTAAGATATGTGGTCAGACTAATTATCACTACAAAGCCTCTGGGCACCATAATGAATAGTGTGTCTGCTTTGGTTTTGTATTTTGCTCCAAATCTAGATCATTTCACAAATTATATCATCCTCAGGCACTATATGAAACCTGAGGAAAATTTCTATAGAAACCAGAAATAGACAGTAATTAGTATGTTAATTGTTCTCCCAGAATTGGATTGTACAGGATTGTTGTTTAATCAGACTCAACAGGACTGGACGCTGCATGTCTTGACCTGGTTCAGATTGTAGGCAGTTTGTGGAGACAGTGGCTCAAGGTGGAGACGTGCTGCTGGTGTTTGATGGGAACAGGCTGACCCCTAAGCAGTGCAGGGAGGGTGGAGGCCTGGGTCAGCCGGCCCAGTGTGTTCTTTATCAGCTACCCCAGCGACAGCATGGCAGATTGCAGCCATTCCTCCTCTGATTCATTGTCTGCTGGACAAATGTTAATTGTTTTCATCATTGGCAGCTATGTGAATGCTCGGACGTACCCAGTCTCACTCCTTGCCTCCCACTTAATGTGTGTCTCTGCCCTTATGCTATCCCCACAATGCCTGCTTCCCTCCTCACTCCACCCTTGGCTCATCTCTCAACTGTCAGGCTGAGTCTCTTTTAATGTTCGCCGCGCAAATACCATCAAATAAAATACCTCTCTTTCATCTGATACACTGACTTTCTTCAATTTTCATTTAAGCGAATACATTCAGAGATTTATAACATCCACAAAACTCTAAAAATAGAAACTATATTCTACACACAATATTCCATAATCATAAAAAAAATATTACACTCCAAACAGGGACTCTAAATTTATTTTTTCATTTAAATTACTTAAAATTTCTTTCTTCATTTTTCTTTTTCAGATTCTACATGCATGGAGAAACTTCTTTCAAAAGACTGGAAAGAGAAGATGGAGAGGCTCAACACCAGTGAACTGCTGGCAGAGGTGAAAGGTAGGACTACAAGGACTGCATCAAACCCAGCAGATTTACCACTCAAACAACACTTTAAGCTGTGTTAACAAGTCCCTCATTCCTATCAGGCATACATTATCTGTGTACTGTATAATCTCAGAAACAGCCTTGTACTCTGAAATAAAACAAAGGCCTTTGGCTGCCCTCCCCATTCATTTCTCTCCTCCCTTATCTTTTGTTGGAATGCCCTACTCTGTCCAAACTGCTGTCTTCAAAATTCCAGCCCATTTAGACCCGTTCTGAGGCTCTCTGTGCCTGTCAGCGGTTTATTGTTGTTGTCCCCTTAGACGGCCCTGAGCCATGCTACTCTGCTCTGGCACATGCAGTACGTTCATGCCGCTCTGGTAATTGTTGAACCCAAAGTGTGCTTGATGTAAACAGAGCATGGCTGCGCTGAGAGGAGAGAAGCCGTTAAGAGAGGAGACGCACAGAGTCGTCTCCTCAGCGAGCCTGCCTTTGAGTGGAATGTCTCGACCCCGACAGTGAACGCCCTGCGCAGCGAATCAAGCGCAGCACGGCAAAGCGCAGCTCAGCACTCCCCCAGAATCTGTGTTTATGACAGGGTGAAGGTGGGCCGAGGATGGGCAGGGCTGCTGCTTAGTCCTTAGCACTGACTGTTACTGAGAGCTGGTGTGTTTATACAGCACAGGGAAGCACAATACCAGCTGGCTGATAACACCAAGTTGTCACTGGCTCCTGCACTCTCCCGTCAGTGATTACCTTCATTAGACAACTTCTTGTGTCTTGCTTTTATTTCTTGGAAACCATCTAGACGATATGAACTCATTGAATTCTCAAATGACACTTCAGTGTTTTTTTTAATCAACATTTCTTGAAGACGAAGACTATTCACAAACCTATAGAGAGAGTTCATTTCACTTATGCGCAGGTGATTCTGATAATTTGCTTAATTCTTTCTTTTTATAAAACATTGGTGACATACATAAATAAAACTAGTGTTTGGTTTTAATTATTGAATTACACTTGCAGAGGAAAGGGGAAAAAGCTGTTGAATGTTCTAATAAGTATATTCATTGGCAATAACCTTAATGAACTGAAGGATAAATCATTGCTTGGCAAACTAGATTCATTGTACCTGCCCTAGTGTACTGAATGCCACTGTAGATCAAAGTGCACTGGGTAAAATGTTTAAAATGATTTAGCCTTTTGAAAGCTGGTCTGTTAAATTACAGGCAGGGCATTTCTTCTGTTTGATGAATGGGAACGGGAAGGTTACTTGGTGGTCTGTAAACAGGTAGGGAGTCTGATAATAAACACTATGGCCTCTGTCTGTTGATGAGTTATGGAGACAGTCTATACACCACAGTTACCAATATAAATGCTTCTCCTATCACAGTGGCAGCCTTAGATTTTTAATTAGCATGCCATTTCATATGACTGTAGACATTTCAAAGGGCTGCTTTGTGCTCCCCCTTACAAATGTCTCCCTCTCTCTGCGTTTGATGTCTGCCTGATGTAAATACGGGCAATTAAAAAGAAGCCCAGGGTTGGAGACGCACAAAGTCCGCCTAATTAAAACACAAACAAAGGTACCAAGCAGAAAACACCTTATGATTAAGATCTAAAGTGTTATGATGAATCAGAGGTTCCATTAATTGTTAGGTTAAAATCAGTACAAAAGACAAACATGCCTGTAGGTTTTAAATGAGAGTAAAAAGTAGAGAAGCACAGACTAAAGGCTGACATGCAGATAAAGACTACAGCACCTATTGGCAGAGTGGCCTTGTATATTCTATGCTGATCGCCCTGCAATTCCTCAACCAATTATACTAAGCACCTTGTAGACTGCCTTTTGACATTGTTCCATCAGAACCTTGAAAGACAAGTAATTGTGTTATTACGGTGGCAAGTGGTGTAATCTGACTGGTGAGGAAATCATTTTGTCTCGCTCTTACAAAACAACTAAAAATGAAAAAACAATAGGTGTGACACAAATTGACCCGAGGCTTTTACCCGTAAAAAAGAAAGACATTCTTTTACTGCAGTCGTGTTCAAACATGACCGGAATACTTTATTCTGCTGAGGTGAACATGCACGTACAGTAAACAAACAAAGCAAAACAATAGTATCAACAACATCAGAGATTTGCTTTTCAAGGTCTGCTAACCCAACCAATCATTTACCTCCTTACAGATGACACATCTATAATTATGGCTTATTGTCATGTGGGTGTTTGGCTACATAATGTGCTGTTTCCGAGGTAAAGACATTTTTTTGGGATTTAGAGTCAGGAGAAACAAGCACAATAATCCAGTAGAGGTGGTGTGCTTAAGCCAGACATGTAGAACTGTGTTATTAAGGGTTAATGATTTCAAATCTCCATCTGCCTTTTCTTGTGGGTTGTTAGGGCTTAGCATCAGCAGGGCCAGGCAAAAAGGAGAGTTTGTGAAGGAGCATTAGTGGCGGATTTCTTTTCACCAGTCAATTCCAGAGCTAACTGTTTGTTTTCATACCTGAGTTTAGCTGTCAATCTGCAGGAACGATGAGGAGGGAGATGAAATCTCCTGAACAAAACCACAGAGCAAGAAAGGGAGGCCGGCTGGAAGGGCTCCAAACCACAGAAAGTAGCAGATAATAGGAGGCAAGGTGGAAGGAGGAGTGCAAGAGGGAGACGGAGAAAAAGAGCAAGAGAGAGAAAAGGACTTTAGACGTGGATACTTAGACGCGACATTTATAATGATATACCTCAAAGAGAGTTTTCTCTTAAAAAAAAAAAGGCAAAGCCCCAATTCATCACATGATTTAAGGCGCTTATAATCCTAGACATTATTGCACTATGTATATATGTGTGTGTATATATACACGAATACATTGTGTAAATTGTATACAAATATAGTACACAGTGTCCTATGGCAGATAAGGTTCCTCTCTGTCACAGGCTTGCCCTGTGCAGGGTTTCTTCATACTCAACAGAGCTGTTTAAGTTTCCCTGCTGAGTGCCAGTTTCCCGGCCCCCCGTTGGGAGAAAAAAAAAAAAGAAGCAAAAAGCATTTACTCAAACTGAAGGAAAATATGTAGTTACTAAATTGGAACACAAGCTGTATTCATTCTCTTGGAATTTGCTAAAAAAAATATATAAAAATAAGAAAAAAGCTTTGCATTGTACACTAGCGTTGAAATGGCAGCTTGAATTCTGAAGCAGAAAAATCGGGGCTCTTGCACTGTCACAATCAATTTGAGAATGGTGTCTACATGACAGTGGTCGGGTGCACACAGACAGTCCTGTGGCAGGCAGATAAGTGGAAGCTCTTTAGGAGGAGAACACAGGGCAGGGCAGGGCGGCAGCTGAGACTGATTCGATGCTGGCCCTACCTGTGCTGGCTTTACTCCCGCACAGACAGAAAGGAGTCCACTGTGTGAACACAGAGCCCATATTGTTCAGCCGTATGGGTTAGCTTCAAAACATGATTATTCACTTTAAAATGTAACTCTATTCTTAACAGCTTCCATAAAGTGAGGTTTTGATGCCACTGGAGATACACAGCACAATATGTGTGCACACATTTCCCAGCGACACTGACTTATGTAGCTTTGGAAACAAGCAGGAAAAGAATTGTGCACAGTAGACTTCAAATGCCCTGTGTGTTTTTACAACATACTGTATATAAATATTATGTATATTATATTTACCCAAACATGCAAAAACATTCACACAAACAGCACAAAACGGTATCTGTCCAGTTGCTCCAGTCAAAAATGCCTCAGTTAGCATTTTCTCCACAACACTTCAGTCAACTGTTTGCCCTGTGCACTCAGGTGAAATATGAGCCACAGTAAATCATTATTCCTCAGGCCACATTTGCCAGATGAATGTATGAGAGTGTTGGACTGTGTGTTTTTCTCCTCTAATGAATTGAGGAATTTAGCTTGTGGCAATGGAGGTAAAAAAGGAAGTGCTGTGCTCATGTGTGTTTGTGTGTGTGTGTGTGTGTGTGTGTGTGTGTGTAATAGGGATAGAATTCTCTGTTTGTGTTTTGAATTATATTCCAGTGGTTTGTCATGGTTTGTTTAACTAATGACTTTTAAAGTTGTATAATACATTTCATGCAAACGAGTGTTTTAATCCTGTTTTCATTTGAAGAGAAAGTAAAACATTTACGGAGCAGACACAAACACACCTACTGTATGTCATTTACAAAAAAAGGACACTCACCAAAGCAGCTCGTACCTTCACAGCCGCGAAAAGCTGCTGAAAGGGCTGACCTTTGTTAGTACTAAGGATGTCAACAAATATGAATACGTTTATTCAGATATGACCAGATAATGCACTCTGAGTGGATGTAAGCAAATCAGAATTTGAGGGAACATCTTAGGGACCGGCAACTTTACATTCATTTCCATGCGAACCATTACCAGTTACACAGCTTTTATTTCAGTTTAGTTACTTTTTTTCTTTTATTGAATACCAATCATGCTTTATCATTTCATTAATGTGGGTGCATTGTTAAAATAGTATGTTATCATTTTGTATATTTTGTGGGCATCTTAATTTTTACATATGCGTATAAGGAGTATAAATAGCAGCAGAAAACAATTTCACACAGAAAATGAAGCAGTCTAAAGGATTTCTAACATTTTCCGGTATAGGGCCACCTCGTTTCCATTACAAAAGTCAATACAGATGTTTTTGTGACATAAAGAGATATGGAGACATATAGCAGCTTTGTGTTACACCCCTAGTTAGTACTATACATGTCAGTGTTATTTTCTTGTTTTTAGATACCTCAGAATCGCAGCTCTAGCCTCTTCACAAGCCCAGCTGCTCTGCTCTGTCTGGACCATCAGATCTTCATTTGAAGCTCAAGATGCTCTTCTGGCATCATTAATTCACTCTCCTACCTAATGCCACTCTGACATTATGTCAGTAAAGTCTAAAACAAACATTTATGATCTCTGGTTAGGTCTAATGACTACAAATGTCCTGACAGCTTCAGAACTAAGCAGGTGTTCTTACATACTTTTTGAATACGTGTACTGCTCTCAGCACGGTCTATTCTTCCCGTTCAGCTATCAGTCTGTCACTTGATTGTGATCTGGATTAAACCCAGACAAAACACAGGCATTGTTGGTACACTTGTCCATCAAAGACAACAGTCTGAAAGTCTTTTGAAATACCTCTTTTGTGCAGTCCACAGAATCAAGTACATTCTTCTTTAATTATCAGCTGTATAGGTAAAACCAATGAATAAATGTTATGTGAAAAGATAACATCTAGCTCCTAATTCACTTCCAAGGTTTTGCAGACAGTAAGCTGTTGCATTGATCACTGTCTTGCAAGCTTTAAGTGCTTTGTATGAGAGAGACATTGAAAACTGTGTATGCTTTTTTTTATTTTGCAAGGGCACGGGGGTCAGACTCATTATCATAAAGGCCACGGGAGCTGAATAGAAGGATTGCAGACAATCTTTGTTTTCGTGTAATGATCTTTGCTACATGCGGCCTTGCATACATACGACATCCTCTATGGTGCCAGGATCTTTGGTGTGTCAAAGAATTATGCATTCAATTACTAAAAGAACAGAAGTAAAGTTTCTGTGTTGAGTTATCTTTTTGTCTTCAGTGTGAATTTCAGGGTCAACGGCATTCCCCACGGAGTAATATGTTCAGGTCGAGCCTCTATCTTGGCTTTGATGAAGTACCTTGTCCAGTGTCATGGATAGACAGTGAAGTGCTGGAGCTTTTACATTAGCATAATTATACTGAAGAGCGAAGCTTCCTCTATCATCAAAATATTAGTCTCCATCAGTGTTCAGCATGAACAGCAAAACCACCATAGATGAAGTGTGCTCTTATTAATAACCTCTCCATATGCCAATCAGACTAAAAAAAATAAATCTTCTGCTGAGCCATTTAAATCACTTTGATTCTGTTAAAGTGTCTTAAAATCACATCTCAAATATACTCAAATATATGTGCACGCACGCACACATACAGACAGACATATAGATACTGTAAGGAGTTTGTAATACCAGACTACCATTAGCATTTCCAAAAAGTTAAGTTAAGCTGTTATAAGTCATGAGCACATAAGTTTGAGTGGTTTTATAAATTTGAGAAGATCTGACCTTTTTTTTTTAACAAGATGATGGGCAGTTTGTCAGTGTGAAGTAGCCTATATGTTCATACTATATAGGAAAGCTTAGGGACTGAGAGTCATTGCTGCCAGTGGATGACATGTGCTTGTGAGTCATTGCTCGTGCTTGTTAATGGGGTTTTATTGGCAAGATTAACAGCTTTTATATCATGGCAGAGGCAGCAAGCCAGGTAAAACAGCTGTTGCTCATATTGTCTTAGTTGTAGGGCATGGAGACGCATTAACACCATATTACTGGAAACACATATGGCCTTGTTGCATTGCTGAACAAGTGTATATAGTAGTTAAGAGCAAAGGGATACCATAAAACTAGCTCTTGTTATTCTAGCTTGGTTTTCTGCCAGTGAAGTCAATATGACATGTCTTTTCTGACCAAAGGATAAAATGTTTCAGTCATATTCAATATCGCAGAAGTGAATTTGGTAAAAAGATTGACTTGCGTTTCATGCTTTTCTTGAAGCAGTTTTATGGTTTTGAAGGAAGGTCTGTGAGCAGAAAAATCCTATTTTGAACATTAAAGAAGGTACCAATAGATGCCATTAGCTGCTACTCAATTGGCTCTTTGTGTCTTTTCCACAGAAAGATTGGACAAAGGGTCAGATGACCACGGAGTTCACACACGTGTGCATTTACTCAGAGGCTTGTACCTTTTTATCGATTGGAGCAGCACACAACACACATCTGTGCACATTCATGTCTACATTCACACACACTTTAGGAGAGAGCAGAGAGAGAGAGCTTCAGCACGCAAGGCATTCAAGTTATGTGCGGTCTTGTGTGCAGATACAGCTTGGTACAATCGCAGCATTTAGACAAGTCCTAATTTACTTAGGATGGGCTTGCAGCATATGGAAGTATCCACAATAGCTGACTGATAGAGAGACAAAGAAATTCCAGTCTTCTGGTGCTAAAAAACTCAGTTCAGATCTGGTCATAATGGCTCAGCTGTCGTAACCAAAAGAAGGGGAGAGAATAGGGTGCCTTGTGATTTTCCCCCTTTTCACCCTCACCCTCCTTCGCTTTTCTTCTTTTTTTGTGCCTGAATCTTTTATCTGTGTTATTCACTCGGGACTCTTCAAAGTAACAAGCCTCCTTCTTTTTCCCCGGTACTGGACTTGGAACCCAAATTAGAGACTGCTTGATTAGAGCAGAGAGGAGGGAGCCAAGAGAGAGGGAGATGTGGGTATTGGACAGAACAAATCGCACCCCTACAAAGTGCCTTTTATCCAAAGACCCCAAGGCTCAAATACCCCCATCCCTCCCCAAGCAACCATGGCTCTGCTTGTTTTCCTCTTATCATTTATTCAGTCACCCGTTGATGTTTTCTGCCCTACTTTGTGACGTTTAAAAGAGGCAGGAATCTCAAAAGGTGAATGCTGAATGGGCTGAAACTGAACAACACAACTTTACCGTCTCCTCCTCCTACGTGTCAATCTAGCATCTCTGAAGTTAACACGGTGGCCTGAGGAAAAAAACAAGAAAAGTGCCAGCACAGCTTGACCGCTCACTCCTGGGATCCTCTTCCTGTGTCAGGCTGGTATTGTCCTACTGAGCTTCAGTCGTCTAACAGGAGGATGTCACAACATGTTAGGTCTGGGCCGACTGCTGGGGTTTATGTAGCGCCAAGGCATCTCTGGGCTGTCTGTCTGCCATCGGAAGCGCAATGTGAGGAGACATGTTAACGGGCAGACCCCAGCCCCACCGCTTTTAAAAGCCATGCAATATGCAGGAAACGGCCTCTTTTGTCAGCAGGCTGGTCAGACACAGACCACGACTCTCCTCTTATGCACCACCCAATAAAAGTTTTATCTGCATTTTAAAGCTGATCCATAATTTAAAGCAGGAAGAAAGAGATTTTTACACTAGCCTCTCAACAAAAAACATATGCGCCTGATTTTCTACTAAGCCGTGTACTGTCTCCAAGGTGAAATTCTTCCACCATGTTTTCATGTTTAGATATTTAGATGTCAAAAGTTGTGTTTAAATGTTTGTCTTCAGCATTCACCACTAATCTGAATAATTCTGGGATTCTTGTTGATATTTCTGAATTGATTTTGACAAAAATAGACAAAGTGTTAAATAAACAGGATTAAAATTAGCAAAGAGGGAAGGCCCAAATTGCTTTACAGAGGGCAGTTTGGGCTTCCCACAATTCAGCTCAACATCAAAACAATGGGCTCTCTGTTAGTATTCTTTTGGTGTCTGGGCAGGACTGAGCTCTCCACACTCAGACTAGCCCATCAGATCCTTCTGCGGACCTTTAGCACCAGTCCCCCTGCACATTCATACAAAACACAAAATCTATGTGCTGTACAGTCCAGTTAAGTTTTGCAATTTTGTGTTTTTTACAGTGTTGACACTCCTAAACTAGAGTGATCATCAGAAATGTGTAATTAGGCAGGCTGAGAGGGCGTCATTGAGTCCAGATGTTTGGTTCCCAACTCAAGGTCATCTGTGCTGGCCTTGAGGCCTGATGGCCCTCACCTTCATCCCGATGATGATTTTCTTTCTTTTTTTCCTTTTCTTTCTTTCTCCCTTTCTATCTTCCTGTCTTTATTACTTTCTTTAGTCTCTCCCTCCTTCCCACTACAGTATTGATAGCTGTGATTTATTGTGACAACAACTGATATATCTTGCTGGTGACCTGTAAAAGGCAGCTTCTTCATGGACACAGCCAAAGGTTAATAAAATTGGTGCTGATTGTATCAATTTTACAGATAAGCCATTCACAACAAGTGTAGTCGGGTGAATAAGAAGTCAATTCAGGCCTTGGAAACTGCACGCAGGCCCAATGAATAGCTGCTTTTAGGTGCTTTTTTTTCGTTAGCAGGATAAATGGAGAATTGCAGCTCTCTTCCATTGCAGCAGGCAGCGGAGGCAGAGCGAGGCGAACCGAGGTTCAGACAAGCCTGCCAGTAAATTGCCCTGAATGGGTTCTGGAGGTTGACAAGCCCTATTAAGACAAACGGCTTTCCTCATCGGAGAGATAAAATAAATCAGGTGTTTAGTCAAATTAAAATAGTTTGAGTGGAGAGGGCCCCTGGGAGCTCTCGGAGAAACTCAAGACAGATGTGGCCAGAGACGAGAGGAAGACACCCAGGAAAGAATTCAGCTCTGCTGGCCCCAGGCCAGACTTCACTGTACTGTTATCTGGATCTCTGTGCTTTTATCCTTCTCTCTCTCTCTTTCTCTCTCTTACTGTCTCTCTCTCTGTCTCTTCTGTCGGTTTTCCCATCTCTTTTTTTTTTGTATGTTCTCCCAGATCAGCTTGTCACACAGGAGTGCAGTGGGAGGAGAGTGAGTTACTGTCTAGCCTCTCACTGGCAATTATGTTGGCGGTGTAAGTCAATGGTAGGATCACTTAGCATTGATTAGGCGGAGGGAGAGAGCAGTGCAGCGGAGCCGCTCTCTCTATCACACACAGTGCGGACATGTGACTCTAGGGAGAGAAGTAAGCCTATTGGTCTGTCATTGCTTTTCTTTTTGAAGCATGCATGCAGTAACTACACATATAATAAAATAAAGAGCCTATTGTTCACTGTTGATCATTGTGATACAAATCTCCCTTTATTGATGATTGTCATAGAGTATTCAGAGCATATTTCTGATGTGTAAAAATTAAGTTTGAATAAGCCATTCAGATGGAAAGGATTGTGTTACTGGAATGGCCATATAACGAAAAAAACTTTTGTAGTTTTGAGGCCAGTGCAAACACTGACTCTCAACACTTTCTTTATATTCACCCCTGGTAGTCTGACATAAGCTGCCACCTCAGTTTGACAGCTCCCTGCAGCTCTTTGTCTATGTGCCGGGAACAATTCCTTCCCTTTCTTCCTGCGAAAGCTGTGAACACCAGCTACAATAAAATAGACAACTCCAGGCTGTGTGTGACCTTAACACTTTCTGAATTCACTGCAGTTGGCTGCTGCCTGTGTGGTTTTCTTTGTACGATATATTGTGTACAGTACTATAGCACAATATGATGATCGGTGTGTGCAGCATGGTCACTTTCCTATATTTAGCAGTGTACAATGATCAAGGCGTTCTGCATGCTTTCCTACAAAAGCCTACACCCTGGTTATTTAGTAATGGTCATGAGACCTTTTGTGTACTTTTTTTTCTTCTTTCAGGTATGCATAACACATACCTGTATCTGTGTTTATGACTCAGGCTCTCCACCTTGTGTTTAGCCTTTCCACTCCTGACATTGCTCTCTCTCTCTCTCTCTCCCCCCTCACTAGGTACTCCAGAGAGCCTGGCAGAAAAAGAACACCAGCTCTCCACAATGATCACCCAGCTGATCAGCCTGCGCGAGCAGCTTCTGGCTGCCCATGACGAACAGAAGAAGCTCGCCGCCTCACAGATGGAGAAACAGAGGCAGCAAATGGAGTTAGCTCGTCAGCAGCAGGAGCAGGTAACTGCTCACTGTCTTCTTTTCTCACACTCACAACATCTCTCTTTGTCTCTTTTTTGTGCCCCAGGTAATAGCCTTTTTTACTATTCCATATTTCCCACACATTTCTTTCTTTTCTTCGTGTTTCTTTCTTTCCTTCCTTTCTTACTATTTAAAACATTCATCCCCCTTCCTCCTTTAATCTTGTTTACTCTATTTCTCCTTTTCGTCTCTATAATAAACCCCATTAAATACATTTCTAACAAACTGTCACTCGACTCTCCATTTCATATTAAATTTCATGCCTGAAATATGCCAATAAAATCTTAGTCCTCGGTAGGATTTCGGAATAATGTTAGATTTAAGAGATGTTATATTCTATATTACCTCAGATATTTCTGTCATGCTCTCTCGCCCACATTTATGCTGTGTGGTAGGAAAATGTTATTATGACTTGTACTAACAAATGCGAGGGAATGTGTGAATTAAACGTTATATTAAACATGGAAGTCCTCTATATCTTATAAATCGACTCCTATTAGAACAAGCCTGGCATTAGATTTGCAGCACGAATCAGGCCAATGAGCCATATTGTACAAATCAGCAAATTAGCAGGGGCCATGAAGTGTGTTAATGTCTGGGAAGAAATAAGGACACAAACTATCCACACGGGCGACACTTTTATTATCACCAGCCACCCTAATGGCTATGAGTCAATTATCAGCAAGGAGTTCACTCAGAGTTTTCTCAGCACACTCTCAGACCTTCATGTGGTAAATGAAGAGAGAGACCATATACCTTGGAGTGATGCATTTGGTCATAGTACACTAATAATACATTAAGAGTATTGATTTCTTTTTCAATCAATGATGTTCATTTGCAAACTACACTCAACTCTGTAGGCTTTGTAGACATTGCAGCATAAATGAACGGTGATACAAGACATTTTATCATTTGATCTTATTTTAAAATGGAAGAATATTAATAAAATGGAAGAGAGAAGGGGGAGAGATAGGGAGAGAGGGAGAGCGAGGGAGCCCGCTGAGAGCTAGAATGTCATCAAGCCATCAAGATACAACACAGTAATTAACTGTTGACACTCGTGAGGAAGCCAGCACAAATTAATCTTGACACATTTGCAGACGACCGATATCTTACAGTGAACACTTTGTAATTATATTTAAAAATGAAAATTAAATGACACTTAAAACTAGGTTGTCATGCTCAATGAAGTGGGCATGTAGAAAGGGGGACTGCTGGAATCAGAAGGATTGCGGTGTGCCCGCACGTCACTCAGGGGCGGCAGGGACCTCTGTCACCAGCGCGCTGTCTGCACCAGTTATCTCCATCATAACCACGTTCGTCTGTCCTGTAAATAATTTATTCTCTTTTACCACTAATTTGGAGTTTATTTCATGTTCATTTAGAAAATTTAAAATGTGTTTATTTTTGTCAGCATTTGCAGCAATTTGGTTATAAAACCACATTTCGTAAAAGGAAAGAAATATTCTTCCTTATTAATCCGTACTTCCTTCCCTATATTATTTCCATTGTAACTGCTATCTTTTAACATATTCTAATACACTGTAACTGGCCTGGATAGCATTTAGGAGCAGTATCTCTGGTATTGTGCCTACAGTTGCAGCACAGTTCCTATATAATGTTGTGTAGCAAAAAGAGAACAAAAGAATTACATGATTCTAGTTCCTACTCTTCTTCATGTCAGTTTAACCAGGAATCATTTAATTTCCCCTTTAATTTCCCGTCTTTACTTCTGTTTCCAACCAGATTGCAAGACAACAGCAGCAGCTTCTGCAGCAGCAGCACAAAATCAACCTCCTCCAGCAACAGATCCAGGTCAGTGAATGTGTTTCTGTTGGCCCTCTAACACTCAGCAGCTTACACCTCTCACTTCTTCCAACGCTGATTACTACAACATTTCTCCCTCTTCAGTGTAATTGGTGCACCACTGCTGTCACCATGAGCCAAATGTCTGGATTTAATGGCAGAGATCAATAAAATTAGACATTAAAGTAAATATCAGTGCTAACTTCTGTTCGCCTCGCCTTCTCATCTTTCTCTCTTTTTTAGATTTCTTGTCTTTTTATCTTTAATTTTTGTGTCACACTAACATTCATCACTCTCATCAAATGTTAATTGCCTGTTGGTAATCGGGAGGGCTTTAAAATATGGAGGAGAATAATTAGCACATCTTAATGAACAAAAAAAAAGGAGGGGGGGGGAGTGTAACAACAGCTAATGAGTCCTGTTGATGGAGAAGAGCCTGGAGGTGGGGGACATGAAAGAGGCTGGTAAATGCCTCTGAAACGAGTCGGTCCCAGACGGGCGACGTGGCATGCTTTCACACAGCACAAGAACTACTGAAACTTACATTGTCATTATGCTGTGTGGCTGACATTGTGTTTTTTTCTTTCTTTCTTATAGTTCCTTATTTCTTCTGGTATTTATGTGTTGCTCTAGTTTTTAACCTATGCACCTCATGTCAGACATTCTCATTCTCATTAGTGTGTGTATGTTTGTGTGTTATGTGATACAGTACAGTACAGTACAGAGTTGTGCAGTGAAAGACCACCCAGGCAGCATGTAGCTGGACATGGTCAGACAGCACAGGGTAATCCAGGGTCGGTCACTGGCATTGGTCAAGGCTGTGAGCCTGGCTGCTTGTGTGAAGCTAACGTTATCCTGCTGGGTGTGCTTGGTGTCAGGCACATCCTTCTCCATTCAACTCCTCCTCCTCTGCTTGTTCTTCTTGCTGACAACTCCCTATCCTCTTCTTTCATTTTCCCCTTTTTTCCCTGCCTCTTCAAATATTCACTTGCAACAAATTGTTCCTCCAGCACCTTTTAGCACTCCCCACAGGATATACTATTTCAGATTTTTAGCTTAAAAGCAGTTTCTCCTTATGGGCATCATATGAGGCATCATACCCCTACATGACACAATTTGTTCTTACGATACACATAAGCAAAGCAAACTTCTTGTTTCAAACAGCAGTTAGCACAACAACCAGATTTGCTGCCAGGACATCAAAATGCCTCTTTCAAGAGCTCTTTGCATGAGAAAAGTCGTACTGTCAACATGCTCTCTTGAAGCCACTAGCCTGGACCTTTCACTTCAATAGTGGACAGTCTATTAGAAAAATAATTCCATATTACACTCCACTAAAGAGAGGCACAGAGCATGACACTCTGTCTAGAAAACACTCTAAAATGAAGTACCTTATACACTACTGAGGGGCTAGTAATACTCATATCATGGAGGGCCCTTTACTTATGCTCATTGAGCATAAGGGCACAGCCCTAATGCATCTCACTTTTAGAGGCCCTTGCTTTCATCACAAAGTTAAAGGCAAATGATACCTGGAAATTCCCCTTGATGCATAGTTTTGAGAGGAGATGGGGGGTCGAGTGTGTATGGGAACGCACTTCTAAATATCCATTTCAAACACTTGAACAGAGATATAAGTAAAGTCCTTTCTTGCAGAGCCCAGTTAGCCAGCTTCTCCCTTGACCGAATGCACCACAGATCTTCCCTGATAAAAAAAAAGAAAAAAAAAAGCCACATCCACAATTAAACAAAAGAGTCCCATGTTCAGACCATCTGTTCCACTGCCCATCAGCCTCTGCTGGCTGCACTTTGCAGACAGAACACCACCCAAGAAAAAACAGGGATCACTCTCAACACTTCAAATAAGTTTCAACGTGTGCAACATTGTTTATCCAACAGCAAGTCCTTTTAAAGCAGAAGATGTTCTCTCTCCCTTACCTAGTTCCTCCAAATATCCAGTGCGGTGATGGCCACTCCTCTCGAGTTGGAGTAGCAAAGAGAGTAGATAAAAGTCAGGGGCAAGTTAGTGAAGTATTTTTTGCCACTCGGTTTTCATTACTGCTGCCTCTTAAAATGCCCTGGCCATTTTAATATATAACAGCTTTGACTTAATTAGTTCTGTAAACAAGCTTCCAGCCTGTATGTCACAGACTTTTAGCAAAGTGGTGAGCAGTGTTGGGGGATTGAGTTTCTCTGCTATTAGCATGGAGAGCACTAAACTTTATTGGAGACCCTACTGGCCATCAAAGTCCTCCTGTTTTGGCTTCAGGGAGAAAACCCAAGAGAAAGCCTCTTGCTAAGCTCTCGTATTGATGATGTAACTGATCACATCAGTGGACATTGTAAACTGTCCGAACAATAAAACCATGGGGACTGCAACTGGAGACTGTTGTTGGCATGCAATGTGTGTGCTTTCAAGGGGCTTTTGCATGTGGATTGATGGGAATCCGTCAGAAGTGTGTAGTTATAGAGGTTTAGTTAGTGAGGTTTGGAGCAAGGCAGCATGCAGTTTAATCAAGTTTCCCTTTTGAATAGCCATCTCTCTTTTTATCCTTTCTCATCATTCCTACAAGAGAGGGGGAGAGATTTAGTCTTTGTCCTTCGGGATTACAATGTCACTTGTTTTAAGATAGCAGATGTTTTGATTGCTGTGTTAGGGGCTTATCAAAAGTTAAAGCTCAAGGCTTTGTGTGTTTTTCCCTCAGCTTGTTTGTATTCCTTCAGTCCATCCTCGCCGTTGAAATCGTCTTGGCACTAATTCAATCCCAGGATGAGATTAACTCTTGATTTGATTTAGTTGAAAATTTGAAACACCACCAAGACACGTGACAATTAAACATTATATATTAGCAGAGAACTGTTTTTTTCCCATAAGTTACTTATCTCTCAGAGTCCCTGTGTAGGCACTAAGAAAATACAAAAAAAAGAGAAATAATGAGCACGCTGTTCTGTTTTTCTTATTTGTTTCGCCTCAGCATCATTTAGGCACACTGAGCACTATTTGAGTCTCCTCTTCATGGCTTTCTGTTTCATAATCACACCCACTTTCTCCTGCTCCTAATGGATGAGAAGCTGCAGCAGATGAGCAGCTAAACAGCATCACGTTGATGATCAGACTGTTGATTCTGTTGGCTGGCATGTTCTTTCATATGCATTTTCTAGTTACAGCACATGAGAGTTAAAGGCAAGACGCATGTTGCTAAGAAGTGAGCAGCGTTAGAGTGGTAACGGAAGGACAGTATATCAAAGTCTTTCTGGATACATAAAATAAAATAAAATAAAACAAATGAGCCTTGATGAGAAGTAGAGCTCTATGAAACTCAAGTGACAGTACTGTCCAAAGCCATGCCACAAGCACCCGTCCCCTCACCTCTCACACGGTAATGACCCCAGTCCTTGCATTCCTCAAGGATGGGTCTGTTAAGATACAAACCGCAGTTTGACTCTCACACGTAGATACTCATACACATGCACAGAGGTGATCGTGTACAGTACACAGGCACACAGGGACCCACGCATTGATACACACATCAAGAGAATAAATATTGGCGGAAAGGTCAGGGTGAACTTTATCTTCACAAACAGGCTGGAGAAAGCAGAGCTCCCCAGATGAAACAGAGGGACACTTTTAATCCAAAACATTTCATTTAAATTTTGCATCCATTACAAATATCACAACATCATGACATTGTCATTTGTCATTAACTGTGGCATTGATGTGCCAACCCTGAGTACACTGTGAGATCCGAGATCTGAGAGATAATACATTTCTATGGAGGCCATTGTCTACCATGTTTTTTTCACACCTGTTTTTGAAACCTCAAATGATCTGTTCATCAAGCAGGTCTGGTTCTGGTGATCTCAATATGACCTGCCGTTCATTCCCCATACAATTCCAACCTCACTGTATGTACACACACATTATCTGTGCCTCTAGCATCCCTACCTTTAACCTTGTGTCCACAAAGATACACAAACACACATACAGAATGTGTGTATCTCTTCCATTTGAAAGGAGAAACCGGAGATTAAAAGAGAAAAGGCCAGTGTACCGTTGTCCACTGCATACTTCAAAGTCTCCAAGGCTTTCTCACATGTGTCTTTAATGGTGTAAATAAACAGTGGGGGACATGCAGACATTCAATGGTTAGATCCTAAAGGTCCCAAGATTAAAGATGAAATTCAATTACACCAGCATTTAGCTGCCCACAATTTATAAGACTGACAATCTAGAGGTAGATTTTAAGGACATATATTTTGAGATGAGACAGAGGACAACAGACATGCAGACAGACATGTGGTCTGGAAGAACCAAGGTCTACAGTAATTCTTAATACACTTCATATTGATGTCAGGACCTGAAGGGGTCATCACCAAGAGATCTCTCTCTTGACCTCAGTATAACTCTTTTTTTGTCAGTGTGACACACAATGCAGTACACTCTGTAATACATTACTGTTTTGGTTCTTCAAAAAAACCTTGAATTTTAAGGAAGGCTATTAAATCACGCAGCTTGAGTTACTATTAACACAGTTTTAAACTAAATTAAACACATGTGAATATATGCTTCTTTTCTTTTATACTTATTCTAATACAGACAAAATGGTCTTACATGCTGCTGTTTAGTTTCAGTTAATATATTTTTAGAAGAGGAAAAAAATATCTGGACAGCAGTGTGTTTTAGTCAGTTGCACATGGATTTCCCATCTCCCTCTGTTACAAAGAAACCAGAGAATTCACAGGGGAAGCTCCGTAAAAGTGTCTTCTGTGTTCAGTGGCTGTAGAGTCTGCCCAGTTAAACACTTAAGTTTTTGTGTAACACACTCACAGTTCCTTTTTTTAATGATGGCAGCGATTGCTGTTGCTGTAGTTTGCACCAAAATAAATCAATTTACAAATTATGATAGCAAATGATCTGTGAATTGCTCCCTCAACAACACCATTATCTATCAAGTTATATATTTAAATATATATATTAGAAGCATTTTTGGCAGAACTTTAAGTTCTCTGGAAACATCTGTATTAGCTTGGTAAAATTTGGATTTTATGTGCAGATGTGGTCAAGATTGGTAAAGCTAGATGTGAGACATCTATCATGCCTCACATCTACAGTAGCTTGACCAGCAGCTATCATCAAGTCATCCCACAGATTTTCAATCAAGTCCAGCCCTTGCTTTAAGCTGTGCCACACAAGGACGTTCACATTCTGGTTGTGATGCCATTCTAGTGTGATTCAGCTGTATGCTTGGGGTCACGGCCGAGTTGCAACATATCTCATGAAGCCAATGTAAGGTCTTTGTCACAAGCAGTTTCCCCCTGATAATTGTCCTGTATCACACAGTATTAACGGTTTCCTCCATCGTCACACGCTCCACACAGCCTTTGCAGCAGGGACTGTGCTCCCATTTCTATTCTTCTAAGCATTAAACTTTTGTCTAGCGCTGCACGCAAGTACTTACTCTAACCAGATCTCCCAGCATGAACAAAAACAAATTCTGTCAAACTGGTGTTTGGTCTGTATGATAAGTTGGCTTTTAGTTGTACTGGTCTGTAATCACTTCTTCACTATCATAAAAAGGAATATGCATGTTATCCAATCCAATACAGTAATTTAATGCGCTGATCCTGTTTGGTAACCAATTTAGAGAAGCAAAGACTCCAAAACTACAACATTATGGTAAATATTTTAAATCAATCAGATGAGTTTAAATAACACAGGGCTGTGTGGTAATTGCACAAAGATAATAGCGCTAATTTGTGTATTCTCAGATGCTTTTGTTGTCTCCCCGGCACAAATGATTTTCTCAGTGTGAGACTCTTATTAATGCACTGGCAAAAAAAAGCACAAAAATAGACATTGTTAAAGAGAATGTGTAAGTCCCCCAATTAGCACAGCTAGATTGGAACTGTTAGCATGATAATAAGAGAATAATAGAGCAGGGAAATGATCGTGTGTGTGTGTGTTTAAGTGTGGAAGTGTGTGCCGCTGCTGTGTAGATGCTGTGCTGCCAGTGCTTTCCCTTGTGTTGAAGAGCTCTATGTTAGCCCACTAGTAGGATTATGTGGGGGCATTAACAGCCTCGTCAGACGGGCTTGGCTCTCGCCCAGGGAGGCTCAGTCCAGCATGTTCATCCTCCATTTAAGGAGACTGTTAGCTGATGAAGATGTGCACATGCAAGACTGAAGATAAAAGAAAGCGGTGACCCGACTCATTAGCCCCTGTGATTTAATATATTGACACTTGGACACAAATAATTCCATTTAGTGGACTCTATCGGTGGGGAGGGAGGGATCAATTTAATTAGTTATGAAATGTGACTTCTTGTCAGGAAGCAGAAGAAATGCTGACGTTAAACAAAGTCGTGTGCAATTTAAACAATAAAGCCATCGTGGCCCTGTTAAAACTTAATGATGCACAAAAAGGTGTAATAGATACAACCTCAGCAACGGCTGTGATGGTTTGCAAATGAAGCAAAGTGGATGAACAGTTGGCATGTAATGCTATGTGTCTGTTAAAACAAATTCTTGCTTTAGGAATATAAACAGTAGATGCTGTTTGAATGGTCTGGGGTCTGTGGGTTTTGTCTCATTAGGGCATGATTCTGTTTCAGTTTTTTCTGGATGAAATGCACCATCTACTTACTTAACACAAATGTGAAGCTTTAAGTTATACTACACAAGCAGGGCTATTTAGTTGTATCGCTTTAAGCTAAAAAGATGAGTAGATTGTGTGAAAACTGGATTTAAAAATAACAAAATATGGAACGATACATCCTCCTTTGTCAAAGTGTAACAACTGATCACTGGCTTTACTGAGCCTCGTTAGATGCAGTCAAATGAAACATATGCTTGCTTGTACCGCATCTTTGCCAATGAGGTAGGAATGTAGACAAACACAGATCCATTATTGATGTAAATTACACAATAAAGCCATGCTTTTGTGTAATTGGCCTTTGTATTCAGACACCTCGGCAGTTTAAGCAGCGATAATTAAGAGGCCCCATCTGAGAGGTGCCACATGAGCGGCTGTAATGTGTGAAATCACACCTGAGGGTCTACTTAAAATTAGTCACCTGAGGGGTTTGTAAAGCAGCCGTGGGATGGGTTAATTTATGACACAAACTTCCAGCCTTCTATCAGTTCTCACAAGTGACAAGAATAATCGACACAAGACAGAAGATTACCAGGCATACGGGACTGTGAATTTGCCTTTTAAATGAATCATGGTGCTAAATAATCCTGATAACTGAACATCTATTCTTAACATACACATATGATGAATGCACTTTTATGTTCTGTCTGAATATCACTATAATGCACCTGTTTAGAGCTCCACAAACCTTCCCTGGATGAAGGCAGAGCGGCTACACTTAACATACATCGTACCCCAAACCTCGTAAGGAAAATATCAGTTGAGGGAGAACACATCCTCCAGTGTGATGTTGATTTAGTTTCCTCTCCCGCTCTGCATGGACTGTGTTTTCTCTGCTAATGTTGTACAAACTGTTTTGTCTTTGCGTTGGCTTTGCGTGGCCATCGTCCTCAGCAGTGGGCACTCTCACAGGGAGAAGGAGCTGCATTAATAGGCTCCACTGTGTACGGGCAGCCGGCAGGGAGAAAGGGGCGCGTGTTTTCTTAGGGCTGGGGTGGCAAAGCAAAGCATTCAGCCCATGGCCGACGCAAAAAAGGAGCTTTTTGTTTTTGGGGCGGAGGAGAGTCCAAGCATTCCCCGACAGAACACAATGAATGAACTATTTTGTCCTGCACAGTTTTTCCCAGAAACAGAATTGCAGAATTTTTTGTTTGTTTTTTCCATAACTCAGTTCACCAAAATAACTATTTTTTCATTTTTAAACATTTCCTTAACCTTATTGATAATTCTTAAATATAATTTGATCTTAACAGTATTTTTCAAACAAGTTGTCATATTACATCTCTTGTTTGATCTTTTACAAATTGCTATGGTTTTTGTTCATCATTAGGTGATGATATTTGAGCATGTTTAAAAGTCTCGATGCACTTGTGTCTGTTGCCCCTCCTGACAGGCCTGCTCTCTGCTGAACAACAGAGTGGGCTCTGTTGTTTTCTGCGGCCCCAGCAGCTGGGAGGTAATAGTGAGGACAGAGCGTCAGTCTGTGATTGGGGGACAGGACAGAGGGGAAACCCAGCCATAGTGTGGACAATACCATCGCACAAATTAGGGGTGGTCTTCTGTTTCACAGTCAAACAAAACACCGTTCTTATTGACTTTATAACTGCAAAAGAGGTTTTTCCATCAAATTTTAAATAAATGTTGAATAAAATAATTAAATATGCTTCATATTGAAATATAACAAAGGCAATGCCAAGATTAAAGGGAATATATATATATATTTACAATTATTTTATAAAACACAAAAACAGTTAACAGTGGACAGACAGAGCATTTATGTCTCTCTGCTTGCTCCAAAGTGTCGACGATGTGATATTTCAAACCTTTACAGCCACATTATTTCATAAACCTCACATACTTAAATCCCTTTATTTCCCACTCCCCCTACCCTGTTCACATTACGTGGATATAGCTGTGCTATCTGACTAGCCCGTGTCCAATGTTCTTTAGAATCTCACTCGCCCCCCTGCAATGAGGGTCAGGGGCATTTCATTTATTCCCATTTCCATACAGCGAGGATGTATACGCAGGATAATGATGCCGGCCCCAAATCCACTTGTGGGTTTGTTTATGTGTGTTCTCTTCTTTCCCGTCATTACACATGCTGTTTGAGGGAGTCCCTGTGGATTTGGCGAGTTTACTGCAAACCTTAATTTTATGGCCAGACCTTGAAAAAAAATAAAAAAATAAAAAAATAAAAAAATCATTCTTACTTCCATGTATGCCCCCACCCCTCAAAAAAGAGCTAATGTTCTTTGAAAATGTAACACTGTATTTGCTGTTAAAAATAATCTGTATTTTAAGGGTATAATACAGGATTGTGTTGCTGTGTGCACACAATTACTGACATACATGTAGGAATGCACTTTGTGTTTCTAGATCTAATATCTAAATGTGTGCTTTTAGTGTGTTCAGAAACAAACGCAGATAATGTAACGTCATACAGAGCAGTAGCAAGAAAACTCTTAAATGAAAAAGCTTTAAACAAGACGAACATACCTTAAGGCTTGACTTTGATATTTATTTTCTCTATAAATCCAGTGTCTTTAGAGGGGTACATTTTTAAAGATTTAGCACAATTTGCTTTATGTACACAACTGTACTAAACCTACACAGATAACATTTCATGTTTAGAGATATATTTTTGCATCTTTACTTTTTTTTGTATCAATTCATGACTTAAATGTTCTTGCACACGCACCGACTTGTTATGTGTAAACGTTTGTTTTACTTATTTTTGTGTGCGTATTTACCATTTTGCGTCATACTTGAGGTCAAGCTTTTATTATTCTTCCTACAACGTTTAATACTGAAGCTACATTAAATTAGAGCAGTGTGCAGAAATCCTGTAAATGCCAGGCAGTGTATTTAAGCAAACAGTAGCCTGCAGTTTTATCCAGAATTCCAAGGAAGTCGGGAGGAATGATGAGATGGAGGGCTGGAGTGGAGGGATTTGGGGTGGGTTGTGTTAGGCGGATCCGAGGGTTGGACTACCCTGTTTTCAAGCTCCCATCGACTTAATATAGACATATTGGAATGGCTGTTTTCCAAGAAGGCTTGTTTTACTGTGTAAGGAATTAGTGGAACAAGAAGTCATCTATTGGTTATTCCCTCTGGATGGCCTGACCTCACTCAAGTGTCTGGATTTGCTGCACTTTATCCTGAACAGCACTCAGTGTAACACACACAAGCATGACTGATGTGCAGCATTACACTCAAACCTGAGCAAACAGTGCCTGCTGTCAGAGTTAAAGCTGTACCCCAACAATTCAGAGAAAATATTATGGGATTTTTTTTCAGGCTAGTGCTTGTACACACTGTTGGTCTTTGGCTTTAGAGGCCTGTCTTTGACTTTTGTAGGAAAGGGTGCTGTGCAAGGATTTCACAGGCAGGAAGGAAGTGAGGAGAAAGGTCAAAGACTTGACCAGGACAAGGGCCCTTTGTTGGTGACCAGAACCTCTCCAGTGTATTTGCCCTCCCCATTCCAGTGCGCCCATTTTCAGAGCAGACAAGCAGGAATAATGTGCTTCAGTCTAGTGGGTGGTAATATGAAGACCTTCATTCAAAGGGAGAGGTCTGGAGCATCAAAGTCTGGTTCAAATCTATTGATCTATTTGTCTGATTACCATTAGCTACAGACAAATCCAAACACCATCACATCTCTGTTCGATCAATGTGCGTGTCTGCCATGTGGTGTAACTGTTCAGTGTACAGTGGTAGTATAACCAGCTGATAAGTGACCTGTATTAAAGGAGTAATATGTGCTTAAAAACCGTTGATTGTTTCATGGGGGAAAAAACCCTGAAGCAACACAGAGGATTCAACAACCCAGAAGTGCTTCCAGAGAGTGATTTTCCTCCTGGTTAGGCTCCAGTACAGTGTACACCCAGCGGGCTGTGTACACAGTGGCGGGTGTTAAACATATCCTGCTGTCTAGTGTCAGTTTTACAGTGTGTGTGCTGCTGTTGGGACACAGCCAGACTTGCCAGCTTCCTAAAGATCACTTCCCCTTTAAATGGATCACAAAAGGTGATTTCTACTCGCAGCCGTTTGGTGCGCAGCTCAGTGGAGAGCAGGAGGGAACGAAGTGTGAACTATCAGTTCTTACAGCAACAGCTGGAGTCTATCCTCCCTGGGTGAAATTACAGAACCCCTCCTATAGAAAACGTGAAAGAGAAGGTTAGCGAGAGCTGCGGATCTGACAGCTACTAAAGTGTGGAAGTAATTTTATTAAAATGAGATGTCAGTGAAACGCAAGTCCTCCTCTAAATGATTACTAGTGATTGTGATCTTTTCCTAATGGGAAAGGTGCCTATTATAATCTAAATGATTGTACAGAATTAAGAACATCATCACCGGGAGCTCCTCAGAAATTTTTGGCTACTTGCAGTCTTATTGTTGTCAGTATTTTCATAAATGAAATGAGCGAAAGAAAGCAGATTATATCCAAAACAAGCATATGTATGAGAGGTGTGTTAAAAGGTGTCAAGTAGCAATTAATCAGGATCTTAGATCCAGGATCTCACAGATCCTTTCAAGCTAATAACCGTGAGACACGGTGAGAACGCGGTAAATGTTTGTCTTTTTTGCCTCTTTTGTGTTCTAATCTTGTTAATACTGACTGATTCTGGCAGTAAAAACAAAAACTCTCCCAGTTTCCTTCACATGGTGTATTGTGGACCATAGTGAGTAGCAAACTTGTGTGTGGATCGGTGCATGGAAGTGTGAGGGGGTTCAGAGGGAAAGCCAGCAGGGGTTTTTAGGTCTCCTGGGTGCTTTGTAGAGGCTATAACAGACAGTGAGGAACATGGGTGTTGACAGGGGCCCAAGTGAGTGCTGTAATGCGCTGTACATCTCCATTTGCACTCAGTGTTTTGGAGCCGCTTGCTCGTGTGTTGTAGGTGGAGGCTTACACATCTATAAAAACAAAACCACTCACTTTTTTCATTGGCACAAATACTTTATAGGATTACCTGAGCTTACTACAGATCTGTAGAAGTATTTTTGTCTATATTTTTTGTCTGTAGAAGTATTTTTTTAATCACACAGCTTGTTAAAAAATAACTATAAAAGTGCATCTTTCATCTAAAATATGTTAAATCTGAATTTCACCACAAATAAGCCTTAAAGGAATAATAAAAGATAAAGTACATAATTCATGGATTAATGCAGTATTAAAACTGAATTTGAAAGTGCATGTGTGTGTGTGCATATTGCATGTGTTGTAAGTGCTAGCAGAAATAAAGGGAGCTCTTTCAAGTCTACCCCGTCTTTTACACCTTGTGTATTTACACATCAGAGATGAGAGTCTGTCTGAGCCGTCTGACTCGTCCTCTGCAGTCTGACCCCAGGATGGGCTGCTGTTGTTAACCAGTGCACAGTGAGTCAGTTGAGCTACAAGTTTTACTTTCCAAAAATGAATAATCAGTTACATCAGGACGAATGAAGCCTTTCTCAATAAGAAAACAATTACGCAAAACTAAAAGAGAGTTTAAATTTGGCATAAAGAAAGTTGTCAAATCATACTACTACAACAGGACAAAGGCATGACTGATCTAAATATTGCTAAAATAATAATACAATTGTCTTGTAATTTTTCTTCCCTAACTAAAATAAACCTAATTAGCTCTTCCATAATATGGTATCTATATGGTATCCTACTCGTAGTAGAACTGCAAGTTGGTTCTATTTATCAAATACCAGCGTCTCCTTGAGAGGGAAACAGATTGCACGCTGGCCTGATACAGACTTCATCAGGTCATCTGAATTGATGATACATGTTGCAAGGCGGCTGAGTTCCCCCAGAAACCGCTGTTGGAGTGCTTGCTGGCAGAGACGGGGGCCTCAGCCAAGTCTGTCTGACTGATCACTACAGATGCTCCTCTTCAAGTATTCCGAGTCAGATCCTTAGTGCTGGGTCTTGAGGGACAAACAATAGCACCTGTTCCTCATAAGATAGCCCATTCATGTATCTTTAATGAAGCCTGGGGGCAGATGGTGTGAAATGACATTATCCAGTACTTAGCAGTGCTAAGACAAAGGAAGAGCAGTGCCAGCACAACAATGCCGCTGTATTTACGAGGAGAAGGGAGGACGCTGCCCAAGTGCCCCGCTCACATCTGCTCCACTTCATTCTCCAACTCCTCAAGATCATCTTGGCAATAGAAATATCCTGGGCACTCAGCCCATACATAGATGAAGTTGAGGGTAACTCTTAAAGGGGGGGAGGTTGGGTTTGTAGCAACAGAGAGAGAGTGGAAGCCACACATATGTACACAATTTCTTTCTGTCTCTGTTTTTAGAAACGCACTTCTTTATTTTTTCCCCTTCTACTTTACTTTAACAGTCAAATAAAAAAAAAAAACGCACTTGTGAAAATGTTCTAATCTGCTCAACCACTGTGCCAGCTGTTAATTGACAGCTCAACTAACCTCCACTATTTGTTGCCACCTTGAAGCTCCTCAAAATTTGATTTGCCTTTCTCTGACATTAGTTGCCGTAAATTAAACTTTAATGCGCGGAGCTCATTACTGCAAATCACAGCCATTCAAACTCAATGCATTTATTTCCCCTTCAACGCACATTCACACCCTGTCTTGCCTCGGTGATTCTTGTATATTCTGCTCCATATTTTAAAATAATAATAGTAATAAAAGCTGATATCCCAGATGAAATTATACCATTTACATTTAGTGCTGGAGAAAAATACGTCCAAGGATCTGATGCCTTTTGCTGATGTCTCTCAGTGTATATATACTATGTATAATCTGTATACATCTCTTGTACAATTCAGATATATTAATTAAGGTAGTCACATTTGTCTTTTCAAATAATTAAAAGCAAATAAATTATGGAATAGTGTAAATTATAGAAAATATTGAAATGTTTTTTTCATTGTGTAGAATTGTGACTATTGTTTTCTCATGTGAAGCAGCTGTTATCCTGGCTGTGGCTCAGTTTGTTTTGCTGGTATCATAATTATGTGTATGAGACTCCTTTCCATTACACCAATACGCTTTAAGGTGGCATGTACAGCAGTCCCGCACAGATGTTTTGACTTAGGAGAGTGTTCAGAGCGCTGTGAATTCCCAAAGAAGAGGAAATATAGACAGAGAGCTGTGAATGATTTGCTAACTTTAAAAAAAACAGACTTAAAAGTAAAAGAAAATCATCACTTCTGGAAATAGAGTGAGACATGTTTTGTTTTAGCTATTTAGCTAAAATAGTTGACAGTCAGTAATTTTATTTAGAAGAAAAATATGACATAACTTTTAATTTACTGCTGATGTTAGTTAATTCATGAAAATGTATGAACTCCCATGCAACACGCTTGTAACACACTTGGAGGGATGTGGACTTGAGGGAGCCCTTTTCTGCCCTGTGACTACCGCACATTCAGCAACAGACTCCATCTGGTTTTACAGTCCAAATACACAGACAGAGAAAAGCTGTGTTCCCCAGTGTCCCCCCCGCCTGTCACTGGCCCTACCTCATGTTGTGACATTAATTATTGTGTTTTTCCATATGTTCCATACATGCAAGGCCAAGATCCATCTTTCATCCATTCAGCCTGGAAACTTGGAACACAAATCCCTATAAAGCAATGTTTTATTTAAGGTCATTTGTCGCAGTCTCCTTGGCCATTTATTTTTCTTCAGCAACAGCACATTTTACAGAATTACTTTTGGAAGAATTACATACTTTTCTATTCTTCTATAATGCACTTTCTGCACTTGCACTTCTGTAAAAGCTCAGTAGACATAAAACGGTTCTATTTATTTAGTTTTCAGTCTAGCTCTGCACCTCTGGACAGATCAATAAAGTAGTTTTAAGTAGGTTTAGCATGCTAGCTGTGAGAGAAACTGGGTGCGACTACTCCGGTAAAGGGTCTACAGGGGGAGCAGCACGGGCTGAAAAAGTGGAGATCATAGCAGACCTCAGCCAGAACATGGGGGAAAAGTCATTGCTCCGAGCAGGTTGATTTCATGCCCCAATGCAGCGGCAGTAATTGCACCCAGACCCTTTTTATTGCAAGTTGATTTTAAGGAGGAATGAATGGAGAAACATTCTGTAAAGTGTTTATTTTGGGGGATGACCTTTATTAACCCATTTTCCAGGCAGGTTCCCCTGAGGTGGCCTGGCTCAGTGCTAGATTAACCCTTGCAGGCCCATGGTAGCCGGGCTGCTTCCCATCATAGAGTTTCAGGAAGCAGAGAATGACAGTAAGATTGGACCTTGCAACATGTGCGCAAAACCCCCACACACCACTTTCTGAGACATAAGCTACTCACCCACCCTTGACACACACATGTAGGGAGTTTGTGTTGATATTCTCAATAGGCAGGTCAGCAACAGACTGGATGGTGAGGGTTAATATGTGAGTGGAACAGACTGTCGGAGAATGACAGTAAAATACAGCAGGCGGCAAGTAGACTTTTCAACTGGCTGCTATTTATCCTCTGCTGAAAACAGTTGTAGTAAATTACTGGATTATCTTTAGGCTTTTATCATCTAAATAAATGATAATCCGAGATTATGTGAGTAGTTCCCTTGAGGTGAGTTTGTGCATGCACAGTACATGCTGATCAATTCTGTCTCTGCACCTGTGTAATACATTTCAACAATCCTCTTGCTAACATGTGTATCTACTGCAACAGCAAGGGTGTTGGTGAATGCTCCTTTCAACACGTACAGTACCTACTGAGCCTCTCTGCTCTCTGTCCTGCATGTCACTTCCTCTAACTGATGCTGGAACAATGTGCGTATGCGGGGCCTTTGATGTGTCGAGGTGAAATTGTGGTTTGGATTAAGAGCAGGCATAGCTCGGCCAGGTATTGTGTGAGCACACGAGGGCCGTCATTGCCGCAGAGCCCCCTGTCAGCACGCGTTAGGAAGAGCTGTGATCTGGCCTCCCCCTGAGTGGGCTCTGTGTTTCTGTGTACCATGACTATGCTTAGGCCTCTCTCTGATCTCCGCTCCCTATCTGTTCAGCAGGTCCAGGGTCACATGCCTCCGCTCATGATCCCCATTTTTCCACACGACCAGCGCACTCTGGCAGCAGCAGCCGCCGCCCAGCAAGGCTTTCTCTTCCCTCCGGGAATGTCTTATAAGCCAGGTATGCTTGCAACTTAAGTCTTCATTTTGTCCTTCCCCCTTCCTCTCTGCTTGCTTTGTCTTTTCCCTTACACTTTTATTCATAATAATGATTTTTAGTCTTAAATTGTTACACTTCATAACAAATGTATAGCAACAAACAAATGCTTGATTCACACTTGAGGGCACTGGCATGCTCTGCTCTGTCTGAACTTGGACTCGAGACCAAGGCCTGGGAACATTCTAGTCCATGTGGAACAATAGATATGGGTAGAGAAGCAGAGGAATGTAAACAGGTCTTTAACTTGAAAGTATCTTTCAGGAGTGTGCTGGCTGTAATTGTTTTTCAAGTATCCACTGGTAGAGATCCAATAACACAGAAGATGAACCCTGCATGAAAAATCTTCTTATTGTTACATGCATAAAAAGCAACTCCCCTATTACAATTGAACACAATTATGTCTTTTGATAGTAAAATTAAGTGATTCAAATACAATTATAAGGTGGATAGTTTTTATGGATGATGTAAGAACAGGTTTTTCTGCATGTACAATTGTTTTTATTGCCTGTAACAGCATGCCTCTTTCTCTCCCTTTGTCTTTTGAATTGAGTAAAAGAGAAGCCTTCCACAGCCTTCCAATTAAAAAAAAAAAGTTTTTCTGAAAAATTGTTGCAACATGTTGACTGATGCCCCGCCAAAGCAGTAACCTCATACACCCTTATATCCTTGTGAAAATTAAAGATGTGCCACCACATACTACTGTACTCATGTTAAATATAAAAAAGATCCATGGCCTAAATTGCTCCCTGCTTCTCAGTCTAAGCTTTTGACCTCAAGTGGCCAACTTGGTCTCAAGGCCAGGGATTTTTTAGACGTGTCTATTACTTATTCAATCAAATTAAACTGAATTTGTAAATTAAAAAAAAAAGTTTTCCTGTTTTCTCTCCCACACATGCAAATAGAAGGAGACAGTGTTGTGTTGATGAAAACCTCGCTGTCAAAGAGAAAAGGATTTATGAGTCAGCTAGAAAAAGGAAAATCCTCTTGTCTGTTGTAAAACAGTACCAGAACAAGGAAGAGGATGGAAAAATGGAAAAAGAAACACTGGGAAGTCAGCAGGTTCGGAGTGGGACATTAAAAGGTGTGGTAGTGCAGTTAATGAATTAACTATAAAACCACAGGATGAAAAAGAAAGTCAGCTATTTTGGAACTATGGAGCCATGACAGCTTAAACAAAGTGCCTGAGGGGGAGTCTTTTACCAGTGTGCTTTCTGCAATAGGTTTGACACGGAAAATGTTTTAGTTCAAATAACAGGAGCTATTATGGAATCATGGTCAGGGGTCGCCATGTGTATGGCTCCTGCATAATTCATGAGCTCATGAAGAAATAGAAAGGGGGTCTGAAAATGACTCTTGTAGTCAGGAGGGGTATTTCAAAACCTCTATTATTTCTCCCCTTCCAACACAATATACACAATATATCCAGAGAGTACAATGTTATCACCACCACCTGCAGGGTATACAGGATGCTGCCGTGTCCCTTCTCCGTGAAGTGAGTGGCCAAGCATTCACTTCCAAGACTAAGGCACACTAATCTGATGTTATCATTATGAGACAGCTCCCAGGGACCACTGCTTATGACCCCCAGCCCTGTGGTGCTCACATGGCAACAGAGTCATTCTGGCACCGTAGTGGTAAGTCATCACCCCGTCCACTGGCTGTGCTCAATGGCCTGGTGTTGCATGGTAGACAAGCACAGTCATAGAAACACCAACTCATCTTTTAAACAAATAGATACAAGTTGGACTTTCCTGTCTGTTTGCACTATTTACACAGACATGGCAGCATTCAGTATGATGTGCCTCTAATGGGCCTGCAGAATGACACCATAGTCTTTAGGTTCCTTTGCCAGTCTTTCTCATAGACATCCTGCTGACAGTTGACAGTTTCCTCATGCTACTTTATTTTAAATATTGTATTTTTACCACATTTTATTTGTCACATTTGAACTGATTCTCTGATATTGTGGCGTTATTTACGTCATTCAAGTTGGACAAAATGGTTTTCTTCTTGATATACTTTAACTTTAAGTAAATTTAATTAAGTTTAGTATGAAATCTCAACAATATAAAATGATATGCATGTATATTTATTTTCATGTAAGCCTGTTTTTCTGGGGACAGCTTCAGTGATCCGATAAAATTTCAAAGCCAGAGAAAAGAGAAGATCAAGTTTGAGGGTTGCAGTCATATAGTTCATTCATCATCATTTGATCTGGTCTAAGAAAGGTCTCAGCTACATCTGTCAACCCTCAGCAGATCTATGACTTGTATTTCATGGCACCATATGAGCAGGGAAATATGGCCTGTTGTGACCATGGCGTCACCTGCACTACTACACCCCCCTTAGCATTCAGAGTAGCTCTGGGCATGGGACCAGTCATGGCCAGTTAAAAAACAACAACATAGTTTTAAACGTAATTCCCTTTCACCGGTGACGCTAACCTGGCACAGCGCCCATTCTGCTGGAGTCTGGTGCCTCGACGCAGACAGTGTGCGCCCAAGACCCAGACCTTGGAGCCTGAAACCCCCCAGCAGTGGTGGTGTGCTCACTTAGCACATGACCCTCCCCAGGTTTCACATGACATCTAAAGACATCTAGCCATTTATTATTCCCAAATCCTACGTCACAGACAGCACAGAGAGAGGGAGACAGAGAGAAAGCGATACCAAAAAGAGGGGGTGTAGAAATAACCACAGTGCGCCCCCGCACATCCAACCCAGCACTATTTGAAACCACTTCTGCTGTGTGATTTTATTTGCTACTAAATGGGGATTGAATTTCCATGGCCTGTATCACATTGTGCTGTGCCGTACAAGATTGCAAAGTGAGGCGAGCGGGCGAGGGCAAAGTGAAAGAGAAGGTATATACATTTACCTTGTCTGTGGCTTAATGGCTCCATATGTTTGTGAGAAGAAGTGACAGGCAGAAGTGGGGTCTGAGCGAAGGCCAACTACCCCTCCCCACTCCCACTGTGCACCCCACATCCCCTCCTCCAGACACATGCTTCAAACCGACCTCCCTTCTATGAACGCCACGCAGCCGCATCTCACAGGGGCTATTCTGTCCGTCTCAACACACTAGGTTGAGTGTGTGAAAGCGTCTGGTACTCAGTTATACACCCCCATGGATATCACTCATAGAGCAGTCGTTTTTATATCCCTGTCTGACAAACGTGCTGATGGCAGGCCAACAGTAGTGAACAGTAATGAATAGTGCTGCTATTTGGGGACCTATTCTTCCCCGCTTGATCACAGTGATATGTGAGATAAGAATGTGTGGGATTTTTTAACCTTGTTATTGTGACTGCACACTTGTTCTAACCAGTTCGCATACAAGTGTTCTCACTCCGCTGCCAAAGATTTCACTCAGAAACAAACAATGTGGTGTTGAACAATAGCCAGACAAGTCTACAGCTGTATGGACTGCCTGAGAGAACATGCTGGTCCTTTCACATAATCGCTAATTGAATACCAGGGGAGATATTTAACATTTATTCTGAACACTGACACACACATAAACCTTAAAAGAACTCCTAACTTTTTAAGCTATGCAGCAGTTATTGTTGTCATGGTATTTTCCAGAAGGAGGACTGTGCAGGTGGAGGAAGGAGGGAATGGTGTGGAACGTTCCTAAGTAATCCTGCTCCAGTCAAACCAGCTTAGCCTTTTGTTAATGCAGATGTTTGGGCTTGAAGCCGAGGTGCTCGTTGCAATGTGCCACATTGCTGTGGCAAAGTAGTGGAGGGCCCGGGATCTATGTTGGCACTTGCCTGGTCGCTGTGGGCCGGCTCATTGTCTGAACCTGTATGCATTGTTGTCTCTCTCTCCCTCTCTGACAGGTGATAACTACCCGGTGCAGTTCATTCCTTCCACAATGGCAGCTGCAGCAGCGTCAGGACTCAGCCCCCTCCAGCTTCAGGTATGTACAGTACTATGACAAAGAATGCTAGGGACGCCCGCCAAGCCCAGGGCAGAAAGGATGGCTAAGCAGCTGTACGCTAAGTAATGAGCTGCACACTAAATAATCCTGGAGGCCCCCAGCTCACACACGCTTATCACCTTACATATGTAATTTATCCTGTTTTATAGAGGATTTATCCCCACTAGCTCTGCCAGACAGGAGTTAGGAAGATAATAGTTATTAGAGGGAATGAGAATCACTTTGGTTGCCTTAATCGCCTGCCAGTGAATTTATCAGAAGACAATTGAGTGTGTAAGCAAAGAATCTCCTTCTTATTGCTTTTATCTAGTAGAACTGCTGTAATATTTCTTTTATCTCGGTGAGGAAAACAAATAAGAAGAAAGAATGGATGAAAATATAAGTATTTTTAAAATGTAGTAAAAGCAAACTCATAGTATGTTACACAAAGTGAGGCTGAGTAGGGGTTTTGAGCCACAGAAAATGTTGGGATAGGCTCCAAGCCCTACAGGCTCCTCCAGGACGTTTCTCACACAGCATTTAAAGAAGCTGAACCCAGGTCAGGGCTTAACCTGAGGCCATAATGTTTAATATAGATAATTATCTGCGTTCTATCCCTCAAGTTGTTACTATTATAAATAGCTACTACTGTTACCAGGGCCTCTCTCAGCCCGTGCATGATCTTTGTTTCCAAATTGGTGATAATGATTCCCTTGCTAACTTTTTGCTGACTTTTATTTACATAAAGAAAACACACACGTAGCAATGGGAAGCTGAGTAACAACCATATCTATTCAGCTGCACTGCTGCTCATTGCTTCTCTAATGATCAGTTTCCTTTGCAGTTCTGAGTAATTGTAGATCTGAAGTCTACTTGAAACTAGAAATCAGTACTGTTCTTTGGAAACAAAGGAAGGAAACAAAGGATTAAAAAGCGTCCCTCCTAACATATGGTTAAGTGGCCACTGCTGCTTTGTCAACAACAGCGAAAAGTTATTGAAAGCTGCAACATGTGATGCTGAAGTATGACAAGATTAAACAAGAGAGCTCAAGATTGAGGGGGGAACTCTCTGCACACTGATATATGTGGCATTTGTCCTTCTGGGGCTACCACTGTCAGTGTTAACGAGCCTTGGCAAGTTCTAACAATGCATGCAGCTGGCTCTGAAGAGCTGTGCGTCATTATGCAGCCACGAGGAGAGCTATCAGAAGCATGTAAGGTGTTAAATGAGTCTGCTCGTGTTTGGAAACGTGTGTCCCGTGGCTGCGTAAGTGAATATGTTTCTGGAGTGTATATGTGTCCCTTAGTTTGTGTATCATGGAGAAGTCCATTGGAAAGGAGTGGTGGTTCAGACAGGCATGCTCAGTCTATTTATAGTGGTGTATGAGGTCAGATGAGACAGTCATATATCTGAAGGTTGGGGTGAGGAGGGGAGACGGGTCTGGAGTGATTAATTCTGATTATGTATCTAACCCTGGGAATGGGCAAAAACAGTGCCTCCAAGACCATGACTTGGCTGACCTTTACAGAACACAGTAAACAAAAAGAGGTGCATTTTCCATTAATTGAAGTCTGTCAGCCTGTCACATATTCCGCCTGCTGGCTGCTATTTACCCTGCATAGAGACTCCCCTTAAAACAGCAAGGCAAGTCAAACATGCCCTTTTCTACATAGCTGGGATCAACAAACCATGTGACTGCCACCACTTCCTCTACAAAGCACTGGGAGCCTGCTATGATTAAAAACATCGTATCAAGCCAGACATGGAATTAAGTTAGAGTAGTCTCCTCCCTTTTTAGAGCAATAATAGCACCAGCACCCTCCTTCTTCTTCAAAATGAAACTATTGAAAAGTATACTCCAATACATGTGTGTGTGTGCGTGTGGGAGAAAGAGAAGATTCGTGAGTACAAAAGAAGCAGAAAAAATATTCTTCTCAAACAAAAAATCAAAAGAGGAGAACACAGTAAGAAAAGGGGTGATTTAATTTGAGTTGAAACAAAATAAGGAGACACTTTGTCTTGTAATTAGTGCAAGTACCTGTGGCTGCACTCTAGATAGGGTTCCTGTAGTAAAAACATGTGACACCTACTTTGAAATTAACACATTATACACAATAAAAACACAATTAAAATAAAATAAAATACAATAAGCTGATTTAAGGCTCCCCTGAAACATTACTTATTACTTATCGTATTACTAAGTTTATTCTTCATGCATCATCAAGCACAATACTCCACTAACCATTTAAACTGTCCTGAGCTTTTCTAGCTTCACCTCCAAGCCCATTCTTCATCTTCCTCACACACATACAAAATCACACATACATATGGCTGAATAGGCTGCCCCACAATTAAAATATCTCTTCCTGTCAGCTGCATGGCAAGGTATAATTTTCACCAATTTACTCAGTTTAGATTGTGCAATATATGAACCTTAAAAATTATCTTATTGGAAGAATTAATTCCCACAATGCTGCAGAGGTAATGTGATCAGCCATCCAGTCAGAGAGGCTAGCCGCTCTGTCAGTCTTAATGTTGGCCACGCAGCCTCTTCACAATCTCCTCTGTCATAACAGTCTGGGATCCTCCCCCCAATCCCCGCCCTTTCTCTCTAAGACAAGAAAAGCCAACAAGGTAACAAAGGCTTAGAACTGATGGATGTAAATGAATCTTCCAGGATGCGTTTGAGTGTTGGAGACTGTAATTTGCTTGTCAATACATGGTGGTAGCATCACTCTGGTGGCTGGCAGTCTGCAAGTGGCTGTCACCAGGCATTGCTGTACCACAGGGCAATTTCACTCAATGTTTCCCTGACAGATTGGCTCTCGTCCTCAACTCACAGGAGAGGAGGCGGGTAAACTATCCCAGCGCGACATGCCCCTCTTCATTAGTGCCCACACAGAGCCGGGATGAGCTCAGTACCAGCAGGAAACAATGGCTCCATCCCTGCCTGTCCTTCCCTGATTACAACTGACACCTCTCACCTAACAGAGGAAATTGTGCTCAGATTGTACCCCAATCTGTCCGGACACCTACTATATTCAATTGAATGAAGAGACAAGACAAGAATTTCCCTAATTCCACAAAAGAATTTCCTATTTGGGATAGCACTTAATTTGCTGTTTGTACACTATGCCTTGCATCAGTTGCCAAGTGAAAAACAATTTACTTAAGGCCAATATGAACTTAATATATATCACCCGTCCTTTTTACAGAACCAGTAAACAGGAGGAAGACCTTTGAGAAAGTCTTGTTTTTTATTATTGGAAGCAGACTTTGGGGTTTAAGCCATTTTAAAGAAAGCATTATTGGATAAAACAGAACATCTGGGTTCTCTGTATGTAGTATCACTGTTAGGACTAAATAAATAGAAACTCTCTGCTTTCACTCAGTCAAAGCTCCATTTTCTATCTCTTGCTGTCCCTGTCTCACTGTCTTGCTTTTCCAATTTCCCATCCACATGTTGAACCATTTCTAAGTGTCTTAGTTTGTGTATTTCTCTCTGAATTCCTCCCATCCTCTTTTTCCTCCCTCATTCTGTCTGTGTATTTTCTTGCTCTTTTTCCCTGAATTGTCCAGGCCCATCACATCCGTATGCTTTACAGTACTAGAAGTCGAGCTGCTTGAGTTAAGACTCAATGTTGCAATTACCATCCGTCGCATTTGTTATGGCATCTCTCTAGGCCCATGATAAACCTGGGCCCAGCTTCAGCTCATGCTCCCACTGTAAAGATGAAAAGCAGCCCACATGCTCAGCGACAACCCGGGCCAGATCTCAAGCAGACAGACACATCTGAAGGAGTACTCAGGGGCTTAGACGACTGGAGTGATAAGAAAGAGTGTTACACAGTCAGGGACAAACAGGAAGAAAGTGGGAGAGCAGCAAACCGCACATTATCTTTTGTTTGGATGTAAATGCCTGTGTAGTACAGATGTGAGGAAACAGCTTCCATCATTAACAAGTGAAGCACTTTTGACTTTGAAAGAGAGAGAGAGGAGGAGGGGAGAAACAAGAGAACAGACATACTGTAGAGAGCAGCTGTTTCTGTGTTTATGAGCAGAGGAGCTTGGTCTTTGAAGGTAACCCAGAGCAGTGCAGCAATACTAGCTGTGTGTGGAAGGCTGGCTAATAGGACGGCTAGGTGAGCAGCTGGATAGAGGCAGTGGTGAACAGAGGGACAGATGGACAGATAGAGTGGATAATGCAGTGAGCTGCACTGAATGGGAGGGCTGGCTCTGGGGCCCCTGGGCCTGGAGAACTCACACACACTTACACAGGACAGACTGTGTTTGTGTGTGTGTGTGCCAGAGAGAGAAACTGATAGAGAAGGACGTAAATATATATACTGTAGATGTAAGATAGAGAAATGGAGAAAGGCAAGAGGAGGGGGTAGAGCAGAGCAGGTTGGGTGCCAGCAGATGAGACAGATGTTGGGCCATACTGGAAAGCATCGGCACAGTGCACCAGGACGCCTTCCTCCACTCCTGACATCTGGGCCTAGCCTGGGTCAGCCTGCCTGGTCGCCCTGGGCAATGAGCCTGTACAAGCCTTGTGGCAAACGGGGCTGGCGCTGTGCTGCCTTTTAAATGGTGTGGTGCACTGAAGCACAGTTAATGCCCTCATACCCAGCCCAGTGCTCAGCGCCCAGGCCAGGCAGAGGTGAATGAGACATTGACAGAGAAGACAAACAGACACACTCGCACACAAAGAGACAGGAGTGTGATTAAGGGAGCGTGGCAGTCATCAGATAATGCTCACCTCAGGTTGTTAATTAGTATTAGGAATTTTTACGGTTTTAAGGCAATTCGTTTCTCTTTATTTTTAGATGTTGCAGGCCGCAGTTGTAAATGTGCAATGCACCGTCATTGCTGGCAGCAAGAAATCTGACAAATCTCTGCCACTGTATTTTCCAGAACATATTGCCATGCTGCGACTCTGCCTTTCTTAAAGAAAAACAAGATGCACATTTGTTTTTCCACAGAAAGTTTTTTTTCTCTTCATACTACAAGGCATATGCTCCAGTGTTTGCAGAAGGAAAACAGGCGTAGGTGGAAGTTATGAGCAAATTAATGCTTTTCTCATAATTGACTATATTGTATATTGAGCTGTAGTATCAGCTTTGTTGTTTTACTAGACAAACAGAGGCTGCCCGTCTTAATTGCACATCATACTTCTGAGATGTCTAACATCATCAGCAGAGTGTGTAATCTCAGTTTAATGTCGCAGGCAGAAAAGTGAACCTCCCCGTTTAACCTCTGCTGCCTCCAGAGGGCTTGTTTTTAATTACCAGAGGCTAACAGGCTGACCTTGGGCATGCTGCACTCACTTTGAATCCATGCTTGCTGAGATCTGCTCTGCTCTACTGGGAAAAAGGGAATGATGGGGTCACAAGGAAGACCTTAGATTTTGTGTTTGTGTGTCTCCTCATTTATGTGTTGTTTCTGTTTTATGAAATAGTACTGTTTTTAGGAAAAAGGCAAAACCTGGAAAATGGCATAAGCTGCTCCTTCATTCAAGCTAAGAGGAAACATATTATACGAGCACATATTTCTCTTTCGCCAGATTTCTTTGAACACCCACATTGCAATCCCATTAGCTATTTTCTACCATCGTACGAACTGTGCCGTAGTGTGCCACTCTATGGCTTTTCATGACAGTATTATATTTGTCCTTGAAGATAAGGCATACCTTTCTCTGATCAAATGAAGCAAAACAACTAGTGTTCAGAGTGTAGAGGGAAAAAAAAAAGAAGAGAAAAAGGAAACAGAAGGGCCCACTTCGCCTACTCCTCCAATACCCCAGAGTTGGAGCACTGACTTTCAGCTTGACCCTAAATACCATGAACCTTTTGCTGCCCCCACCTGGCAAGTAGATATGAAGAAGGGTCTAAGCAGGCAGATGTCTTCTGGTTAGGGAGACCAGTCTTGGCAGCATGCATCATCCCTCAGCCTTTGACACCACAATGCCTGTTATATTGACAACTTCCTGTTTTGAGGTTGTTGTTTCTAACTTAAGTATCTGCTGGGTCTCAAACAATAATTCTGTAATCCACTGTGAATTTACTGTCTTTGATTTTTACCTACACATACGATAATACTAAGTCAAAAGCCTCCAGACTATACACATCGAACACTGAGGTATTTCATATGTCCATGAGCAGTGTATGGTGGGTTAGCACACTTTCCGTCTGTCTCTCCCCCTGATTGTATTTATTGTTCTTTGGCTCTTGGAGGCAGAGTGTTCCTGGTTAGGTGAGGGTAACCACTGCTTCTCACCCCATGGCACTGACCTGCTAATCAGTGCTGAAAAGGGGCACCCTGACTGCGTCTAATTTGAGGCAAAGTCTAATTGTGCTGTTTTTCCAGGACAATAAAGTTCTTCTCACTCAAGGTCAGGGGCATACGCGTCGACAGGCCTGTTAGCAAACATCTGTCCAACAGCCTCAGCTTCCGCTCCTCTACTAAGACTTGCCTGGAGTGACAGGCAGTGAATGGAGACTTCCCTCTCTCTCTCTTTCTCTATCACTGTTTCTCTCTCTCTCTCTCGCTAACCCCCCCACCCCGCACTCACAGACCAGACAAACAGAGTGCCTTTACCACTGACATTAACTAAGTCTAGCTCAGATGAGAAGAAAATAGAGTTGGGTCCTGTGTCCATTCCTGTCAGAGACAAAAGGCTGTTTGTGAGGGAGGTGGGGGCAGTGCTATCATTGTGGGAACATAATCAGTCTGTCATTTCCGCTGCCCATGTGCTGTTGTTATCCCCAGGTCCCCTGGAAGAATGGACCTTTTGTACTGCCGCTTATGTGGCAGCGATAAAGTTTCTTACAGGAGCACATATGTGTTTATATCTGGAGATATGTGCATGGACATAAAGTGCTTTGTTTGGCTTTAGTCTGCATTTATGCTGCTCAAAGGTGAGGCCCGCGGGGCCGGGCCGCTTTTTCCCATCCACACAAATGCCGTCTGTATGTGGCCAGTCGGACCAGGAAATGAGACAGGGTTTGCTGATTGGCCAGAGGAAGAGAAATTAGATTCTCCCTGACAGCACCATCTGACTGAGTAACACAACAAACCATAAGGTTTACCTTGTCTGAGGATAGCAGACCAGTGGGGGAGTTAAGGGGTGCTATCTGTCTGATGAAGTGAGGTCTAAGGCTACATGGAGTAACACTCTTTCTCAGACAGTAGCTCTATTTGACAGACCCCTGCCATTTGCAGCAGGAGACAAAAGCCAATTTCATCACTTACTTGGAGGCCAATCAATACATACCTGGGGCAGAAAGAAGTCTCAGCAGTGCGGGAGTGCTGGGCTCTGTAGGCACAGAAAAACAAGCAAAAAAACAATCATAAAATCAAATCAGTCTGGTATTATTTGTTTCAGGTTTTAATGATATAAAAAATAGGTGCACAACGTAATGTCAAGACATTAAACTGTAGCTTTATCCAAGATAAAGGATGAATTACTGTGTCAAAAATCTGATCCAACAGACAATTAACAGTCTGTGGCTCACCAGATTTTTAAAAAAATATTTCCAAACCCTCATATCAACGTCTTTAACCACCCTTTATAGTATATGCCACATAATCAGCCCAGTGGTGGAAATGTAAATTGAGCTTTCAGAGTTCAACCCTGTTACAGGCACAACTGTTATTGAGTGCTTCGCCAGTCATTTGAACCACCCTCTTGTGTGGTAATGTCACCAACAGTTGGACATCTTACTGATTTAACGCCAAGGAAAATAACGGTGATTACATCAGTGTTCCTTGTGCAGGTTTCTAAGCCTTAATAATGCCTGTGTTTAGCATATTCTGTGATGGCAATCCAACTGAGGTTGGGTTTCTAACATTGTGGAATGGGACTGTCTCACATGGCTGTGTGGAGACAAATCACAGGCCAGAAACTTCAATAGGAAGCTGTGTAGATCTAGAGAAATGAGAGATCTTTGCTAACACACTTGCATCCAGTCGGCAAACTTTTCTCTGTGATGAGTGGAAAATAGGGGCTCCAAGTATTTTGAATGAAAGCCATCTCTGTGTGGTTTTTAAGACTGCTGTCTCTCTCTGGGTTCAGCCTTTGAAATACAGTTAAGACCTTTGATGGAGGTTCTCTGCCAGCCTCATGGAAAGAGAGGAAAGACGTAAAAGAGAGAGAGGGGGAGATGAAGGCAGACACAGAAGCAGAGAGCGTTCTAGGGAGAGGAAAAGACAGAATATAAAACTTTGAATGTTTGCTGGATTTGGATGTTAACGCCTTGCGGGTTTCTCCACCTCCCTACAGCAACTGTATGCCGCCCAGCTTGCCAGCATGCAGGTCTCTCCTGGAGCCAAGATGCCTCCACTCCCCCAGCCCCTCAATGCTAGTGGGCCCATTTCTCCCTCCTCTCTGAAGAATGACAAGAGTTCCTCCAGCCCCATCACTCAAGTCAAGGTACAACCCTTAACTCCTTCAACCTGCCCACCCACCAGCCCAGGCCTTGAGTGGTACTTGACCTAGCCTAGCCTAGTTGGTGTTGTCTGAATAAAATAGCATCTACACTGTTCACCACTTCAGTGGTACAGCCGGCCGGTGCTGAGCCCAGCCTCTAACAGGCCATCAATCTGTGGGGCTTTAACAAGGCCCTCTCTCTCTTAACCAGAACTCTGTGGACATGGTTGCTATGGCTATGCCTGCTCCAAGCCAGTAATTTGTGGAACACATGGTTTCTAATTTTTTTTTCACAATGAAAAGTTTTGTTCTTCTTTTTTTTTTTTTGTAACTGGAATGGAATAAAACCATTACAACAGTGCTATATAAATGCTGACAAAAGTGAAGCAAAAAGAAGGATTGACAACTTTGTTTGCCTTGTAAACAAACCAAATGCAGGATGTGTGTTTTCTGCTGCTGTATGGCACGACTCCACTAGACCTCCATGCAGAAAAAAGGCCATATACATCATCCCCACTCACTAAGGCCATAATCAGAAACATACGCCCATTTGGAGTAGTTTAGCTTAATAATATCACAATGGAGAGAGACTATAAATCATGTCTTGAAATGGTAGGACGGCTTTCTCTGCACACACACATACACGCACATATATACACACACAGATAATCCTTCAGGTCTCCCGCCTCCTGGGATTTCCATTGAAAGATTGCCATCAAACTGACTCAACACTGTCATTTCATCACATGAGTACAATTCTCTATTTATCACATTAGACGGATACCAGTTAAGCCAATATTAATACGATGCTAATTCTAGTCAAAATATTACAAATATTGCCAAATATCACAAAATTAAGGACTTTAAATGAAATGAATCATACATAAATGGAAAGGAAACATATACTGGCATCCTCCCATCTGTATCCACAGTCCAATGGAATCAGATTGCCTTTAGTTTTGTTTGTCTGCTTTCAGCTTCACTGCATGACAAACTGTTATTGGCACAGCAATAACAAGGCCTTGGGGCAGTCTATGCTTGAGCCATATGTTTGGACAAGGAGACACTTGGGCTTTGAAAAAGACTGTTAACGGCAGCATGAGCCCTAATCTGATTTAAAAGACTGCTGTACACACAGGGCGATTTATACTGTGCGAAGTGACATTTCTCTTCTGGGATGCGAATGTTTGAGTTGTTTCCATTCAGAATCATTCAGCATTTATTGTATTTAAGCAAATTCACTGTGCACATGTATTTTGGTGTCTTAGCTTACAGGGCAGTTTTATCTTTCGATTTTTTTTATATTTAAGGTGCTCAAATATCAAATTATCTCATTTACATTTATTTAATTCTGATTATATTCTGATTTATTTAAATTCTAATTTACATTTATTTTAATATTAGGAAAAAATCAAAACAATTAGATTCTATTTCTTTTGACCTTTTCAACGAGATTTTCAACTTTGCACAGATTGTCAATAATAACTCATACAGGTTACTTAAGGTTACTTTGGTTTTGTCTGCATTTATCCTACCCTTAAGAGTTCAGTTTTCAAGCCATTTTAAGCAAAGGAGCAAATACCTGGCCTGTGCATCCCTCTCTTTAGACAAGCTGCTGAGGGTGGCAACTTGGAAAATAGTGCTCTTCATCTCACATCAGTAACTGCTCTAGAAGCTGCACCCAGCAAATACAGCACCAAACATGTGCATCCTCCTCTGACCTCACCTCAGAACTACACTATTTAGGCTTTTTCAAATCATATTTTTTAGGAATAGGCATATCAAAGCATATGATAAAACCAAGTATGTACAAATGAGGAATAAAATTAGAAAACAAGTTAATGAAGTAGATAATGTAAGTCGACATCTGATGAATGGAACAGCTGTCTTTGATCATTGGCACCGCCGTTATCTGGTCATTATTTATTCTTCGAACCAGAGTGCAGACACAGAGAGCAGGGAGGAGGAGAGGGAGAACAGATGAAGATGTACAGAGAGACAGAATCTGCTTTAATTAGTGTGAACAAAGGCGCTGGGCAACTGTGAGGAAGATCGCAGTGGCACAGCTCCTAAGGAAGGATGGATGAGAGGAGAGGAGAGAGGAGAGGAAAAAAGCAAAGAGAGGGAAGAACCAGGGAGGAGGTGTGGGTCAAGACAGGGATCCTATAATTAACCAGGAACAGAGGAGAACTGTGCTGTCTGGGAATCCTGAGCTCCCCCTAAAATGGAGGCGGGGGGGGCTATTCACATCTGTCTTCTCTCATACTCCTCTCTCTGCTGCCGTAGGAGGAGGGAACACAGCCGCTCAACCTGTCTGCTCGGCCAAAGACGACAGAACTGGTCAAATCCCCCACATCCCCAACACAAAGCCTGTTCCTCGGCAGTAAAGGCAGCCCTAACAGTCTCATCAGCAAGGGTGGTATCCCCAGCCCACTTGGAGGAGGCCTGGGCCGGGGCTCATCTCTGGGTAAGACCTCAGAGTATCTCCACTTCACAAACAAGATCACACACACACACACACACACACACACACACACAGATTTACTCTGTTCAAACACACACTTACAGTGTGCACTGACATCCAGGGAGACCACAGTGCAAGGTTTTGGTACTTCATATCTCACAAATAAATGCCACTGTCATGATGTTGAGTGAAGTTGTTTTTTTTGTTTTTCTAATTTTGCTGTCCAAACTCCTCGGTGTGTGTGTGTGTTTGTGTATATAGATATTCTGTCCAGCCTAAACTCTACCGCGTTGTTCGGAGACCAGGACACAGTGATGAAGGCCATCCAGGAGGCTCGGAAAATGAGGGAGCAGATCCAGAGGGAACAGCTGCAACATCACCAGCAGGGCATGGAGGCAAAGCTGTCCGCCCTCACTTCAGTGGGCCTCAACAACTGCAGAGTTGACAAGGTTAGGACTACTATCATATAGTCTGTCTCTGTTTTATCCCTGATTCAGATCTTCTCCATTGCAAGCTTTTTCCATAAAGCAAAAAGCAAGCAGTTGACCACAAAGAGGGTTCAGCTCTCCCTGCAAGTACTGGAGGAAAGAAACTATTAAAGAAAGTGGAACATGGTCATTTTGATATAGCAGTAATTCTTAAGACTAACACTTTTCTTTAATCTATGTCCAGGGTGGTCGTATTGATAAGAGCTGGCATAGTTCAGTGTGTAGATGTGTGTTTACTCAAATTAGTATGAATATGTTCGTGTGTGCGTGTTTAGAGGGCTCGGCGTTGTTGATGTTGGTGTGAGGGCCGTGACAGGCCATGGCAGTGCCCGGTGTGGGTTAAGAAGACTCTGAAGTCTCTGCCCAATTAAAGCAGACTTGCAGCCCTCTCCGTCCCCTGACATGGGATGGGGCTGCTTTGTACCAGGAGCACACACTCCCAGGGATTCCCTTTAAAAATATCTTCAATCGATGAGTCAATCAAGGAGAGAAAAAAGCTGTCCTCCTCTCTTCAGCTTGATGCCATGTTGCCAGTTGGCTGTGAGGAGCAGGCAGGAACTGGGAGCGATGCTCATTAATATTTCAGCACCTGACACTTTCAACCAACAGCCTCAACTAGGTCAATGTATATGTAAAAAAGTCAATGAATATCTATTTTGATTTCCCTCTAATTTGGTGTTTGGAAGAGATCACTGCCTATGCAGGTGGCAATCAGCTATGCTCTTACAGAAGTGAAATAAATTGGTGCAGCCCACAGAGAGGACAGAGACAGAGCCTGCCCTGCACTTAGCCCTTGCTAACCCAAACAAAAAAAGATCTTTACAGTAATCAATCAATCAATAGTCTTATTTTTCCACTGACAAACACTGTGTCATAATTTCTCCCTAAATTTAAACAAGCAAACAGGCACATCATCTTGCACAAAATTCAACTGTAAGCTTTTTTTTTTTTTNNTTTTTTTACCCCTGTTTTTGGCTTTCTTTGTTTAGTTACAACACGGTGTGTGAAGCTTTTAGCATGAGTATGGAAGTCCTCCTCCTCCCTGGCTCCCTACAGTACCTCCCAACTAAGGTGAGCCTGTGGTCAACTAAGCAGCCGAATGTGCCATGACATGAAAGCGGTAACTGAACAATGCCTGTTAAGAGCCATTTTCAACAGGCAGCACACACCTACAGCTACATTGTCCTTAGCAGGTAGAGCTTAACGGGTTTTTTTTTTTACTCCCTGCTTAGTCTTTTGTAGGATTTAGTCTTGTTTTCTCAGAATTTTGGACCTGTCTGCTCAACCTATGCAATCATCTCAGAGGAGGAGAATGCTTTTCTTTTTTGTTGCTTTTCTTTTTCTTTTCGTAAGGGATCTTCTGCTTAAAATAGTCAGTCACTCCTCACCTGTAATCTACCTTTTGTCTGCATTTGCCACCTGAAGAGAGAGAGTGTGTGTTTTTAAGTGAGAGAGAGAGAGAGAGAGAGAGAGAGAGAGAGAGAGCTGGGTCATTTTGAAGTAGGAACAAAAGGGCCATAAATTGTAATACTATTTAAGAAATGAGTACACTAATAGGATCATAGTATTGACAACACAAAAATGTGTTAGAAATTAGAGCAAGTCCAGGTGGTAAATGTGATTGTTACATTGCAATTGAAGTCAATTAAGCCCTACACGCATGCCTGTGTGTGTGTTTCTTGCAAGGACCTACTAATATCAATAATTGAAAGCATCACCTTAGGTAATACGCTTCTGTTTTCATTACAACATCATTTATTGCCTTGTTGAATGACACCTTAACCGAGCTCGTGCTTGACTCTCTGGCTCGCGCAAATCACGGTGAGATATTGTCACCTCTTAGTTTCAGTGACACTGGCCCTATTAGGATGGTGCGAAATGAGAGGCACGCTTTATCAAGTCAGCTAAAAGAATTGCCCCATCATCTTCATCCTTGGGCAGCAATAAAGAACAGTAGGTTGTAATTCAGCGGTGAAATGAGAGAGGAGGAGAGAGAGTCTTTTGCTGATACAAGCCAACGAACTAGAAAGGTTTGAATGCCCCGGATAAAAGCTTTCACTTTGGTCAGTTTCAGAATATTAATATTTCACGAAAGCGCCTCACCTGACATAAATATGGTGTGGTCTTTAATAGCTCCCCTCCCAGTCTCTTGTTTGGAAGTTTATCATTGTGAGAGCTTACATGAAGAAGATTCTGGAAAGGTAACATAAATGGGATTAAGGAGAGGTTAAGATCATCCAGTGTGGCTGTTAGAGGGGGATATTAAATATTGATTTATCCCACTGTAATGACCGGGCAGAGGAGTGGGTCTAAGTGCTGCTTACAGATGGATCAATTCATCTTTTCATACAAAGTGTGGCTGAACAGTACAATGCATTCCTCCCTAACCTTTATCACTACGACTCTAGCTCTCTCTGTTCTACACTATACAAGCCTTTAACCTCAGGACATGTAAAATATTCATGCTTTACAGGAGCGGATTTTCTTGCTTGTCTTTTTATTTGTCTGTTTTTACTATATCCCATCAGTACAATAAAACCTTTTACAACCCCTCTGCAATTTACCTTTTTGAAATATTTATCTAAAGGTATTATTGTCTGCAGAGGGCAATTACTTTGTTCCATTATTTACCATCTCCTCCTCACCCAGTGGAAGCTTTTACCTAGAATGTGCCAGTATGCCTACAGTCAAATACAGTACGGAATCCATTTGTAACCATTTGAATTGTTTCCCTCTATTATGCATTGTAGCTATAACTGGACGTGTTGTTTTTCAGGGTCACGGGTGAATAAATATCAAGTCTCTGTATGTTTTCACTCAGATGGTGCATGCAGAGACATTTATGGCCTACTGGAATATATGGCCAGTAGATCAGAGATGTAGTACTTTCTGCTGGCTCAGCAGAAAAAAAAAATAATTTTCTGAAAATTTCAAACAATGTATTTATATGAATTGCTCGGAATCCACAAGCATATTTTTGAAAATTAACAAAATAAATGGCAAAATATACTTTGCTCCTTGTTATCCTCAGTGCGTTCAGACAGCATATCATCTTTCATATCGCACTAATACAAGTTTTACTGTAAATGTAACCAGTCATAACAGGCAAAAGCCAGAGTTTAAATTCAAATAACTCGCAAATCTATTGCTTTAGCTCTCTCGTCAATGCAGAACTGGTCAGGTGTAGTCAAATAGCTGCTTTGCTAGAACACATAACAGGTGCTGCTAGACCTTGTCGCAGACATGAATAGTATACTCGTCTGTAAACTGTAAATTGTGAATTGCCTACCTTAATTCCTCTTACTCAGAAATTGCAGTCAAATAGAAGAAGGCTAATTCAATTTTCAGCCTCAGCAAACTGTTGCCTCTGTGACAACAGACTTTTCACTTAATATTTCAAACTTCCAGCCTTCATCTGCCTTGTGCGCACACATTAACAAGTCCCTGGCTGTCCAATGTGACTGGTTAGAAAAAGCACACCATCAGCCAAGCAGCGAAGAAGAGATGAAAGTCTTAGCACAGTTTGGGCTACTCATTGACCAGTCATCTGGCCCAAATCTGCAGTTTATTGGGCCTGGACCACTGGCCAAGCCTTGTTGTTGAACTACTCTGTATAGTATAGGTATGACGGATTTCTAAACTGATGCATCAATTTCTCTTACTTTAGTTCTGACAGACGTTGCATATGTGATGCCCCGGAGGTTGTGTGAGATAAAATATATTCCTCTGCTGACATGTCCCTAACTGGAATCAAAAGGTGAAAGGCCAGTGTATTAACCTATTGAACTGCCCTTTTCTGCCCTGCAACACCACCTCTCCTCAGTATTGATGACTACAATTGTCCATTTCCCGTGTCCCAAAGCTCAGCCTGTAAATATTCAAATGGAGCTTACACTGGTGCTCCACAAAATGTAGACTCCTAACCTATTGGTTATAGTGGTTATACTGTTCCCTCCTGTGTGTGTGTGTGTGTGT
>NTHP01000082.1:358917-426676 GCA_003416845.1 Oplegnathus fasciatus
GGGGGGGAGATTATTTGTATCATGCAGAGTCAAAGTGTCCATCTCCTAGTTGAGTCTTTAGAGACGAAGACAGCCCTTTGCTAATGCCCTGTGTATTCACTGAGGAAGTAGGTCATTCAACAATGGAGCCAGCAGCAGTCGGCACTCTCCCCTTGCATAATACATTAAGTGTAATGTGCAGCAACTATTCAGAGGCCCCCCGAAAGCTGTTATTTTATTCTGTAAATGCACACGGACATGACATTTAATATTGTCACGGAGCGCTGAATGACAGGGTTTCATTGTGCGTCAAGTACAACATGATGCCAAGTTTAATCTGAGCACAAAGCGACATGACAAACGCGAAAACACGGTGTGTTCTCCAAAGCATGAACTCTGAATAAATGATGGGCGCTGAGCTCTGGGCGCTGTAGACTGGAAGGGAGGATGTAAGGAGAAGATTACAGAGGAAAATCTGAGCACTGCAAAGAGGGCCACGGCCCCATTGTGTGCTTCGGATCACAAAGTATCCTTCTGTAAATCTATTTACAGCACCCCTGGCCCTCACTGTCTCTCTGCCTCCTGTCATCCATTATAGCAGCTGCTGAATAGAGAGATGAGAGAGGGAAAAGCTACATCTAGCTCATGTCAAAAGAGCAGCTCTTCAAAAGAACCTCCATTTATCAAAGACAGTTTTTTTTTTCCCTTTTCAAAATTTCAGATTCCTGATGGGGTTATTTTTTACAATTCTGTCACTGTAAAAACGTGTACATGTGTTTGTTCATGTACCTGACTGTTTGTATTTCCCTGTAGGAGAGGGCGCATTTTGAGAGCATTGGGCACCACCTCGGCAAGCTGGGTGAGGAAGGAAAGATCGGCCACAGAGTTATTGACCTCACAAGGCCAGAGGATCTAGATGGTAAGGTCATATTTATGTTTCTCTCTTTTTTTGTTGTTTTTATCACACATAATTGTGATTGACTGCTTGTACGTCCTCACAGTCCACACAAACTCGCTAAAAGTTACAGTGAATTAGGTGCTAAAGAGTTAATAATGTTACAAGGATTCTTTATACACTCCAGACTAATTCTATACTTTGAAAGCAAAAGGTGTTTTGATGGCTGATAAAGCCTGCTACTGCATGTGTCTCAGTTTTAGATGGCAGAGTGGTTTGTAAGGGTGTGTGCAGAAACATGTGCGTGTGTGTAAGGGAGATGTGGGGGTTGGGGTGAATGCCGTTTGAAATGAGCCGTGGCTCCGAGGTTTTCACAGGTAGGTGAGTGGAGGACAAGGGTGCCTGAGGACAAAGCTGGCTTTTTTCCAAGCTCGGCTCCTGTTGCTGTTGTGCTTGTTTGAGGTCCTGGGCACAGGGGTGTAAATTCGAGTTGCACCGGTGTGACAAAGCGTCATCTCCCTTTGTGGTGCTGGCTCCTACACAGGAGCACGGAGTACCTCAGTGCACCAATGTTTGTTCGACGTAAATATTTGTGGCAGTTTCCATGGCACTTCAGAGCCAGAGCAAAGAGGAAAATGGTTCTGACTCATCTTTGATGCCTCAAAAAGTCTCAAGGCAGAAGGATAGATATTTCTCAGGACAATGTAACCCATCAACATCTTTAAATAGCATCTTAGACACATTTCCCATCAGTTTTAGAGAGAAATGCTCCTGCATAATTGGTTCACATAGACTTTCATAAAAAAATGTTTACTTCCCATAAAAATGTTTGTTTACCAACTCCAAAGCAAATGTCTTTTTTTAATCATGTCTAGTTTCACATCACACCCAATCCTGAAGATGAGAATTAGAGGTGCATTTAGTGGATTCATTGACATGTTTCCCATGTGAGCCACAGCAGCAGATCCCATCCCACCCGTCTGAGTCCTCGGACAGATGTGCTTCCAGTGCTCATTCTCCCAGTGGGAACCTTCCCTCTGTGGCTACTGTGGAGTCAGGACCGAAACAGAGCACGCACCAGGGCAGTTGTGTCCTTTTAAGTCCTGCACAGGGCTGAGGGAAAGGCTCGCGCCAGACGCCTCACATCAGTGTTCCCAGTGGGCTATGGATTAGGAGCAAGCAGAGGTTAGAGGAGAGGAGAGGTCTTCTTCCCAGGGGGAAATGGCTGGCAGCCAGGGCAGTACACATAACTCAGAACACACAGTTACCATTTCTTCTCTTCCACCACAAATATATCTGTCTGTCTCTTTCAGCTTCACCGGCAGGAAAACACATACGGTTGAATGATGTGAAGCGGGGTTTTATGATGTGAACCACAAAGTGTTTACTCTTCTGAGAACATGTTTACGTTTGAAATCCTTGTTGTGAGGATTTTCTACTCCCTGAACCAATCAAGGCTTAGCTCGCTGGCAGACCTTGATATATAGGAACATACAGTATCTATCTAACTGCAGCGTATTTGTGCTCTCTTTAATAACCTAGAAAGCACTGATTTGCAGGTCAAAGGTCACGCAGATGTGAGGGTTAAAACTGGACCAGATTTGGTTGACAAGTTAAAGTTGGGTTGTTGTTGTTTTTTATGTCAAGCTTATACATGTAGTTAGGATCTGCTTCACATTAAAATAGTAATTCTTATTCTTCTGAAACAATGGTTATATGTCACCAAGACGTCTAAAAAATGGTTAATTTTCAACCATACTAGCCCAGTTTTACTTCAGACATCTGGATGTGTTTTGACCTGCCAAAGCAATGCTCACTGTATACTTTTGAAATTAATTTATAAAAGTCATGAATGTGATTATTTTTGGGCATACAGAAGGAGGGAAATTAACTTGGAATCTCCTCTGTATTTCATCACACTTTTCCTCAGTAGTTCAGAACACACTGCATATACTTTGGTGTTTCCTGAGAAGGAAAATTACTGGGTGTACCTCCCAACTCTTACATAGGGTGTGAAAGCCCCTTGGTGTGTAGCAGCTTTCCTTCCAGAACAGAGCGGCCACACTGAGCGGGCCCAGTGTACAGCGGACGTCTGTCATCACAGCAGTTCACAGAAAGCTTTAGGTTGCTTAAGCTAATATTTGCAAAGCATGCAGCAACCAAAGTCCTAACGACTTGGGGGAAAAAAGCAGCAAAGGAATGGAAATAGATAGGATTTCCTTCATTTTACAAAGCCACGAGCCACACGCATGAGCCCACCGCAAATTCATTCGGCCTTTTTAGGCTCTGATGAAAACATTACCAATTACCACAAAAGGCCTCAGCCCAGCCAGGCCCCTTTGTTCATTCACATATGGCAGTATGGAGTTTCTGTGTAGCTGAGGTTGTGTGTTTGTCTAAACCGCCCCCATCACTGAGGGTCCACAGAGAACAAAGAGGTTGTTGAGAGATGTGTGGAGGCAGGAAACAGAATTAATCTGAACGCCCAGTGTGATAATATCAACCATAGGGTGAGAAAAGACGATGCTTTAACCAAGCAGTGTCTCTAACAAAGTCCTCATGGAATAGGATGAGAAGAACAGTAGCGTTGCATTGTTGTTACAGATCAATGATGAAGGGTTTTTTTACATCGGTAGCTCAGAGCTGTTATGAAGCTTTATATGAGTTGATTGTTTGAAGAGGTTTTTGTTGTTGTTGTTTTTCTTCTACTGTGAGGCCGTGGGAATCAAGCTCTGGCTTTTATTGCTGAGGAGTTTTCCTAGAAGAAAGCTTGGATGAGGAGGCTCAGACGTAATGATTCATCAAGTCACAGCAACAATAGCGGAAGAGGTCAACACAATCAATGAGAAAGCTCTGTTTTTCAAATTTACCCCCAATAGGACACATTTCTGTGTGTTTGTGTGTATGTGTGTGCGCATGCATCTCCTTTTGTGAGTGCAAAGCTGGGATGTTGTGAAAGATTAGACTCTACTTTTAGGCTAAATGCATATGAGAGGGGATAGAGCAGACAAAAGTAAATGCCACAGCCTGCATGTTGAAACAGGTTGGCTTTTTGTTCCCAAGTTCTCATGTGCCAACACACACACACACACACGCACACAGACACGCACACACGTGCTCCAGAAAACTCAAATCATCCTAACCGGAAAAGAAAAAAAGGATTGACATGTTATAATAGGGCGTATATCACTTGTAATTTGTAATGGTTTAATTAGCGTGCTATGAGCTCAGGCTCGAACAGGGGCACTGAGCGCTGTGTCCTGACTGTCCATACACATTAATCTAGCCTGATCCTGCTCTGAGGGAGAGGCTCTATTGTCAGCAGTAAATGCCTTCAGTCAGAGGTGTTAGATTTGATCCCAACAGGGAGGGCTTGGCAGGTTTGCGTGATTGTTGCCTGCTCACTGAGGCTCATCCTCTTGAGCGGATTCCTGGGTGACATTATGTGTCTGCCCGCAGAACAAAGATGAGTAAGGAGGAGAAAAGGGGGAGGAGAGGGGACGGCTGGGGCAGTGCTACCCTCTGGCTCGGTACATGGTCGAGTCTGAGCCTGCAGCTCACAGGTGTGATAGGCTTTCGGGCCTCACTACATTCTCTCTCTGTTTCTCTCCTTTTTTCTGCTTCGTCCTTATCCACTCTCCCTTCCTCATTTTTTATACACCCCCCCCCATACACACACACACACACACACAATCATTCTTTCTCACTGTAATTCATGCTGCTCATCTGCAGTGTTTCCAGGAGAGACAAATTAAAAGGGGATTCTCATATCGCTCTGTCACACTTGAGCTGCAGGCCTCATGAATCACAATAAATTCTATTAAGCAGCACTCCCTCTGTTTCGCTCCCTCCCCAGCTTACCACCCAGGGGGCCTGCCCCTGTCACTGCTAAACATCTGTGTTTATTTACACAATCACACACCTAACTAACTGATTCCTAAATGTCCTGCACCTCCTGGAAAAAATAGTTAATGCTCATTTGCAAAATGTCAGAGCAGTGTCGTGATTTTCAATGAAAAGACGGAAACAATGTTGCAGTAAATTGCATGTTGCAGCGTCTGCTGAGACTGGCTGCTAATGCGCAGGATGCCTCTGATTAAGTCATATATATTACAGGGGCTGATTACGTGGCCAAATTTATCTACCCATGAAGCCTTACATGCTCTTATATCATAAAAAGCCAGTCTCAAAATCTGTACTGTAATGTCTGTACAGTAATCAGAAAGATTACAGTGAAGACTTTAATATTAATTCAGGTCAAACGTCGAACTGTGTAAGGCTATTGGTTTTCCAAAGGCAACCTTAAGTCTGAGTCAGCTTGATACCTTCATCACTTTGTTCTTCACAAATCCAGGACCACAGCACCCGCCTCAGAGCGGGCGAAGATGATGTAACACTTGTTCATTTCAACGGCTCTCTGTAGCATCAGACCGAGCAGACAGGCACTTTTCTATGTGCCATCATGTGAGCAAAAAACCATGCCTCATCTGGCTTCCCTCCAATGAACCAAGTCACGTGGCTGGTTTCCTGGCTAACTATGGATGTGGCACTAGCTGATGGCAGGCGGTTGTTTTGTCCCCCTCCCAGTAAGAAGCTCACCTCTGCCCGTATGCATGCACACCAGTATATAAATTGCTGAATCAGTGTCAGTGATAGAGTAATGGCACGGGAGGCATCGTAAATTACAGCAAGCGATCCCGGGGCGCAGACACTGGCTGTCGTGTCTGAGTGAGCGCTGCGCTCCTGAGCTAATGAATACCTTCATCTGGCCCCGGCAGTCAGCAGATTGCCCCGCGTTGATGGATACTGTCAGCCCTCCGCCACACCACATTTCATTGCACAATAAACATGGTTGTCAAAACCAAACAAAGTGAAATCAATTCATCCTGTACAGTGAGTGCATGCTAAATGAAATTAACGTACTGTGGGGTTCGGTGGCAGCAAAGGTAGTGTATTATTTCTGAATTCATGATGGCTTTAGGGCCTGTAGCCTTCGAGGAGGCAAAAGCAAACACACAGAGCAAGAGATGGTACTTGCAGAGTTTGAAAAAGTGTAAATGAAAGTGACACAAAACACCTCTTAAACATTTTGTATTATCGTGCATGCTTTATGTGTGTAAGTATGTATATTTCTATGACTGTATTAGTAGACTGTGTGGGCAATGTACAGTATTAGCCTATTATTATGAGAGACTAAGCAGATTAGGCTTTCTATATGGGCATCTGATGATCATATGAAATAAAAAAAAAAATAAGGAGAAAAGAGTCTCATATCAAAATATATAATTCACTATTCGGTGAAAAAAGTCATATCTAATATCTGAAAATGAATGACACAATATTATCTAGGACTTTTTAAAATAATTATCACAAATAGTTATGAATAAAGACACCTCTATTTTAGAGATATTAACATCAAGAGAAGATTTTCTTCTTTCCCCTAAAATTTAAGTGTATTCATTCTATAAATACTTTACTTTTTGTAATGTGTATTTGCTGAAGACAAAAACAGGATTTTGAGATGAGACCAGCAAATGCCCTTAATCATATGATTGGGGCTTTTAACTTCCATTGGCCAGAACTATATGACAATAAGGCCTTTGGGCAGCGACTAGAGCAGTCACAATGTGAAAACACATTTTTCACTGGCCTCCCAGATGAAGGCAAGCGTCTTTGGATCATAAATGTGGCAGTTCGACTGTTAAGCATGAGCTGGGGGAAATCGATTTGGGGGGCCTTTGTACGGGGACAAACAGGTTTTCTTAGTGGGCAGCTGGACCTCAAACATTCTCTGCGAGTACAAACCAAAACCAACTTCCACCCTCTCTATTATAGTGGTGTGCTCCTTCAGTACAGCTTCTGTGTGTGTGTGTGCTTGACTACATACATTGCCTTTTCACTACTTGTCTCCTATAATACTTGTGAAAAGAAGGCACGCTTTTCCAAAGTGAAGAAACTCGAACTCTTGAGGCTGAAAATGGTGCTGCCGCATCGTCAGTGATCAGAGCAGAGCGAGGTTTCTGTGGATTTGGAATTAATGTCTCTGCACAGCCCTCCATTACTCATTAAGAGTTTGATTTTGTTTATCAACTGAAATAATAATAGAAATCAAACCCCAGGTAACGTGTGCCAAGGCTGCTAGTGGAATGGTCTAATGAGAAGGCTTCACATGTGGATGATGAAATATGCATGAGTCATCCCAAGCTTTCTTTTCCAGATTTGAGATCATTAAAGATGTATCGTAGCATATGGAAGGCTTTTTTTGTCTTATTTTTCAAGCCTTGTTTATCAACATGTTTTTGTTTGTTTAAATATTCATACCGCTTTTATTTAATTCTTTCACATCTTACATATAAAAGGAAGCAAATGCGCATGCAAACAGAAATCATTATCAGTCTGATGTACAGTTTAATACTGAGAGAAACTCTCTTATGCTGATTGTGAATGCCCTGATTGAGAAACAGCACTTTGCAGAATCGGCACAGCCTCTCATCGCAAATGTGTGCCTGGTTTGTTTGTGTGTGTGTGTATGTATGCTTGAAGGAGAGAGACAGGGTGAGAAAGAAGAAGGAAGGAAAAGAGTAAAGCGGAGGAATGGCGTGCCTGAATTTATTTGTGCATATATATGTGTTAAAATGTACTTTGGTAGAACGCTTTACTAAGATTTGCCAGAGTTCAAGCTTTCCTCCTTGATTTTCTTTTTTTAGACACTGCCTTAAGTCACATATTTGTTATTTATGTTGGCATTCTTGCACTTTTTATAGACGCTATGAATGTCAAAATGAAATGTATGTGGCTGAGTAGAGAAGTGTGAACACTTGCAGACAAAATATTTAACCGCCATTGAAGTCAAAGGTCTTCCTCTTTGGGTTTTGAATAGACCTGAGTATAAGTTGAAGAGCGTAGCTCCCCCTTAAACTGACATTGTATTCGCTTTTATGGCACATAAAATATAAGCTTGTCAAGTCAGGTTTTCCACTCAATAGAAAGTCTGTAGCCCTGTGCTCATCTGAAACAATGTTCATGATGATGATAGCGGCGATGACAGTAGATGAAGGAGAGTTTGAACATGGCTCGTCATTTAATCAATGTCTTGGCCTCGCTCTCTCTTCTTGTTCGTGCTCTGGCTATTCCAGGGTCCAAGGAAGTAAATGGCTCTCAGATAAACCCCAACCCTATTATTGTTGGCCAACAGGAGGCGCTGGATCTACTGAGGCACGAGTCTTCAGGGAAGCCCGAGGAAGGAACAACAACGAGCCCCACATTAAGAGGCCAATGAATGCATTCATGGTGTGGGCCAAGGACGAGCGGCGCAAGATCCTTCAGGCCTTCCCCGACATGCACAATTCCAACATAAGCAAGATTTTGGGTAAGACCTTTTAAATCAAATACAAGTCACACAAATATTTCAAGGTATTGCTCTCTTAAGACAATGTAACTGCTTTTGAAAAGCCATAAGGGCTTCGGTGCTTTATTATCCCTGTCAAATAAATGACCATCGCTTGTATCTGCACTTGTGTCACTGACAAAAGAAATTAACAGAAATATGTGGGTCATGAACCCAACAGCATTCTTTGTCATCCATTCAGCATCTTCCATTCCTGCCTCTTTAACTCTCAACCCCCAGCTGAACAGTAGCACTTAACTCTTTGGCCGTTGACAGTAGTGATAAACTTGCAGGGTTTACAGCTAATGGTTAAAAACAGAAGGTCTTTCCTGACACACTGTAGAGGTGGAGAACTACCTTTCTGTCTACCAACAGCTCTGTAAGACAGAACTTAATGTCTCTGATTTCCATACTTACTGTACCAAGTATTTTCAGTTTCGTACATTTAGATATGGGTTTATTGATCTCCAATAAGTATAGCTGATCTGACCAAGTAGCGTAGCTAGTATCTAAAGGAGGAGAGTGTGTTATCTCATAGGCCACTGTGCATCAGGTCACCTCAGCATACAGATGGATTTATAGCCCATCACTACCATAAGTGTTTGTCATGAAAAATGACAGAGGCTAAATGGGTCTTGTCCCCTCAGCATTGGAGTCCATACATCAGAGCTGTTAAAAGTGCTGTCATCCGGTACCTAGTAAGACACTTCACAGAGCTGCAGTATTTACTACACTGGCTTGTTGTTCCTTACTGTTTGACATCGAAGCATGTCTCTCGTCTCAGATAATGTGCATATGCAGGGCTATCAAGAGGTTGGTGTGGAACGGGTGATAAAACATGATTTTGCTAGAAAACCTCAACCCTTACTAAGCGCGGTTCAATGTTAAAGTAAGTTTAGAGCCTATGTGGTAAAATGTAATTCAACTGTGAATTTTACATAAATTATTGGCTCTTGCAGCAGGAAGTTAAGTGGAAGGTCTATTGACTCTATATGATTAAATAATTGATCATTGTAAGGTAACATCCTAATTGGATTACTCTTTAATTATGTTCACTATCAGCTTTTAAACGGCTTTTTTCCTGCTTGTGTTCAAATACTGAAATCTGAATCCACTGTGTTGTGTAGGTTCTCGGTGGAAGTCCATGTCTAACCAGGACAAGCAGCCATACTATGAGGAGCAGGCCCGTCTGAGTAAGCTCCACCTAGAGAAGTACCCAAACTACAAGTACAAGCCACGGCCTAAGAGGACCTGCATTATCGACGGAAAAAAACTCCGCATTGGAGAGTACAAGCAGATGATGCGCTCACGGCGACAAGAGATGAGGCAGTTCTTTACTGTGGGGTAGGTGCGCAGTCACAAATCCCACAAACTAACCACACTAACACACAGACAATGTGAAAACAAACCAACTGGAGTGTAGCTGTTTGCCTCCTTATTCCTTGTTCTCATACAATGTAAGCACCATTTTCAAGCTAACCTCTACTGGACTGGTTTTAAGACAAGTGCCTGTCTGACATGCACATTAAAATCGAGTGTTTTTCAATAGCTGTGATTTAACAATTTTAGACAATAGCAGTCTGCAAATGGAACATGGAGTGCAGACATTATTACAGGATATAAGTTGTGGGTATAGACTTACAGAAGCCTGGAGGGCAGCAGTCTGAAGCTTAACACGTTAATTTACTGTGTGTGGTTAGCAGGAGAACCCTTCTCCAGGTGTTCCCATGTCAGTCATAAGCTTCAGTGGCTGGAGTATCAATCATGCAGCGCAACAGCAGACAAGAGCAGCACTAACCACGTATTGGTTTTATGTCACCAATAAACTGGGTAGTGTTTCTGAACAGCTCAAGACGGGAGCTGTCAGGAGAACCTCTCTTTTCCCAAATCATTTTCACAGAGCTGCTGGCTTAAAGCGAACTGCTGTGGGAAACCCCTAATCCAACCATCTCAGTTTAAGTGCTGCAACTAAAGAAAAAAGATACTACCCTAAGCAGCACTCACTCTTTCAGCAACACTTTCCGCATTCTTTCCATCTGTTCTTTTATTGTTTCAAGGGTAACTTTTCTATCAAAAGTCATGAGAGAGAAGTGTGATTAATCTTAATTTTACTTCTTTCTCCTACATCCAGACAGCCACCACAGATTCCCATCACCACCAGCGCCAGTATGGTTTATCCTGGGGCCATCACCATGGCGACCACCACACCCTCACCTCAGATGACATCAGAGTGCTCGAGTGCCTCAGCGAGTCCTGAGCCATCCATTCCTGTCATTCAGAGCACCTACAACATGAAGCTAGAGCCCAACACCATGGCAAACAACAGCGAGCCGGTCAATGGCGAGGATGAGATGGACATGTACGAGGATTTTGAGGACGAGCCCAAGTCAGACTATAGTAGTGAAAATGACACGCAAGAGCCAGTCAGCGCCAACTGAGACCTCTTTAATCAAAGAGGCCAATGCAGACACAACACTCATACAGGAGGATGCCCTGAGGGCTGGTCTGATCTGATCTGAGGGAGCGAAAGAGCAAAAGAAAACTACACCACAAAGGTTTAAAAATGTAAAAAAAAAAGAAAAAAACAACAATGATGTATCATTTAGGAGCCAGCATGCAGATGTGGCTTCATCAGAATCAAAAGCTATTTGGTCTTAAGTGTTTCTTCAAGTGTGTGAAGCAGTTTGGTTGTGGTAATTTAGACTTTTTTTTTTTAACTCATTGTTTATTTTTTCATTGTGATCATGGACATTTACACAATTAGGTCATTGTCTAGAACAAAAGATGGAACTTGAAATTGAACATTTAATATGAACCTATAATTCTTAGTCATTTACCTTGTTTTCCTCTTCAATTAGGTGATTTTGATATATTGCATAACTGTTCAAGATGGGAATAATATTCTCACTCAGGTATAGTGTGCCAGCCAACAGCTTGTGAATGTTTTTAATCAAGAATTAATTATTACCAGTACAAAATATCTCAAAATTCATATGGAGTGATTCCAACTTAATACAGAGGGAAATTACACATTATTATTATTATTATTATTATTATTATTATTATTATTATTAGTGTTTTTGTTGTTATTGTTATTACACAAACTGCATAATTTAGTGCAGAAGTGCCAAACATTTCAAGTTGCTTCTAAAATCTGTAAAGTCTTTTGGGAGAGGCTTCGGGAGTCTTGGACAATCTCTTGATCTCTTAATACAGCTTCATTATCCAGTCTTTCTTTAATTTACCCTAACAGAATAAACAAATGAAACTCAGGAACTTGGAGGCAGCAGGCTCTGCAGGAGGTTACAGTATGTGACATCTTTGGGTGGTAGCCTGTGATGCTAGCTGTACTCCAGGGAGCCCAATGCAGTGATCATCAATGAAACCGGCCAGCCCTTTCATTTCCTCATCCCAGTCCACGCAGAGCACCGTGGCATCCTTAACTCATTTCCAGCTCTGCAACCCAGTCTTGACTCACCAAGTTCTTAATCAGAGTGATTGTAATCAGGCCAGAATGCTAAAGGGCCAAAGGCCTCCAATCTGTGGGATTGGAACAGCAGCGAAATGCAGCTTTGGGGGCATTACAATCTCAAATTGATGTTGTACAATGTGTAGCTACAGTACGTTCTGTTAAACGCTTTAGCCCCATTTGGACGGCAAGTTTAAAGTCTTAGGTCTTAGAACTTCATTTTTTTCAATCTTAATTCTTTTTAGACATTGTAAATCTTAAATTGACACTAAGAAGTCTTAAAGGAGAGCACGGACATCGGGTTGATGCAATGAGTTGATTACTGCCGTAGTCTTAAGAGGAGTGACAGTTTATGAGGATATTTATAAACTGAGCGAAAAATCATATGTTTGTTTCTTAAATTACCTCGTCATATACACACGACAGGGGTAACTTAAAACACTGATTTTTGCATTAGTGCACTTACAAATCTTACTCTGTCACCCTTGAGCCTTACGTTGTTATTTTTAATAATCTTATCAGCTTTTGGAATGCACTTAGCTCTTGCATTTAAAACAGGACAACACGCAATGACTCCGAAACAAGGGGCACAAAGTCTCTATCCTAATTTCAGCTAAAAAGCTGACAAGCGGTGACCTTCTAGAGACTGCAGCTAGATAAAGCAAGGCCTTGATGTTGAGACTCAGATCCTCTTTACAGGGCAGAAGGTCTAAGTGGCTCCCCTCCCTGCCATGCCCTGCTCTGACCCCTGCCCGTGGCAACCTCAGCACCCAGGGGGCACCATCTGGCTCAGAGAAGGAGAAAACACCAGGGAGGGATGGGAAACAATAAAAATGGGGTGTGTGTCCCTCATTGTGCTCTCCATCAAAGTGCTGGTAGTAAGGCCTCAACAGGGCTCCCACCCTGGCCCAATCACCAGGCACTGGCGAGCAGATGGAACAAGTACATCAAGCTGTGGGGGATTATTAAAATGACTGACGACTGGGTATCATCTGAAATACAGCATTATTAATGCATGAGTCCAGCCATTCCCCTCCCTTGCCCTTGAACCTGTCCATTTCAGAAAGAGCAGAGCTTTTTGAAGGAGCTGAATGGCTGGTTACTGGCTGTAGCTGGTCAAGTTCCCCACTGCTGGTCACTGCATTTTTCTCCTAGCTCTAATTGGTACAGATGGCTCTTTATATCTCTTAAGCACTCATATTTTCTGTACTCTTATTGTCTTATTGTCAGTGCTGGCTTGCGTTGTTTCTACTTCTTGGAAGCATTTATATTAAGTCTTGTAGGTTTTTTAACCACCCCATTAATAATTCCTATTTAATTTTTTCCCCCCCCATCTCATCTTTTCTACATTGTTCTCATTTTGAGGTACAAGACATCTTAAGGATGCTCTCCTACAAACAAACCCAAGTGGATTTCCCTCAAAGTCAACCTGTTTGGTATTTTTAAGCTGTTTGCTCCTGTTTGCTGGTGGATAGATTGATTTGTATGTGACTGTAAATATTTTCATGACCATGCCACACTGCTTTGGTTGGCTGGTAGTTAAAAAGGACTCTTCACGGAACTGAAACTTGACTGTGCTTATACAGAAAAAAAAGACAAAAAAAGAAAGAAAAAAAATGACAAGAACTCACGAGGAGACGATGTTTCATAAGTGTTATAAGCACTGGATATAAATTGTATTTTTATCAATTCTGATTAATGTGAAGCTGTTTGAGGAAAAACACCCTGAATGAACAAAATTCCCCAGTTGGACTCAAGTGGGTTTGCTCTCACAGTTGCCAGATTTGAGTCTTTTTTTTTTTTTGTCTACTTATTTTGTTTATTTATGCAAAGACACATGTGATGAATGAACACTTTGTTTAAGCTTCAGGGCTGCCTAGGGGAGAGACTCAGCACAAGAAAGTGAGCAGAAAATTCAGCAGCAGGCTCGGTTAGCCGTCAAACACCAGACTTCAGACTTCAGTGCATTGTATATTGTATTTGAAACTGTAGAGTATCAACATATTGTATTTATTATTAGCCAATGCTGGCTCTAAAATTGTCAGTAAAACAACAACATGGACAATCAGAGAAAGAAAAAGAAAAAACACGTTTGATGAATTGGAGCTAAAAATGGTTTTCAGTGAATTCACCATCTCATTTAGATTTTATTGTAAATATAACATAGGAAATATATTTTTGTTCATTAGTGAAGTATAAGTTATGTATTTGGCTGTTCTATTTTATTTTCTTTTTTCATGTCTTATTTTTGTACGTGGTTTCATGTTTTTAAAACCTGACAAGTCACTGTACCTCATGTAGATGCTGAGTTTTTCTGCTTATTGGAAGAGAGCAGTATTGGACCTGAGACAGAGAGAAGCACCTCACTTGCTTATGTTTTGATAATCTTCCCTGGACTATTCAAAGAACCAATCGAGAATAAAAGCTATACTCATTAGACTTGTTAACATAGAGGAGTCATTACAAGTAAGGTACTCATTTAAACAACAAGCACTTGATGTAAAAGAGTTATTCAATAATTTGTTTCCAATCATGATACAATCTAAGTGGTATGCTGTATATCCTCACTTGTGTTTTGTGTTTATTACAGCCCTCATAGTATGTGGCAAATTTCTTATGAGGAGCTGAGATCATTCTAAAAAAAAAAAAAAATCTGCATGCATTGGGCTTGCATTTACATTATCATAATAAACGATGGTGTTTTTCATGAATGACTGTTTCAAACACAAGCAATGTTTTTAGATTTTTTTTTTTTTTGAAAGGTGGGAGCGTGCAAATATTTATTTGTTTCAATGTGGCAAAATGCACAGACATTGTGCGTTCTTCTTGGTTAATTCTCTCCTTGTCATCTTTTTGTATGTTGCTGATTATTTTTAATGAACATGATCATGACTATCCAGCCATCTGCAAATGTAGCCCTCACACTTGTTTGCTCTTAACCCACATGCAAATGGTTTGAATGAACAACTGAAGACAAAAGCTTGTATGCTGTTTCAACATTACTTACTGTAATTTCATTTTTTTTTTTTTTCTGTCTGAACTTTGTGATGTATATGGTGGGAATGTTCTCTGTGTTAATTTAATCAGCACAATTCACTGACATGCTGGACTGACATGCTAGCTGCTGTTCAGAAGTGTAAAATTTGTTGTTCAGGGCAACATTTATAGTTGTCTTTGGTACTTTGCTTTTTAGAGTTGTCTCTCAAGCAACACTGTGTGTGGCTCTTCTATCACTGGAGCCGTTGTTTTGAAATTGCTGGCAGCCTGATACAATTTTCTGCGTAGAAATCTTTTTGTTTGTTTGTTTGTTTCCTGGCAGGTACCTAGGCCCATGGCAAGTATTGTTTGGGTGTTATTAGAGAAAATGAAATACATAGTGTCTGTTGCTGCTTTAAAAAAAAGTTTATGTCTGAATATGTAAATAGTTTATCATAATATCTTGTACAGTCCAATGTAAAGTTTTTAATTCAACTTAAAAAAAATGTTGCCATCACATTTGTGTTCACATTCTTCTTTATACAGTACAAAAGATCAATTATTTGCTAGGGGTATTATTGCTAAAAAGAAAAAAATGAAAATGTTACTAAATTTTTTTTTTTTTATGTTTGTTTTGTTTTGCTTGGCTTCAAAGTGTACACCAGCAAGTCTTTGGTTTCCATGTGCAGTATTGACGTGAGGTAAACTTAAGGTGAATAATTTTACAGTGGTGTGTGTGGAGAGCAATCTCCTCGGCTTTGGTAGTATTAATACACTATATCAAGTAAAAACAAACCAATGAGTGACACATTTGGGTGCATCTAGGCACCATAGAAATGTGTATACTGTATATGATTAAATTATCCCCACAGGATCAATTCAGGCATATTATAATGTAACACCATTTTCTGTATGTCTCAGTCCATTGTAACAATACAACAGTGGGATGAATAACTGCCTGTTTAAGCTCATTTACCTCAAGAATTTCCTCCTTTTCTGTAAAAGAGACAGAAATTGTGTTACAGAAAACTTCTCCCATCACTCCATCTTTTGTACTGCTGTTGACACTTACAAATTAAAGAGACATTTTGTTTTAAGATTTGAGTAATTGTTTTTATTGTGGAGGCATTCATCGTATTATTTCCTCTTGTCTAGGTGTTCGTCTGCGGTGTAAGAAACCAGAGGGGTTGCAAAAGTATTGGTGTCGGCTTATTTTAGTCCATTTTGAGATGTTTACCCATTGCGTACGTAGTACTGCACAATGAAGACACAGTGTAACAATCTTCAAACTCTCATGAGAATATTATATGCCTTTGTTATAATTTCCCTCTCTTTTTCCTAAAGACAGAATGACCCTTTTACAGAATGACTCATTTTACCAGATGATGATTTACTGCTGTTGATGCTCACTATTCTTAAATATCGCCACTAACCTCACAACAAGGACGTAGAAAGTGACGCTCAGGAAACATGTGAAGATACGAACAGCTTCATTGTTTCTGTATAAATTACTAATTCATTTATTTGTAAAGAAACTTTAAAGAGACAAAAATAATTAGAGACTTTGCTTATAAAATGGTACCTAAAAGTCAATACTGTACATGTTTACTGTTTCCTACTCTGTGAGCTTAGTGTAAAGAAATTACCATGAGTATGATTACATTATTAGATTTTTATTATTAGATTACAGTAGGTTATTCATATATTTACAGGCCAGTAATGCCTATAATTATAAATATCTATAATTGTATTTAAGCACACATGAAGTGAAATTGAACAATAAATGATTATTATAGGTTAATGTTAATTTAGCAAAGGTTGTAGGTAATGAATATAATTTTTTACCTTAAGATTAATGATAAGCTTTTATAGGATTTAGAATTTTCTATATTGTACCATAACATCCAAATATTATCGTGCACATTTTGCCTGAGGGCTTCACACTGAATTTAAACTAATTCTGAATAGAAAGCTGTTTCTTCTATCATTAATTCTCTTTGACCCGTTTATGATGTCATCACGGCGTGATGGAGAACACCTGGATGAGACTTTTTGTGCCATATTTCCACGGCAAGACATTTTACAGCACACTGAGAAAGGCAAGTGCATGATGAATATTTTATTTTAACATTTATGAAACAAAAATTCACGCTTCTTGTTAGTACAATCTTTTCATACACTGATCAACTGTACACAAAGCTTACAGGCTGTCTCTTTTGTGGCCTAAAGGGACACTTCACATATTTTTAACAAAATTTCCACCTATTAGTCTTTGTGCTGGCATATGAACAACTTAAAGCCAATTTAAGGGTTCATAAGGGTCACTCTGACTTAAAATTTGTCATCTGCCAGTGTCCGCATGTAGCCCAAAATTTATGACCATGTAGACCATATGTGCCAACAAACACGTCTGTGTATGCAGACTTCCAGTGTAGTATAAACAGAACGATGTGCGTGTCCGTGTATGTTTTTGGACCATATCCATCCCTTTACCAATGTTCTCTGTATCACTGTAGCCAGCTGTAGCAGTGTAGTTTACTTCAGCCATTCACTGCCATTTGGCCGACGTCAATGGATGTCAAAAGAACTAAAGGTAGNTTTTGACTTAGATTAGAGTTTATCACACTATTTCAACTAGGGTTGCAAATTTTGTGCATTTTCCTTAATCGATAGTTGAACACGCTAACAATCGATTATCGATTAATCATTAATAATTAATAAGATACAAAACGCACGTCTTTTTCTCAGTTTATTTAAACAATTCTAGCGGCATATTAGTTATGTGAAACATTCATTCATGGAGCACCAACAATTTCAACGAACAGAATAATACAACAACAAGGTTCTCGCTCGAAACGTCTGCTCTTGTCCGCCTGTCCTTATTCAACATGGCACAGCCAAACAAAACAATGTCGAATGGGCCACAATTACTGCCATTTCTAGACTAACAAGGCAGACCAAACCAAACCCATGTTTTAAATAAACACAAAGTGCTGTATAAAAAGAAAATAAAAAATACTCCAAACCTCTCCACAATAAACGTAAACCCTACCGGCTATCGGCTAATACATTTTTAATCGGTTAAATTCTTAACAGCAATTAATCGATTAATCATTAATCATTAACATCCCTAGTCTCATGTATCCACACGGATCTCTGTGTCGCGGTGTCCAACGTGCTATTTGGGAACAGCCTCTCACCCTCAATCAGAGCTGTTTCTAGCTAAATAAAAAGGTACAGATCTGTGAGTTTACTTCACAGCAAAATTATGGTTAGGCTAAGGACAGTTGATTTGGTGGTTGCCTAGCAACAATTTTAAAAAATGCAGCAAGCTGCTCGTTTTTTAAATTGTCACAGATGATGTCACCAGTTCTAAGGTATTAGCTTGTTCCGTGACCTCACAGTGATGTCACAGTTTTCAGATATCATTGTAGGCTACTATGCTTTGTTTGTGACCTCACAGATGATGTCACCGGTTCAGATATGGTAGGTTATAAATAGACCTGGACAAGATAATATCGATCGAGCTGATGTCGGCCGGCTCCCTTAGATGGAATGCCACAGACCTCCACATCTTCAGAGGTACACGAGTTGAGTCGCCACGATCGCTAGAGTTCCCCCTCTGGGATCAAGTGCGTGCAACATCCGGCCTTGGGAAAGCTGGCCTTAACTCGTTTCATCACGTCCCCCCTCTGTCGCTGTGCCCGCTGGACTCCATCTTCGTAACNNTGTTTACTGTTTACTCTCTTACTGTTGAGTCTTGTTGGATTTTACTTGTGTGTAAAGAACTTTTAATGTAGTTTGGAAATGGACTATACAGATAGAATAAAAATACTCCAAACCTCTCCACAGTAAACGTAAACCCTACTGGCTATCAGTTAATACATTTTCAATCGGTTAAATTCTTAACAGCGATTAATCGATAAATGATTAATCATTAACATCCCTAATTTCAACCTATGAGAAGTGGAGGCCTCAGCTTCAGTAGCTACTGGACCAGACCAAAAATTGTGCTGGGTTAAAAAACAATTCAAGGGGCGGGCTGCTTCAGGTACTGGTGAAAAGATTAAATATCATGCAGGAAGGCCAGTTTCATGAGTTTGGGTTATCAGAGGCCAAAACACTGCACGGTGAATACTATGAGAAAGGATTTTATAACTAAATAAAATAATTTTGTCATCATCTTAACAATTGTACAGCAGAATTACGTCATTTACATTACAAAGTAGCCTATCTGGAACATGCACTCACACATATTTGACTGACCAACGCACCGCACTGCTCGACGATGTTGCATTTCGTTGCAGCAAAAGTTGAACCTGTGGGTTTTTGCCAGAGCCTTCTGCGTCGGGACCCTTGCTGAGCCAATGCAGCGGTCTCACTGATAGAAACTTGGGGGCTGCGTAACGGTCTGAACACGGCCTTAGTGGTTGTCACCATACATATGACACACATGCACACACAAATGAAAAGCAAAAGAAAACACTGGAAGGTGGCACAGCAGCAACGATTTTTAGCAATTTAAAATTTAATTTGGAAGGCACCTTGGTATTGCCTCCAGATACGACACAGTGAGCAGTTTGGCAGATTCAACCCAAAAGGGGCATTTACTCACCAGCCGATCACTGTGGTTTGGTTTTAAGAACAATCTGCACAAGCACACGTCCTAAGGATCCTTAACCTCCTGCAAGCAGACATTCAGAGGTAAAGGCTCAGTGTGTGAGTGTGTGTGCTTATTGAGACAGGCGTGTGTGTGTGTGTGTGTTCGCCAGAGCCAGAGGTCATCTTGAGAGTTGTAAGCCCAGACTATGTCCATCATTCTTCTCTGGATCTCTGCCATCTATTGCTCATTATCATCATAATTATTATGAGTTCTACACCCCACTTCCTTTTTAAATAATGTCTTTCTTGATGTGAGGGGTAAAACATTTCGAATAAAATTTGTGTTATTACATGTCAGCATACACTTTACTGATCTACAGTTCTTCTAGCTCTGTGTTAGCTGTTAGCTACAGAAAAGGAAATCAATCAAAAAAAAACAAAACAAGGAGCCTCTGGAAGTAAAGTCTTTTGAACCATTTGGGGAACCTGTTTCATTTGTTGTCCTCATCAATCACTTAGTCTTTTACCATTGTACTGTATGCTGCCTTCCCAAGAGCATGTGAAAGCTCCAGTTTAACTGCAGTGTCTGTAATAGATGTCTGTGTAAGCGCTCTCCAGCAGTAGATGGAAAACTAGACATATACCTCTGCACAATAAATCTTTTAGTAATTTTCCAAGCCTGCATGACAACTAATGGCATGGAGAAAAGCTCTGTGCTTTGTGTATTTGTCTATGCATTATTGTGCAAGTGAGCGCACAAAATTATAACACTGCTGAGTTGGTCATATGAGAGACATTTTTTCATCTTCTTCGAGCTGTTTTTTTTTTTGCTTCGCATTGTACCCATAGATTTCTGCGTGAACCAAATAAGAGGTCAGGGTGAATAACTGGGGGCTTGGTGAGCTATGGGGAGTAATACTGCTGTTTGTAAGCGGCCTGTTTGGATGAACTGTCACTGTTGTACAAAGATGTGTATGTTTGAACAGCGGATAATAATTAATACAGCAATGCTGTCGTGTAGCGGCAGGACTGCTATTTCACAACTCTGATGACTAAACACTGGTGGGAAGGAGAGCAGTGAGGGGTGCCTGGAACAATATTTTACTCATTTGGATCTGCTCAATGCTACAGCCGTTGCACCCAGTGAATCTGTCAGACAGCACCATTTCCCCAAGAACAGCTGCTATTTATCTGATTTTCTCATTAGAGTTGACTCATGACTTCATTGTACTGGCTTTGGCAGAGGTGCTGCAGTGCCTAGGTATGCCTCTTTAAAACAGCTGAGACTTGGTCTCCCCGATGTTACTGGATGTAGAAACTTGTAACACCTGTCTATGTTCTCTTTTCCTGATTTTCAGGCACCAGTTAAAATTATGTTAAATAAAATCCGGATCTGTTTCCACGCTCGTAGAAACACCTCTCAACCAGATGTTTAATATTCTTTACAGGCATGTAACTTCCAGCTTATTTCTATCTATTTCTACCACAGGTAAAAGACAAGAATTTGGGATTAATCTCAAGAGTCATCAAACATGTATACAAGAACAGTATGTAAGAACAACCCAGACCCTTAGCAATGTTTTAATCCTTAGAGGTGAAGGACTTAGGAAATCTTGCTAATTTCACAGATGGTTTAAAATAGATTAGTGTGGAGTAGCAGCTCCCGGAGAAGGGCTGACCCACCAGGCTCCCTGTGCAGCTGCCAAAACCCTGCGCCTGATGCTCAGAAGTGCCTTCCAAAAGTCCTGCAAGGTTAAACTCAAACTTAAGCATCCTGAAATGCCATCCTTGTTGTTAGCTTTACTGCATCTTCAATGAACTTCACCTTTCTTTTTTTCTGTCTAGAGTAGTTCATTTGTCATTAATCTTCTGTGATTATTTTTATTCTAAAACACTTAAGGCCCCTTTCAATGTTGGTTTTCTGGTAACAGTATCTGAAATCATTGTCCTTTACCTTGACATTTGCTTTTTTCAGTTAAAATCAGAAGTTTTCACTTAGTTAATTGATTGTCTAGTTTTTTTACCTCGAAATTTGTGGCCTTGGGAAATATAACTTGCTTACTTCCTGTTCTTGGTTAAAACAATACCCTGGAGCACAAAGGATTTTACTTTGAAATTGATGTGTCCACTTGGGCACAGAGACTATTCTTACTTGTTACTTTGTGTTCTTTGTCATTAGACGTTTTGTACAATGCATCCAAGAGCCATTTTTTGTAATGGAACAAAGGAGTGAATCAGACTCTGCGTGGTATTTTGAAGAGGCCAAGCCTGCTGCTCGAGCTGGGCTGTGTCCGAGTAGGCCTGACAAAACTCTGGCCTGGCTGAAAAGGCCCAGCTTGGAGTTAATGTGGAAAGACAATGGCACAGGGTGAAAAACTCGACATGGTTTTGTTGGACTTGTCATTCTTTGGTGCATAGCTGTGAGGAAAGCCTAGGAACCATCTGAATGTTATTTGTGCTTTTTTGACCCATATTTGGGACAGCTTTCACAAAGCCCTTGTGAAAAGGTTGGAACAATGGAGAGGCGCTTTCAGAAGAGGGACAGGCCTCGACTCCGGCCAAACCGTCTTGGACCTGCTTCACTGAAATGGTTCGTCTCCAAAAGGCTGACATCATGGCCCGGCTATTGGTTGATTTTAACTATCCTGAAAAAAGTATAAAGTGATGACTAATTACAATTTAAAACCAAAGAAAGGTTAGGATGACTGTGTGTTAACAAAGAGAACACAGCGTCTGAATGTAATGTCTGGGTCACACACCAAGACCTTAACCCTGTAAAGCCCAAATATAGAAAAAAAGTAGCAAAAAATGTTTTTACCTTTCAGATGTTGTTGTAGGAGGCCTCTGATGCAGAAATTAAAGGGTTTTCAAATACAGGGTTAAATGTAATATGTGACCTCTGAAAATCAGACTTCTTTCAAAAAATGGATTAAAGAAAAAGCATACACATTATGGATTATTCTGTCTGGAGTGCATTGCACATCTCCTTGCTGAACTGAGATGATACTGAAAATATATTTCTGTCTATGTAAATCAACCGGATTTTCTGAGCACAGTTGTTAGGAACACTGGGTTGCTAAATGAACTTTTGAAAATCCACATGGGACAATATTTCAGAAAATGTAATTTTGCATACTGTTTCACATCATTGCATCTCCTCAGTGCATTTGTCTCCCAAAGCATTTGACTGCATTTCTGTGGGGAAGAATAAATGCGTAATGTTTTTTTAAAAGCATCTCTGCTCCCTCAGCTTTTTGAAGAATCTAACAAAATAAAAGGTTTCTTTCTCGGAATATGTGTTATTCTCTCAAAGCTATCACTCAGCTCGCTCATGCATATGTGAATTACACACCTTTATGAATATGTAAATGTTGCGAGAATGCCTCATTAATTAGTAATTCATGCATTTTTCACAAGCCCAATACTTTGCCAGTGTAGTCTGATGAATTATCAGCCAGAAGTTAAAAAAGGGATTCATCATCACGTTTTCAGAGGTTTTGAGCTACATCTGTAATTTGTGTAATTCAATGAATATGATTTGCGTAGCTTTTTATGGTGGTATCGTTGCAGCTGTCTCATGATATGATCTATGGATTTCTACTTGGAATCTGCAAGTGCACTCATAATGTTAACAGGCATATTTCTCCATGTAGATGTTTGCTTACATTATTATATTCTGGTTGAAAAATTTAAATGCAAGCATCTCAAATTATTTTTCTCAGCACGTTCTATTTGATACAATAACTCGGTAGTTTTGGTAATTTTAAGACAGACGTGAAGAAAACGATGAGATGTCAAAAGAACATCTCATGCAACAAATACTGTAGCAAAGTGAAGTCAACCCGCACAAGTGCTACAAATTCAAGAAGCCTTACAGAGGCACCTTGTCCATGTGCACAGAGGTTTTGCCTATCTTTCTCCAGTGAAAATGTTCCAGTATGAGAATGTTAGAGTATTAGAGATGAGGAACAGAGCAAAACGCTCCACATTATTTTGGTAAAATTTGCAAGCATTCTTAGGATTTAAACATTTCTTGCTGCAATATTTCAGGGATTGGACAAAATTGCAACGTCACACTAATCATCCGTCGTGTATGTGTGCGTGTTTTAAATGAAAGATGAATTTCTGTAGGGATTCATATCTACAGAAAAAACAAGTCAGTCTAAATTCAGGAAAAGTTATTGGTAACAGCTTGCAATAGTTCCTTGCTCGCAGCAGCACAAACTAAAATACACTGAGGGGTCCCACCAAATTTCCAGATAATTTCTTAGTATTCAATGTAGATCTTGTGTAAAATCTTCACAAAAGGAGCCTAACGAGCAGTAAATAAATTTGGTTGAGTCCATTTGGTCAGAGCGAACACATGATCCCTGACTACCCCTACGCCAGCAAACGTGCTACATCCACAGAGTTTCTCTGAGGGCTTATTTACTGTGCCTGTGCGTGTCCACGAAGCTGTGTGCATCTGGTTTAATCTTGATAACAATAATAATAATAATACTTGATAATAATACTTGAATTAAATACACTACCTGTGTGCAGCAGTACTGTCTTGGGGTTTCCTAGATGTGTGGCTTTTAAATGAGCCCTCCTGTTAAATCATTACCACATTCAGGAGAGTTGCCCACCCGCCGAGAACAAGAGCAAATACAGTATATCAGCGTGTACTGGCCAGTGCACATTGCTGGACCATGAATTTAACATGAAGGCATAGAGACAGGAGCACTTGGGGATGTTGCCTTTTCTGTTGGGGATTAAAGTCTGCTACCTTACGGATGTAGCCACTTTGTTCCTGCCTCCCTATTGGTGCAGGGATATATTTATGTAAATGGACGGGGGGGGGGCTTTGTTGTAAACATGAGTGTACTCGGAGGAAAGGGTGCCAGGGGACTTTCAAGCAGTAAATATGTGATGGCGGGGGGGTAAAAGAAACAAACAAATGTGTCATCATAATAATGTATACCACTTTACAATTCAAAAGTGCAACATTAAATCACTCATCTGGATTATTTTAATAAAACTGTATTAGTTTTGAATAATGGGTTATGGGGCGGGGAGGTGATTTAGCGTTTTTGCTCTCACTCAAGGCGTTCTCTGAGGTATGACAGCAAATCAACTTACGTGGACATATGGATCATGCACTGAAAGAGCCAATGGCTCATTCCCTCTCAGTTATATTGTTACCAATATTCTCTGTTTTCCAGTCAAGTAATGAAATAAATTTCTATTTCAACGATCAATCTAAACATAACTTTTTTGCCTTTGTTATGAAAAACAGCTGAAACGAAAAATGATCATAAACCTTTTCTGCAATTAGTCATTATCCAGTTATACTGTAAGCCAGCCCCAATGAGAAATGACAGAAAATGAGCACCTTGATTTTTATCAAATAACAGGATATCAATGACACATGGTTATCTTTACAAATTCACACAAAAACCCACATAGGTAAAGAAAGTATGATTATATTTGAAGGTTTAATGCAATTATGGAGGTGTAACAAAAAGATAATATGACAAATTGTGTAACAGATTTGCTCTCAGCAAGCAATAAGTAAAGCAATTACTTTTGAAATGAGCAATGAATAATGATTAATATATTACTACTTGACTGAGTAATGAGTCCAACTCATTGGCAGGTAGAAGAAGGACCCAGTCTTTGCACATGCCTATTGCCGTTTCCACACTGTTGCTGTTGTTGATCGTCAGTTGAGCTCTAAATGCAGCTTCTTGCATCTCAATGTGATTTCAATTATGATTTCATGGATGAATTACCAACAGTACTCAAGTATGTTATGAAACATGTGGGTGAGTTTACGAATGACTTAATGTCCAGACCATAAGCTGATGCAAGATCCCCGTCCTTCACACCACCATGGCTGTGCTGCCACCACGCCCCAAGATAAAAGGGGTCACTTAACCGCCAACACAATCCAGGAGACTTTTGGAAAAATAAGACTGGAGGAACCCTACTGTTAAAATGAGAATCTGCAATTTAAGCCTTTTTGGCATGTATTGACCGAAAACACGCCAAAGACGAGGAAGATGAGGATGAGTTTTGTGGCGTTGATGGATTACCAACTGGTGTTTTGCATCCAAAAACTCACATTTGGTTATCGTATAATTGAATAGTGTGTGTGTGTGTGTTTGTGAGTGTTTTTTGCATGCACCTGCATATTTGTGTTTGTTAAGTACTTGGATCTTACATGATGATGTTAATAAAGCCACCAATAAAAGAGTCTACAGGCCTATCTATTTATTGACCTGAAAAAAATATAGATAAAATCATACCACAGTAACACACATGTTTCTAATCCCTATGCTCACTGGCCTGTTGAAACTGAGAGGAGTTTGTGAACATCTTAAGAGGACAGGGGAGGATAAGTAACACAGCACACAAGAAAGCATTCTGTTTTCTGTAGTTAGGTTAGAAGAGACCTGTTAATTGCCCCTGTTGCTCAATGCTTTTACTTGTGATTCTTTAGGATTTGCTCCCCTCTGTTGGGGACATTTCTTATCTCTGTAGACACGGTGGTGGTGATGAAAAACCAACATAAGATTAAAACATGGTGTCTGAGGAATTCAACATTGTCTCCCCTGCAAATTTAACATATTACAAATTATATTACACCAAGCTGTCAAGCATTTGGGTTTGGATAATTACTATGCAATCATATAGGTGCAAGTGATATTAAATATTCATTTACTCGTTCCTTGAGGAATAATGGTGATGGAAAAATCTTGGAAGTTGTTTTCTATTTTTAATGATTTTTCAACAAAGCTAAAAAAGCTTAGCTGTGATGAGATTCGTATTTAGTCTGGCTGTGACGAGATAGAAGCATGCAAAATGATTTTTCTCTGTGTGGAGGTTGGGTTAAGACTTTCATATTAACCTAAGGAGTTAAGTGTTATTCCATATATTTAAGCAAAGCAGTTCTACATTTCTAAACCTCCCTTCATTCACGCTGTAGCCGAAAAAGAGATTGACATAGTAATAAACTGATGTTAATTAGGCACACTTTGAAATTCTCCATTCTGCTCATCTCCATGCCCTAGTGGAGCTGGTGGCTTATTAAATCATTTGCTGCTCTTGGGTGATCTTCTTTTGAATCGTGGCCTGACCCTCCGGGCACAATTTATTTTTATTTCAAAAAAATTTGACCAGCAAATTTTGCATTAGTTCAAGAGAATTATAAATCATTATTACACAGGCAGACACTTCAAACATTTTGTTTAAGAGTTTTCTGCTCGATGAGGCATCAAAGGAGATGTTCACACTGATGACTGTTACACTGGCACATATCTATTCATTAGCACACTGAAGTTGGCATGATCGTGTTTTGTACACGGTCCACAAAACGGTATCTATGGCGGCCATCTTTGTAAACTTTTGTTATAGACAAGAGGAGGTTCTAAATTACTTCGATAACACAGATGCTGCCAATGGTTCCTGGTAACAATGTGTTATGTTACAAAAGTTGAGCACAGCCACTTTGGTGCGGATTAACTTACAAGCTGACCTTGGTTGCAGCCTAGGAGCCCAATTGGTTCAATTGGCTCAATTTGGCTTCATCTTTTCGTTTGATGATGCGAAAGGAGGAGGCCCTCAGTCAGTACTGTAATGCAAATCCATTTAATTTAAAGATTAGGACTAATTTATCTAGCAACTGGCGAGCAAAACACAATGTATCTGCTCCAACAAACATCTTCTCCATCAATATCAGCACTTATGGGTTGCAGGCTGCACTGTATAGTAGCTTGGGATAAAGATTTAACAATTGGCAAAACAATTGAACCAACAGTTATAGTCAGACCTGCACGCGTTTTTCTAACACACAATAAAATAACATTTGCTGAATAAATTTGTGGGAACGAAAAAATAAAGAGCTGATTTCAAATAGTCGGAAAGCTCTGTGTGTTATTTTCAAGATGATACTGGCCCACGAATCTCCATTGCATTTTTATTTTGTTCGGGTTAATGTGACTTTATTTGCATGGACGCTTCTGAACCACAAGGCAACAGTGAACTGAAAACTTAATGATGTAAATAATGCTCAGCAGTAATAAGGCTGAGGACTATCAATCAAGCCCCCAGAAACAGTACTGGGCTGTGATTTTGGCTTAGTGGCCACAGAGGGTATTGCAGGATCACATGACATTCACTGGCCCAAAAAGGCTTTTCCCCCCATAGCGGCTGTAGAAAGATATACATAAGAATACATTTTTGCAAGCATCACAAACCCCACTGGGATGCGGGAAATCTCTGCCAATCAGTCACGGTGACACTACTATGGGGGGATGCAATCTTCATGCAATCTACTCCATTGGCCCAAGAATTCTTCTGAAAATAGTCATTTAGTCTGACTTAACAAGCTACAACCTAAACTTTTAAAACTTAAGCTTGTCACAAGAGAGTCTGACATAGTTAAGATTTTTATATGAATGCAGTTTGAGTCGTACTGTACGCATGACTCTTTCAAGAAGGTCCACATATAAATACAAGAACTGAGAAATACAAGAAGTGTGCAGGTATTTTTCATAGCAGATAATTGGCACATGCAAACAATTTAAAGATGTACATATTGGAGAATGCCTCTCTCAGGAAGGTGATGAGACTCCTTTACACATACAGTATTGGGTAGGTAGTAGAACATCTAAGATATGACATTATATGAAAATATATTTTGTAAAATGAATTTATAAATTTGAATCAGCAAAGAAGAGAAGAAGCTTAATTACTGCACAATAAGGTCAATGGAGAATCCCCACTGGCTCTCCAAACAGCAGATCAGAGTTTAAGTCTCAGAACTGAATCCATGATCTTTAATATTCTCATCTAATTAGATGACATATTCAACATGCATTGAACGGGTGTAATTGTAAGACTCAAGAGGAGTTGTGAATAATGCTATTGTTAGGGTTTCAGAAATGCCCACGGCATGACCAATGGAACAGAAAGTAGTCTTAGTAGCAATTATAGTGGCATGATTAGCGTGGCTTTGTCTCTCTGTCCAACAGAGCTACAGAATACAGCCAGCTAGCTTAATTATCCTCCACCCAGAGGTGGCAAAGCCTTTTGATTTACTCTGCCTTTTAAATATCTACTGTAATTGTAATATGTCTCATTATGTACCACTGCCTCTGTACCGGCCAGCAAATCTTAAACACTGAGAAAGATCACATGAATGTCCAGAATACTTAGGCTTAATGCCCTGTGTGCAATAACAATTAATTCAAATGCATCTGCGCTGAAACAAAAAATTCAGTCCAACATCCAGCATGTGATTATTAGTCTTAGAACAACAAAGACATCCCTCAGTGATCCAGACCATTAGATTCAGTTGATCATCAACACATGGACACATTTCTTTAAAAACAATTTTAACCGTAAAATATACTGTATGCATAGAGAAAATATTTCTAGTAAAATGTCAATATTAATGGTTATTAAGAAAAAATAGACACATCAAAAGAAAGGTTAAGGAAGTAGTCACAGAGGATTCTGAATTGTAAGTTATTAGATGTTTACAGTGACAGATAGTGCAAAGTAATGCGCTGCAAAATAAGAAGATGAATGAGAGGAAAAAGGAAGAAGAGGAGAAAAAAGGAGGAAGAAGACATGCTGTGCCAATGGAATGGGGCCTGGACAATATCTTAATAATGAACTTCAGAGTAAAGTTTCACATTTATTTAGGCTGTTGGCATTCTCAATCTAATGTACATTACGCATGAAAAGAGAAAGAGGGAACTGAGATCATATTGAAAAGTATTAATTTATCAGTTTATTGGTTTTGCAGTTAAGCACAGAGTATTTCATTTGAGGATTTGGCAGTTATCTCCACTGTGGTTTTGTGCTTAAAAGATGTGAAAGCCCTTGTCTGAAAAAATCATCTGACTCACTTTTTTAAAAGTTACTCTACTCTGGAAAGAAGACTTGAATGAATTATTGCAGTCCATTTATGCTGTTAATTCAGGGGATAAATGGTGTTGGAGCCCTGAATATATATGTTGTCAGAAATTTGGCACCTTGTTGAGACACATGTTCGCTTCTGGAATCACTGCAGCAAAATCAAACTTCGCCGTCTGTTTCATATTAAGACTCTGGTTTTAAAAGCTTTCAACTAGTCCGCTAAATTGTAATGCAATTTTTCCAGGGCCCGTGTTCTCAATGTGACTCCTACACTTAAGGATGTAATGGTGTGTGGTTTGAAATATAACGTTGGCTCCCCGGAACAGTTGTCATCTGGTTTCTTGTGACTCGCTCTCCCATCCAAGGCCTCACATGGGTAGGTATGATTATGAGTGAACGTTCAGAAAGTAAGAGTAAGAGAAAATGGAAGTTGTCAGCCACAGATTTCACCTCATCAGAATAGACTCACTTCGGGCCCAGGTTTTGTTATCATCAGATAACTGTTGTGGTTATTTCTACATATATATTGTACATTTCACGGATTAACTGCTGTATGATTCACATGTTATCGTAAAAACATTCAAAAAGAGATTCAGATCAAGACACACATGGCGTTACGACAGGTCTCTTGCTTGCGGTCCACAGTTTAGACCGTTCCCAAACCCAGTGACACTTTGATTAAAGAAACTTTTACACAAATAATTAAATTCAATTTATGCTGCAGTGGAAACTGTGTGCTGTAATGCATGTCTCAGAACCACACAGAAGCATATGTTGCCTCCCTGACTCAGTGGGTATCAGGGCGGAGGGTTCGCACTGTATAAACCCTGTAGTTAGAAAAGAAGAAGTATAAACCATAAGCTTGCGCTCCGCTCAACCACAGGATTTACTCTGACGAAGTATACCGAGGACAGACACACAGTGACGTTAACATTGGGAAGGGAAGGCGCAGTGGTGGATAGTGGCAAACAGCAGGAACCAGATTTTGGAGATGACTGTCTCCTGAAATAACTGAAACTCAATGTCAAATTTACCAGACAACACTGGCTATTAAGATTGGGTTGTGAACAGTGTTCACATTATCATAGTATTTTACCCCTAGCGAGGCAAATTTCAGCTGCAAGATTTGTGGCTTTCCTCCTGCACAACAAAGAACCATATCGGGGTTATTAAGGGGGTACATTTTTTTACATGCTGTAAACATTAGTCAAACATTATTAAACAAATGCATATGTCCTTTTTGTTTGATTTAAACCACATAGTCTAAATCATACAATCTACACAGGAGGTGTCTGAGCCAAATTTTTCAGTCATCCATCTCATGCACATCTGACAAAACATGCCCCTTTTTTAATCGATCCAGCTGTCTACACAGGCCTTGTAACAACTTATGCTTTACTCACAATGTATGTGTGTAACCACGACCTGAAGCATATCTTTAAGCCTCAAGCCTATTTTTACATGCATAACTACAGTAATTGTGTATTGGGCTCTAAGCACTGCCAAACAACATGTGACCTGCACTCAATACTGTGCCTGAACGCATCCTGTGTCGACACAGACGGAGCACTGAAGCTGCAGCTAACATGCTGCTCACGCTACACCTCCAGTGTAGACACAGTGTAAGTGTTGCCACAGTGTGTTTCCAGGTTTGAAAAATACCGCCATGTCTTATAGTACTCTTAGAGACACAAGCTGTATATGGAAGGACGATGTGGTTCCATTTTGTGTTGTGTTTAGCTTTTTGTTTTATGTCTGGTATTTTCTGCTGACCCAGTTTGGGTTTTAACAAAAGTCTAGTCAGGGTAACCGCGGATTTTCAAAGCCTGTTGAATGTGCTTCTGTTTTTAGCCTCAGTGTTTGATATTTTCTCTACTCTGTGGTGCCAAGTTTGAATTTCGCCCAATTTATGCTCAAGTGGATGGTGATAATCAAAGAGGAAGTACTGGTATGTGTGTGTGAGTGGGTTTAATGTACACCTCAATTTCAAGGCTCCCCCCTCTTCTTTCAGAGTGACCACACAGTCCAGGAATGTCAAATTTGCTGCTATGCTTCTCCCCTATTAAACTGATGTTATCTTCCTTTGAGCTAATGTGCTAAGAGAAAGCAACCACCCTGCAGGTTTTCATTTTCATGTTATCCACATATTTAAACCATATTTCTCTCCAGTTGCCAATTTATGAATTAGATAAGAAACACAGGTGAATCTACAGTTAACATATTTGAAATACATAATGTTCCAGCACATGTCAATCAGTGAGCATATTTGATTTGGGTTGAGCTACAGTTTGGTCCAGTAGTAGTAGTGTTCTGCAGTGTTGCCAGCTACAGGTGTTAAACATGTGATACAGAAACATATACAGACTTCCCCAGGGTCAGGGCAATGTTACAGGTTACGATTGATTACTTTCAATCAATAACCTTCTTTTGGTATGCACAGGTGGGATCCCCTTTAAGGGTTTTATACTACGTGGGTTAGTGTCAGAAAAGAGTTCACATAATTAATTTTGGTACTGTACTCTCTCGTGTTCCCGTTGTCCGCCAGTAGGATGATGATGTTTGGGTCATGAGTGAGTGAAAGAAAGTCCAGGGGCCTTCTTCTCTTGTCTGGTTTGACGTGCCAGATATGTATTTCCATTACTAAGCTGTTCGACCTCAGCATTGGGGGTGTTGCTTTTCCAGAAGGCCAAATCCGTGGTGGTGTTGAGTTCTACCACCATGTTGCCTCAGAATGCAAAGGAAAAGTTTTATGCACCATCCTCCAATATGGTACGCATCCTGTCCAACAGTTTCTTCACCCTCTGGTCCCTCCTTTCACTTTCCTATTAGTTCCTTTTCATAATAGCCTTGGCCCAGGAGAGAAGTGAGTCGCCTTTGTTCGTTTGCACAAGAGCAAAGTTATTCCAAACACTGACAAAGGCATGTTTGCTTTTTAAGAATCTCAGTTTTATTTTCGAACCATCATCAGGAGGAGGTAGAGGTGTTGGGGACAGCTAATATATACCAGGTGCTGCTGTTATTGCAGAAATTGTCACTTCTCTTTTGGCTTTGATTACAGTTTGGGCAAAGGCATCTGCTGGCCTGTAAGGCAGCCTGCAGTGATTTGGTTTAGAGAGATCGTATGGCAGGCCACTGAGCCTTGAAGAACCAGATCGTCTGTGTTTCCTATGATTTGAGAAACACACACACACCCTAGCAGCATGTGCACTAGGCCCAGGATGAGGATGAACAGTGCTGGCCAATTAAACAACAATATACACGCTGTTTTCACACATCTTGGATTGCATTTCCTAACAAGAGGAACAGAGGCTCTGAAAACGATCCAAATTCGGGCAGGAAACCACACAAAGTTTCCTTTACAATTACAATAATGTAACGGTCGTGATGGCTGAAATCAGCTACAGTGGCAGAGAGATTTATTTGTGTACTGACAGAAAGAAAAGAACAAGACTGATAAAGGATATTAGTTCAGAGCTAGAAACAAAGTGCGCATGAAATTCAATATTGAAAAGCTACAAACTGGTTTTCACGTTTGCAGGAGTTTATTCAAACGCTCCCTCAATCATTTTTTAAACTGGAGTGAATGACGTCATGTACAGTAGAGGCTGCCTGTTCAGTCCCTCATTCTCCCTCCTCCCTCTCTGAAATGCCAGTCTTCATTAATGTGACCAAAATGTCATCAACTTGTTTAATTCCCCTTAATATCACTGTATCGCTTACACCCCCTCCACACACACACTGGAAATGAGTCCCAGCTGGGCAGCTTAGACACCAAAGGAGGTGACGAGAGAGACTTGGAGGTGGGGTGGGCATAGGTGGGTGGGTTGCGGGGTGCAAGGGGTGGAGTGACAGGCTATTTAGACGTGCTACTTCACTTTGCATTAGAGTGTACAATATCAGGCATGGGAGCCAAAGTGAGGCCAGATTTCAGGCAATGCTGGTCAGGCCCGGAGCGATGGATCACTTACCTTACGAAATCAAAGTCAATGGCAAAAGATCTGATCTGGAGTGAGGCCCAGCAGTACAGAGAGAAAAGTGTGAAACCTGGAGAAAGAGAGACACTCATTGAGGAAATCCATTACCACTGGAGAAGCCAACAAGCATGAAAGGAGCTGTCTTGTTAAATTGGCTGCTTGATAAAGCAGGTCTTTGGCTGGGGAGCCACTCAGAGTCACCACTAGTGACACCAGACCAAGGAAAGAGAGAGGCCCTTATTGATACGGCGAAATGTTGAGTCACTGCAGTCCACCCTCTGTGTTTCACTAAAAGAAAAAGTCCAAGGGGAAAATGTGTACTCCACAGGGTTCTTCAGTAATTTTCAACTTTACAGTAGAACATGAATACAGTACCATAGTACATTTTTTCCAGCCAATGCAAGCATTAAAAAAACCTGCTGGTCATTAGTACTTTTCTATCTTGTAGGTTTGCAGCATTTAAAAATCATGGTGTACTAATTCATTTCCTCTGTCCGTTTGATGTATTAAAGGGTCGCAACGAGATGCAACATGTCCCAGCAGGCAAGGAAACAATCTGCTACAGGTCTCCTGACAGACCTTACAGTTAACACAAATAGACAACAAAGTCACATTTGCACTGTTTTAAAGCCTTCACCTGACATGCATGCAGGTAAACACTTGGGGAGACCATGCTAACTCCACACAGAAGGGCCTAGGAATCAGGAATAAATCATCTGCATCGCTGCGACATGAATGTCTCTGTGGAGGCCTCATTCTAATGTACCATTTCTCAGAAACTAAAGCTATATATGTATAAAGTATTTATATGCCCAATCTGTTGACCGCTGGCCTAATGATCTTCAAAAAGTGCAAGGAGAACCACCAGACAATGGAGGGTCAATTGGAATCATGAAGACATTCCCTATGTTACTGGCCATTCAGAGCACAGTCTACATAATGTCAAGAATAGGCTTGCATGTCTGACTGAGCTCAGTGATTTAAGTCCAGGCAGCCATTTGTTTCCATTCATTTCAGTAGAGTATGAAAATCAAAGGTAATCTATCACAGTGAACATAAAAAAAAAAGTTACATTGTCATTGTGTGTTAATGCAGTGCAGAAATTTTGAATCAATATGCACCTACAACTTTGTTTGTTTACAGAAGTTACGAAAAACAATTCAGCTATCTAAAATGCTCCAGAAGACTTGTACAGTAAGAATGACTGAACGAGCCAAGAGATCTGCTGAGCTAGTTGTCATTATCTACTGTAACTTTGAATTGACCTTCACGGTGTCTCCTGTGTATGTTTTTGATTTTGAGAGATTGGTTTTGGCAGCGCCTCTTGTGGACCAAGGTTAGAGGCATCAGGTACGTTCAACCTGCAGTCTATGACCACTGACCCTTTAATCGTCTTGGCTCACTTAAGCTGCTGGTGGATCCCCCAGTAGATTTGTTTTTAATGCGCTGTGATTTTTTTTCTTCCTCCAAAGCCCCCCTTTTTATCTTCTTCCTGCTGTGTGGCTGAAACCCCAATGAAGCCTCAAATCCCCCACATCAGGACTTGCAGGAAAATACAGCTCAATCAAATCCTGAAAACATATTAACTCTACTGAATTGATAAAGGAAACTATTGTTTGTATGTGCTGCTAAAAATATGTTTGTGTCACAATTTACATTTCCTTTTGATTGCTTTAAAGTTAAATGGTGAAAGATACATTTGCAAGATCTGTATTTCACTAAGTAAGAGCAGACTTAAAACGCATACTTTGCAGATGTATAGTGAAATGAAGAGCTTTTGACTCTTGCTGGGCACTAAGTAACAGAAAGTACCTCAAAGTATCTACAAATGAAGCAACACTACACATGCACAGATTTCCAAATAGGTTACTTTGAGGCTGAAGGATACTATTTCTGCATATATAGGTTCTGAGCCCAACAACTTCTTGGTTTTGGCCCTGTAGTATATGGATCATTTCAAAAAGAAAACGCTTCATCATAATTTACTTATGATCTAAAGACAGCACCTCACTGCTGTGAAACCCGGACAACCGTTTTAACGTCGGTGCTCTTAAAAAACACATTTTTGGAACTGACTGATGCAATTCAAGTTTCCAGAGAACGAAGATTGGTCTTCAAGCCCCATGCAACTTGGCAGAGTGTCACACTTACTGACCTCCAATCTAAACCTCTTTACTGAAAATCCAGGGAAGTACAGTAAATTAACTTCAGAGTTTGAAAGAGATAACGCATTTTAACATAACAACAATTGGAATCTACTACAAACCAGTACTTTATCTCAAGGTATTCACTGTTCACAGAGAGCACATTTGAAAATAATTACATTTGAAATTAAACATATTATAAATGAATGCAATTAGATTAAATATATTTAAATATGTTTTTACTTATTATTAGTGTTGACAATATAATTTGAGAATAAAATATTAATAGGTGATATGTTGTCGACTGCTGGTTGGCCAACTTAAACATCACTTCATAATGAACATTTTACAATTTCCACAGAGCAGCCAAAACTATTATTCCAGTACATACTGTAGGATCTCACTGGAAGCCAAATTCTGTCATACTTGTCCGTACTCTGAATAAATACCTCTCATTTTCCAGCATTTTTTCCCCATTTTTATTGGTTCACCAATCAAATTCTATTTTCGATCAACTTACTTGAGAGTTGGCATGTACTGCAGCATGCTGTTCTTGTAAATCCCTGTATAGAGAGAATTGTGTCATTCTCTGGAGTGCTCTGATTTGTGCTAAGGAACACTGACTTCATTTCTTTTAATTATGCCTGTTGAAAAAAAAAAGCATGTATATTGCAGAGCACCACACCTGCATTTGAGAGGGGAGCTGAGATGTTGAGGGAAAGGCAGGACAAAAAGAGGTATTGTTGTTGGGTGTAGGTCAGTGCTGCTAGGCTGCTGCTCCCTAGAACATTCCATGGTGTCACATAATACTGTCAGTTTCCTGTTGGAAGTGCCAGCCCAGAAAGATTGAGTGTGCTTGCAAAGTCCAGAGAAGTGTGTGTGTGTGTGTGTGTGTGTGTGTGTGTGTGTGTGTATGTGTGTGTGTGTGTCCGTCTGTACAGTATATGTTAGTATGTACATGTGTGTACCTGGCGTCTCTGCATCACTGTGTACAAGATTTCCAAATTTGAAGACATGCATTTCCTCTCATCTGCTAGTGCTGTACATATAGAAACAGAGAGGAAAAAGGAGTATTTTCCTTAGCTGTGAATGACCAAAAATGTGCGTTTATGTGTCAGACCACTTGGAACAAAGTTTGATACATCTCCTGTGCAGGGAAGTGGGTCTGCACTTAAATTTTTTTATTGGGTGCTCTATACTATGCATGAACACAGTCATGTGTAAAACACAGCCAAAGAAATAACTCACCTGCCCTCTACTTGGAATTGTAAAAAGAATTGCTCCCTCTGGATGCCACCAATAGAAAGGCCTTGGACACAGCCTCCTATTTGTTTTGCATTATGCTCGAATCAATACAGAACTGTATTCTGAATCAAGAAATGTGTAGGATATAAAAGACACATTTTTTTGTGATCACTGTTAAGGTCGTGAAAAGAAATTTTTGTCACAGATTGCCAAAAATATATCATATTTAGATTTTCTCAGTGTTATTCAAATTTGACCTGATGCTCCTGTGCCTCCTCTCTTTTATTTTCGTTTTCTGTGCTTATAATGGAGGTGTGCTGTGGCCCCGGCAACCACACAAAAAAGTACTGATATGTGAAACAATAGTTTAATAGGTTGTAAGGTTAAGTTGTTATGTTAATTTTCCATTCAAAGCGACTCAATACGTTAAAGTGCTACTTCTATTAAAACCATAACGTTCCTGTTATTGTTCACACTGTTACAGGTTCTTAATTGTAAATTATTCTAATATTTAGAAAAATCCAGTGAATTTCAAAGCACCACTTGCCGTTGCAACAGTAAAAGGAAATATAAACAGCCACAAAATCCCAATATTCAGTCTAAATCAAGAACTATCTACATATTTTTTTTCTACAAAAAGAAATCAGGGACCTGTTTATCACAATAAACAATAAAACGATTAGAGAACTCTACAAAGATCTACATCTGTTTTTAACCCTTAGCTGAATGTCATCTACAATCTCGTAATTTTCCACACACACACACACACACACACACACACACACAAAATCTGCAGTGTAGTCAGTGGGGGGAAAACACCCTTAAACATTATGCCAGCGAAAATGTGTAAATTAGACTTGGCCCTGTGCAGCTTTGGAGCTCAGTACGCAGGCTGAGGAGACATTAACGAGGATGGGGAGACTCAGTGATTTAGAAGAGAAGCGGCCCCACACCACAGAAGGAAAATAAACTAAAATAATAGATCTCAAGGATGTAATTAAGAGAATTGTGATTCAACAATGAGGTAAGTATCAAGTCGTTCAGCCACGACAGCCAGCTAAAAGTCACATTTAGATGTGTGATGACATCATTTATGTTAAATTGAGTTTTCCCTCTTTGGCTCAAGTCTTACGGCTCTAAAGAAACCTGCTATCGACTGAGACAGCCCACTGTGAGCCTGTGCCCGTCTACCTGGCAGAGGTGGTTCAAAGTTATTATACTGTTTATGTGGATGGAGGGAAGAGAGGGAATAATATTTGAAGGTGACATAAAACAGTCCCATAAATAAAACTAAGAATAGTCAAAGCTCCAATTAAGGATTTGCACTGTGTAATTCATGGACTTTTATAGATTTGCAAACTAAGATTTACTGATGATAAATCAAATCAAATAGAACAAATGTAAAACATTTCTAAACATATTTACTTACTTACTTAATAGTCCATTGTGTTGCTTATAAATAAAAATCAGTAGTGGGAAAAACTAGCGCCATAAGTTCAATATTTCCTGATGCCAACCTGGTCTGAGTGACGGTTCAGCTAATATGTGAAGCACTTCACCAGGGACATTAGAGGCCCAAGTCTGACACGCATCTGTTCATGAATCACAAAAGAGCAGACCACTCACTTGCACCTCCCTGTATTGCATGATTAACTGCAAATCATAACATTGTCCCTAAGCGTGCCACGGGTAAATAAGGGGAGCGACAAGCAACAAACATTTATTTTCTTGTGCGTCTGCTTCAGCATTTAATTAGCCTTTTTTTTTTTTAACCTGTGAACCCAAAGCCTCACCCCTGCTGTAAGACGCAGAATTCATTAAGCTGTTTTCTGCCCTCAGATTTTCACACCACGGCTTTGAACATCTGCACCCTGTCATGTATCATCCCATTCATTTCTACTTAATTTGATCCTAATAAGCGCCTACATGAGGAGCCAGATGTTGCTGCTTCGACTGTGGCACTGAAAGTTTTGTTTGAGGGGAGTTGTGCTCTGTGCCTGGTGGGCAGGGAGGTGCATCCAGTGCAGGCATAGACTGTTTGAAATCACTCATTAATATGTAGAATAAGTTTTGTGATTTATTATTTTCTAGATATTAGTTTTTACTTGTCAGTGCACACAGAAATCCATCAACCTTTGACAAGGTCCCTCAGGGTAAGCCTGAGAACTTGCTTTTCATTTTCATTAATTCCAAAAGACCTGTTTACGAGAAAATCATCAAACACATATTTGTATCAACCAAGTAAGACCCGGTTTAAAATACACAACTTCAGTGTTTCCTTTTGGAGCAAAAGATTAAAATAATGGAATATAATTTCTTTTTCAGAGGGATCAGTGGCATCGTGGGGGAATCGATGTGTGTGAGATGATGTTCAGTGGGCAGGATGCTGGGAGTAGGTCTGATTATGTTCTGTGGATAGAGAACCCCTGTAAACTTGACTGCTAATCAGCACCATATGCCAGCCCCTGGCCCTCATTCTCATCTTGTCATTTCAAGTGGCTCCTAGACATGGCTCCTGACATGCCCTGGATTCAGCCACAGCAACTAGCAGCCTGGCATGTGCTAATGAGAGAAGTGGTGGATGCCGAAGAGTCTCGTGTACCCCAGAGATGCACAGGAGGACGGACAGAAAAGCCAAAGGCTGTGTCATATGACCCTTTTGAGTGGGCCTCTTTACCTGTAGTGGGAGCGGTGGTGGTGCTGCCTGCACACCCATGGGACAGTGTGTGTGTCTGTGTGTGTATGTGTGACAATTGAGCATGGTTCTTGGAGAATAAAGATTGACTTGGATTCCTTGAACTGTGTGAAAGCTGACTGCCAAAGCTTTCCTTTCTCCATACTTCTGCATACTTTTAGGGAGCAATCTGCATCCTTGAACATGTTTCTTTTTGTAGGTTTGTAATAACAAATTGTTCACAATTCTTAGCACAGGGTGGCCTTTGGAATCTCAATCACAATCAATCACTTCTTTGGCAGTAACCTGATTCCAAAGCTGGCGGTAAACAGGAAAGGGTCAACTTGGCACTGACACAGAGCAGCGGAGCCTTTCCATCAGCTGAGCTTCAAAATCAGGTCAATCTAAATAACTCCCTTGATTATAATTTCTATACCCTTTGGGGTTATGTGGGGTCAAACGTGTCATCTTGCCGCAGATCATTATTACACAGGAGGAAAACTGAACTGGGATGCTTGAGAAGGGTCTAGAGCTGAGGAGTCACTCATCCTTCTGTTTAAGTAGGCATCTGCTCCTATTTAACCCCAGGCCACAACAGCACTCTGGGTAATCAGAGTGACCACTGTGATTTACTTGCTGCCTTTGCAATGAAGGAGAACGCCTCACAGTCACACACTCCCCCCACAGGCTGCTGTTGTTCAAGGCAAATATTGTCACTACACAATGTGATCAGTCTTCAGTACTCCAACACTGCAATACACTACAACAGCGCGATCTAAGAAGCTCTGACTGATAGCTCTGATGGAGCCTTCTCTCTACTCGCAAAGCTGTTTGTACCGAGTCCCAGACTGGGGCTGCCACTGCTCCTCTCATGCGCTGTTGTCATTCAAAGTGACTGCAGCTTAGTGTATCTGTCAGCTGACTGGTTTCTCATTGTTTTACATGCTCACAGACTATGCCTGTGAGAGAGTGAGTGCAGACCCCTCAGGCAAACATCATGTCAGCCAGCTTTGTTCTACAGGATGCTGGGGCTCCCTCAGCTGCTGCTGCTTGGCTCCTCTGCTAACTGGGGAAGTCAAGGAGATTAAATGAAACATCCTGAATCTCATACTTCCTAATGCTTTGTGACATCCACACTCTGCTGAGACTGTAGGCGTGCCTACACAAAGGAACAGCGACAAAACAAATAGTGCCTCTTTGAAAAGGATTCTATGCCACAAGACATGTGTACATCATTTACACTGATGTAGGCTGACAGAAGAGGGAACTTTCACAATGCTACCTTCAATAAATTATGGAGAGTGTTTTGAATGGCATTTTGAGATTTAACCTAACAAAAGCGCTACATTATGACAAGCAACTTGTAAGTCCTCAGTAAAATGTGTTCTCAGAACAGGATTGTGCAGAATGTTTTAAAATATACAAACAATTCAATTCAAAATACTGCATTATTATGAAACATGGTCTTGTTTTTTACATGGCATGCAATAGTATATTAATGAAGCACTTGATACTGATTTATGAATTATTGAGGACAAGACCATAGTCCCAAGTCAGTCAGTCCAGTCAACCCAGGATCTCTGACATCAGGGAGCATGTCCCAAGAGAGGAGGTCCATAGCCCAGCTTTGTTGGAGGCTGCAGTTGTAGATTTTAGTTAGAACGTCATTATGAATCAGAAGAATGCTGAGAATTGCAGCGTTCAGGATGTTAGTTTCCCCAGTGCTGCACACCACCACGTGTGCCAAAATAAACAAAAACATCAAAAAACTTTACCCTAAAAACAACAACTACAGCAAATAGTGCACAACTACATGAACAAAATTATGATGGAGATGTGTGTAGGAGGTTTGGGATATTGTGGTAGACACAGAGAGAAAGAAAAGGAGAGATGACAGTCAGATGCGGAAAATATACATGTCTGAAACGGTCATTATTATTTCATACAAATGCCTTTTCTTTGCTTGAAAAATTTAAGCTGCAATGGCAGCACCAACGCTGCACATGTCAAAAGAAAGCCCAGGGACCGCAGATGATTTAAGTGGGAGAGGAGAGCATATGCAAAAACCACATGTGTAACAGCCATCAGTAAACAGTGAATATGTGGTAAACTTGGCAGAACACTGGCATTTTTTAGAGCACAGCCAGCGTGTTAAATAAAGAGAGGGCCCAGCAAGCTCCTTTCTTATGTCAGGTTGAGGACGGGCCAAAGTGTGTGTACTGCTCTGGATATTATGAAGCATAACAAGATGTCACAGCAACTTTGCAATGCTGGTTTAGGTCCTTTAGAGTGTCAGTTATTACATATTTTATTTACCTGTCAGTGTATTAAATGTTCGAGTGATAGTAACTAACTAAAAAATATAACTACAAGTAAAGCTATCATAAAATAAATGAAAATGAAATAAAGCACTGACCATGACGAAACAAGCCAAACAAAATCACTGGCACAAGAATTCTGAGGAAACACTGATTTCCTCATGGTCATCCTCAACAAATGTATTCAGTTTTAATTCCATTCACAGGGCAGGCAACTGTTATTTGTCCTCTTTACTGATCTTTCCATTTCATATTTCCTTGGCAACATCAGCCTTACCCCTGAGCTGTAGGCCAGACCAAACAATCAATTTATTACCAGCTTTGAGTGTGAACCATTAAAAAAAGTTTTTAAATGCAGAGCTTTCGAGTTAACATATTGATCCCATCCCCGTTTCCATATTGATCATGAGCAGCTGAACTACAAATGGTAGTTTAATTCAAAGCACACACTTTAAATCATACATTATGCTAATGACAGAATGATGTTTTTCCAAACAAGGAATTTCAACAAGCCTTAAAATTTCAGTCTTGAGTTTAGAAACCACACAGCCAATTAGACATGCTTATTGGTGGACCAACGATGTAACATCATTCAGGCAACAACGAATAAACAAATTTGCGTATATTGCTGTATTCTTTAGTCATTAGTTCACAGGCCATCTGTAAATAGAAATAAACAAGAAACCTTCTTCTTGCCTGTGTAGGATTCTAACAGTGGTGGTGCCTTTGATCTGTGGTCCTTGATCTATTGGGCTCATGGTGTCATATCCCCCTGTGATGTGGTGGATTAATTAGGTGGAACGGGTATTTATCCCTTAAAATCATAATACTAATTTACCCAATGCAATGTGGTGGCTCTGTGGGAGGCAGCAGTGGGTCCAACTTCTATTAAAAACGCTTAGCCTTCACATCATCTGATGAGCTCCAGCACTGAATGGATCACAAATCAGTGGAGACATTCGGGATGCAGAAATGCCAATTATTAACAAGAAACAATTATATCAATATCAACAACAATGTTTTGCTGCTTGTTTCAGAGCATGTGCTGCACAAATGTTTATTTGTACTATTTGATAGAGTATCAAAAAAGCCCCAAAATTGCGGCGGAAATGCATTTCATATCCTCACTTCATTTGAACAGAAACATTAGAAAGATTTCACTTTGTGCCAGATTTTCACAAAGCGATAACATGCGATATCAGCGATAGAGATTGTGCAGAGTGACTGAATACAAGGACAGAGGCGGGATGGTGGGGAAGTCTGTCAGTAAAAAGTGAGACTATCAAGGAACGAGTGTGTATATATAGGTGAGAGAGAGAGAGAGAGGTGGTGACAGGGAAAGAGAGAGTGTAGTAGCTACCAGTCTATCTGTCACTAGCAAACTAGTCATAAAATGTAAAAGAATACATACGTAATGAAATTGCTGTAACAAGAAGGCAGCGAGTAAATAGAGAGACAGAGTGAAAGATAGAGAAAGAGAGAGTCTGCAAACAAGACCTGCCAAGCCCTACAATAAAATCTTTCCTTGGTTCTTTGTGTCCAAACCAAAGATAGTGTACATTGTCCATCCCTGTGTACAATTCTGCAGCGTAGGGCCCCTGGTTCCCCAGGCTGAATGCAGCCCCTTCTTGTGCTCTGGTCTGTGAATGCTATCTCAGAGCAGCAGTGCCCAGAATGCTGTCTATTCCCACACCCAGCAAACGCCACCAGGGGATAAGGAAAACACAATTGATAGAAAGTGTATTCTTTTCCATAGGTTCCCACCAGCATGTCGCTAACTGTTTCCGGTGCCTTATCAAAGAACAAATGTCTTTGAAAACGGGGAAACAAAGCACCGGGCTGCATTGTTGCCTGCTTTTTGACAGGAATAATCTGGCTTTTCCATCACCCACCAAAGTAACCTCCACCTAACATTCTTGCTGACAGGGCCATGCAGGGAGCCATTCACGTGCCATCTGCTGTTGTCTGTTACATACAACACTGGACAGGCATAGGGTAATAACACACCCACAATTACTTTCAAAAACTGGTTTTCAACTTAAATTTGCATTGTAACTTTTTGCAAAGCTTTTCAGTGCCCATAATATATGCACATTCTGTAACAATCACAAGTGTGTACTGTGGGGAATTTCAGCATTTATTTAAGAATCCCTTTAAACATGCTTTATCTAATGACCTTGTGATAGTTACTATGATTCAGAATCTCCTATCCTTCTTTTTTTCACACCAACAGTGTTCACTACCGTTTTCCTGCTTAGCCCCACAGTAGAGTACCATCTACTGGCTGTCTATGGTACTGGATACACAACCAACAGCCTCATCTCAGCCACTGCGTACAATCAGATCTCATCTGCTCCTCAAGGTCTTCAGGTAGTAGCCTCTTAAGGCAAACATAAGGAGACAAACCACAGCATCTGGGGTCTTTTCACATCATCGTATGGAGAAATGCCTTTTAAAATAGAAACTTTGACTTATATACAGCACAGATTATGTATATCTTGATAAATCAAAGCAACTTAAAATAAGACATTCATTTTTGACAGAACGCAATTTTTCCTTGGTCTCACACAAGAGTATTTAGGAATGGCAGTTTAATAATATGCATATCCTTGCGTGAAGCTACAACGCAAAGCACAAAATGTGTGCTCTTATGTCAGTCACGAAAACTGCTGTACTCTAAGTTAGTTGAGTTATTTATAACTGTGCTATTGTTGGGTAAAAAAAGAAACTCACTATGATTATACTCTTGTACAAAAGGGTTTCAAGGGCCTAAAGATGATGAAAATCATTTTCACTAAACTGAAATTTTGACTAAAGTTAGTAAAATTAAAAAAACACCAACTTTACCAGCTGCAAATGATACTGCAATTCAGTACGAAAAACATAATTACATTTAGTATTATATGGTTATATGCCACAACTCTTAACTTAGTGGAACTCATGTTCACTTAAATTGGAATATTATTTCTATGCAATCGTATATAACTAATTCAAACGCTATCCCTGAAATACCATTAAAATGTTGTTGATTATCAACAAGATTGTCCTTACCATAATTATTGCCATCAAGAGGTGACTTTGCCACGTAAAGCAGTAAAGCCCGTTTTCACTTTCACCTATTTTGCTGAATATGGAACACATACTAATAACACTTGTGTTGTCTGTCTGTTGGATTGAGGAGGTGACAACCTGTTTCCGAAGCCGGGAGGGAGATGTCATCGGCACTAAAAGATGAATAGATCAGTAGAAGTGTCACTATCCTTCCTGGCTTATGACACACAGACCAATGATAATTACTCACTAGATGACAGCCACTGTGAGAAAAAAAAAAGAAGAAAAAAAGCTAAAACCTTGTCTGGTGATTTCCAAAACTAAATGGATTGCAAATCAGAAGAGAAATGAAGCATTACTACCACTAATCAATTATATTATCACTCATATTTCACTGTATTTCACCTCCCTGTCTTTAAATAAACATGCTGAACAAATTTGGTAATTTCTAAAAATTAATGAAGCAAACCAAAAACAAAATCTATGCTTAAAAACTGGTAGAAATGTCCCTAATTTCCACATCTCACACCCTGAAACTGATATGACACAGCCTTCACAACGTGTAAGATTTTAGTGAATCCTGTGAAAGAGATTGGAGAGTGAGCTGGCAATACACGGGAGAGAAAGAGGGCCAGAAAGAGGAATATTTTGCAAAGACAAAGGAGAAAACAAATTAAACAATGCTGTTCACAAAATAAAATGATGCACAAAATCAATAACTTCTCTAAAATGTGAATTTGCAAGATTTCAGAATGTCCAAATCTTTACTACCGGCAGTTATTAAGTTCCACCACAGACCAGCAAACATCAACCAATTATGCCTTTAAAGGAATAAAATCTCACTCTGGGCCATGGTCACAGAAACGTCTTTCTTTTTGTGCACTATTTATACATTCTGTTCGGATTAGTTGATTTGCAAAAGCAGGGCCATGGAAAACACACTGACACTGCCATTGTGCCGCTGTACTGTTGTTGGTATCCACTGAGCCTCGGTGTGGGCTGCTCTGCATCCTCACTGCCCGAAGGCTGTTTTCTTAATCATATTAATGAGGGAGCGATGCTCCAACCTGTGCTGCAGAGCCGCCGCCTATGCTCAAGGAGCAGTCCTATTTACACTGTACCTATACTAATCTGACAGCCTTGATCAAGGAACAGAAAATAAAACCCCTAAGGCCTCTATTGATCAACCTTGAGTCTTACTCTAACACCGTTGTGAGGGGCTGGTTAGCTATTACAAATGTTAGTGTGTTCAATGAATTATTTCATCAGAAAAAGCACGCTGCATTAAGTATTTATTTTGAAGTAAACTATTTCAAAGGGGTGTCCATACTATATCATCCCTGTTGAGATCCAGGTCCAACAGTGCAGTCTATTCTTGTGTATATCTGCAGTTTGGGGCTGAGAGAGTGGAATCACAGTTAAGGAGGACGTCAATAGCTGGAAGCGTCCACCAGTCTTTTAGGCTCCGAGGCGGGTTCCTCAATAGAGCAGTCTCAGTCTCAATGATCACATAACTGCAATCTCTGGAAAATCAACAGACTTTCATTATCTATGTCATTCAAAACAGCAGAGGCGAGAATCCTGTGTTTCAGTTAAAATTGTCTGTAGGCTCAGGGGCTTCTACACTATCAGTCTCAATCTAAGAGCCAACAAACTTTTATTTATGACCTCCTGGTTCATTAATGTGAACCTGCAAATGGTGGAGGAACAGAGTTGAAAACAACAGATAGGAAGGATAAAGGAACAAAATACAATAAAGTACAGAGTGTATTTGTTGTAAATAATCAGTAAATTACCCATGGAGCCCTACCTTCTCACTGATTTCCTAAATGTTTACTAATGGACTCTCTCTCTTAGCCATTCTATTACAGAGAATTGTTGAGTGTTGCCCTGGAGGCTTATATCTCTCCCAGGGCCATGGGCCTGGTTAATGGATGACCCACTTGTTAGCTAATTGCCGTGGTGTCCCTGAACACAAAGGAAATGTTAAATTATGTTATGTGGCTGTTAGATAATGAGCTGGAGCAGGCATAGCACTTCCCTCCGTGCTCTAAGTAAAGTCCACACATACAGTATTAGTGTTGTTAACACCTTAGAAAGAGAGGAGACTTTTTTCCTATGATTTTTACACCCAGGAGCGTGTTTAAAAAGATTTCTGTTCTATGTCTAATCATCTTCTTATCCTTCTGTTTGTGTACCTATTTCTTTAGTCAATTGTGGATTATTTTTTTCATTTATTTCATGTTTGTATTTGGAACTATGGTGGCATTTTAAACTGAAAGAAAGTCTAAACTATCACAGTCATCTTACACAAATAAGCTGAAAAGATGTCTGTACTCCACTTTTTCTCTTACACACAGAATCCAGGCCACATGTCACGCTGTGAGTCATCAAAACATGGAAGCTGACTTTATGAACGGCCAGTTATTAGATCCGTGCTCCGACAGCGCACACGCACATGTAAATGGTGACCTCATAAAGAAGCAAGGTCATACAAATCTTAAACAAGGACCTATCACCCTGTCTCTAATGTCTCTACTCTCTAGTAAAAGCTCAGCAGAGGAGCACCTCACAAAGCCAGACAGCAGAGGAGGAGCTCATGAGTTTTGAGACTTACAGTACCTAACCTTAACAAAAGCAGACTGATTCAAACCAAATGGACAGCCTGCTTGTTATAAGCCCTCTTGCAAGAAAATAGTTTGTAAAAAAAAAAAAAATCCTAAAAATGTCCAGTAAAGGATTAATGCAGCAAAGAAAAATTTCAACGATTCTGTAACTTGTTTTTTTGTTGATGTTTCTATTCTGTACCAAAATATTTCTACATCTTGATGTGCCAAGTTTGCCATGTCTGTGAATCAAAATTTAATTAAAATTTTCAAATAGAAGACAGACGAAAATGCATATTTAAGTGAATGTGACTCAGTCAGAGAGCCCTGTGTGGCTACATTTTAGGATCCCTGAAGTACAGACAGCCTCCTCACCTCTTGGACCTGAAGCCAGCAGTGGAGCAGCCAAGCCTGCCCAAAGAGTCTCTTTCACCCTCCTCTGAGGATTTGTTTTCACTGGAGGACATGCTGGAACACGGTGCCATGTTTGAATTCTACTGGCACTTTTTTCAAATAGTAGCCACAGCCAATTGGAAAGGCCTGGCTGATGATTTTATTCAATATTTAACGTCCTAGGGCAGAATCTCTGGCAGCGCGGGATAAACAGCCAGGACTGGGCTGCGTATGAAATGAAATAAATAACTAAACCTTGCTTTCCTTAGATATCTTACAATTGAGACTAAAATCCCAGAAATTACATTTTTCAAGCCCTTTTCATGCCCATGGTTTTGTTACGGCTTTATCATCAGTATTAGCAGCCTGTGTTTATTCAACCCTCAATTACCAAAGGCTCAGCCGGCAGGCCTTTAATTGATTACTTTAATTGATTGGTTGGGGGGGTAACCATGGCTGAAAAGCAGTTTATCTTAATCAGTTGAGAGGAAATTTAGAGAGGGGCTTGATTTCCTCCAGCTGATCACCCCTGTGTGGCATGGACGTGCAGAGTGGGAGGAGGTGTGTGAAAATTTCTAGTTACACATCTAACACTAAGGAGGGGATGAAAATGTACCAAATGCGTAAAGATGACAGATTCATGGAATTTGGTCCCTCTTTCTCGTAGATAATCTCCTGTATTTTCTTCACTTTCTTCCCTCTGTCCAAACTGACAGGGGCGACGTTCATGCTTGGATGCTTAATCCTTTGACACCAAACCAGGTGGGCCAGATGTATAAATGATGCGTATGCACAGAAACCATGCATACACCATTTCCCAAATGAATTTACTTAAGAACATGCATTAACAGGGTTTCATTCAGTGCGTGATATGGTAAAGTGGAAATGAAGAATAAGTTGAAAGGCGAAATCTAATATGCAGAACTATTATTAAGTTGACATAAAAATTTACAAACTGTATGACTTTATCACCTACAATATGCCATTCAAAAGGTGCATTTGCCAACTATATTTCAAATTATTGCATTTGTGTGCAATTCTATTATTCTTTTGTTTATGTTTGGCATTTTGCATTTGACATAATTTTATTTCCCCATTTATCTCCTTTATAGCTCACAAATTAGCAGGGCAAGCACACACATATTCTCTTTTTACATTTTTCTTTTAATTAAATTAACAGCAGTCTATTTGAAGCAGTTCCAATTGAACTGTTGGTATTGATATAATGCAAAAAGAATATTTGTGAGTGCTCGCTCTACGTGTACTGTTAGCACCCTAAATGACTTCTAAAGATTTAACATAAAGGCAACAAGTAGTGCCTATTCCTTTCATTATTCTCTATTTTATCCTTTATTGTGAAGCCCTTTGTAAACTGTTTTCATAAGAGTGCTGTGAATTAAAACAGCATTGATGACCTTTCTGATGTTTGATGAGTGTGATGATAGAGAAATCACTGCCAATGATGGTTTACAAGTGCATGTGTAACAAATTATTGACACTATGAGAGCTAAAAATAACCACAGCTGTCTGTGATGGTCTTGTGTAAGGACGGTTCCTCTGGGGTTGTCGGAGGATGCCAACAATGAAAATGCCAATACAAAACTAATTGTGCTTCTTCTTTGCCATTCTTTCTATTGACAAGTCTACACAGATGTATGTACTGTATATGCACTTGAATAAAAGCATGCCTACGTCCATTTATGGATAACTGTGGGAGTGCAAATCAAACTTGTGCGTATGTGCAATTTCACAATGATTGAGATTTATTAAACAGGAAATACGGGTATAGTGTATTTACATGGAAGCAGGTGACCAGGATGTCTACAACATATCACAAACAGATTGTTGATCATAATTACACCTCTTTTTTCCACTGTGACTGCACAGTAACAAAGACCTGGGGAATATCCTGCAAACCCAACAACCTGTCAGTGACAACATGTCGCTGTTGACAGGATTAGAGTTGTGAAACAGCAGGAGGTTAACTGGAGTCTTTCCTGAGCATGTGGATGGGGTACAGATTTTTTTCCCACTTCAGGATAGTTAAGAAAATGAGAGGGGATAAGCACTATCATTTCTCTGCAGCTCCCCACAGCCAAGAGCAAGGATCCTTGTGTATTAAAAGAAAAACACCAAACTTGTATTTGCTGCCTCAGTGACCGTAAGTGCTGCATGTCAAACAGTATGCGTTTTTTCTATTTTATTTTTCTAGTTGCAAGAAAACTACAAGTACACTTGTACATGACATAGGAAACCTTTTGAGAGCTGTGACTGCTACATATAGGATAGAGTCTCTGCAGAACTTCCTGTATCTCAGCACGCTCTGGGGAAGGCCTGATATAAATATGCTGTCACTTATGCTAGGTAAAGTATATTTTTGAGTAATTCAGAATGTTTACTTGAGATAACCTATGACTCTGTTGTGAATTCAAGGAGAATATCAAACCTATCTTAATAATAAAGGTCCCCTATTGATCTACAATTCATTAGTGTATGATAAATTGCTAATGCGAATGATTTTGGTGAGGAGATTAGAGAGAGAGACAATTCAGATAATGACAATAATGCTCCTCTACAGCAGTAAAGACCCTAATGGACAGCATTTATTGCACTCAGGAAATGTGTACTTAATTTAACCCTTCTTGCTCATGTATTTATCTGGGGAGCTATTTACAACTTTAACTTGTCCGAAATTATGACAACACTGACCTTTGCTATGTATGACCACTTTGACCCGTCTGGCTTCATTCATGTCCGCTTACTGTTTGGCCTCTGCCTGGTGGTAATTGGTCTCTGCCTGGCACTAATGGCCGCTGGTTAGGAATGCTTTCCCCCTGTCTGTTCAGAGGATAATGACAAGAGGCCTGCATGACCTTGTCTGGGTGGGAGCAGCTTTCCTCCTTCTGAGAGAGGCCACTCCAGCAGGCTCCCACTAGGCTCTGGTGTCTGTCAGCTTCTGAAGATCCAGTGCTGAAGCACCACAGCAGGCCAGCCAAGCACAACCAAGAGTTGCTGGGAGCATAGGGTACGATGAGCAAATCTTTCCCATGGTCCTTTGCCCACAGTTGTTTATTTCAAGGTCCTGGTCTACACTGGACATGTACTAACAATAGTCAAGTTAAAATGAAGACGTAGAATACAGATTTTAGAAAGAGATAAAGATGTTTTTTTAACCTTAATTAGGTGAAATAAATAGAAATGCAACTAACAATTATTTTCATTATCAAATAATCAGTTGATTATTTTTTTATAAATTGATCTATCGTTTAGTCTATGAAATGTCAAAAAAATGCCCATCACAGGTTCTGAGACCTCTGAGTCACATCTTCAAATTGCTTATTTTGTGTAATCAACAGTCTAAAAGATGGAACCAGCAAATATTTGGTATATGTGAACGACTTAAGCAATTAATTAATCATAAAATTGTTGCCCAGAGGGATTAATATTGTTGTTCATCACTGTAAATGACTGTTTAGATGTCAGACAATAACGTATAGAGCATAAGTTAACAGGATTTTAGTTTTTACATGTTAATAGGCCTACAGTCAATGGCAGCATTTGAGGAACTCAGATTCTTAGTATATTGCATTATATCGCATTTAAAGATCACCTCTTACAGACTAAGAATCGAATAAGTGACTGTAGAACAAAATATGTCCAGAGCTACATTTGCTGCTCAGTGATGTAGCTAAGTTCGACCACTGGAACACTTGGCCAGATTATAAGCTTTGTGTCAGAGCTCAGCCTCAGGGTTTTTGTTAGGAGTTATCATGCTCAAAGCCTCTCTAAGCTCTCACAGCATGTTTAAAACTCAGTGTGTGTGTGTGTGTGTGTGATGTGTATATATTTGTATCACCTGTTGATGTATACACTTGTTCGCTGGTTATAGGATGGTTCATTTTCAATGTAAATTAGGTTTGAAGTGGCAAAAATATGTATGTTTTCCATAGTATCTCTACCTTTACCCGGCAAACGGGATGACTGAGAGACAGAAACATGGACAGACACACATACAAACACTTTCCTTGTTATTCTCCCCTCTCTACCTCATTCCATTCTGTCACTCCATCTCTCTGCCATCGCTGTGCTACTCTTCCCAGATAAATGTTTCATGAGGCAGCCCCCATATCCTCTCCTGGAATAACGGCCTCCAGATATGTCCAAGAGATTATATGACACATCACTCAGTCACATTTACCTCAGACTGCACATCTCATGCACATCTCATGGCCTAACACAAGCGCATCTTCAACAGAACTCAAATAGGAGGGGGGAAAAAAACAGGGGAGAAGCATATTTTATTACCCAAAACTGACTGTCAAATAGTGTCTGCAGTCAGAGAATTATCAAAGGGTTTATCCTTTTCAGATGTGAAAGTCTAAAGTGGGTCACACGCTACATTCACTGTAATATCACAGTAAATATTCACAAGCTTATCATTATTTAATCATCCCCTAATGGAAAAGATCCCCACCCCAAATATAGACCCACCTCCAAACTTAATGATTTTCAAATATGTTAACAGCTGTAACTGTAAACTTCATACAGTTAGTCTGCCTGTCCTGCCTTTCACCTTAGCAGTTGTACGTAGGGCAGTGGAAGACTGGTTTTAATTTAATGTACCCAATAGTGTACCTGTTCAACAGCAATGATGATTTACATATCACAGGTATCTTTTGTAAAAGAAAAATGTTAGGAAAGGCACATACATGCAAATTAGAATTACAGAGGAATAAAATATCACAAACTGTTTTTAAATCAGTAAACTGGTACTATCAAAATGCAGTTAAATAGAAAAACAGATAAATTTAATATTTCTATTATCATCTTTACCATCTTAAATGTGCATGTTATGAAAGGTTAGGTGATTGTGTTATTTTTTAAGAGGTATTTCTTTTTTGTTGCATGTTCTCATGTTGTTTATTGTGTCTCAGCTGTTTGATGTGTGATGACTGATTTACACTCCAGGATAAATAAAGCAACTGTCTAGTCTCATATTATCTGCAGCATCCTCACTTCCCCCATCGATTTCCTTATTGTGTTTTGTTATGATCATTGCAATATATGCTATATCACTTTGACAGAACGAGAAGCTGTATTTACTTGTGTTTGCAGCTGGGGCATGCCACCCGTGTAAGGTAATAAAATATGCTTGCATAAAGATGAGTTGTGTTAACTGTATGAACCTTGGCTCTCTGTTAAGAGCCCTGCTGTTTAATCAGTGGTAAATTATACTGTCATGCCTGCCATGGTCATTTGTCAGCACATATTGATGCCTGCTGCAAACAGTGGAGGTAAGAACGTCGTTGCTCCAATAGCTTCTGTGGATGTTTTCATATAAAAAGGCCCAACCACTGTTCCTTTTGTTGTCCTCTACAAGTGCTTTTTAAAAACACTGTAAGTTAGCCATGTATACCAATTAAACCATTCTGCAATACACAGGTACAAAGGTTTGTCTGTCAGTCAAATTATTTGCTGAATAGGACCTTATCAACATTTGGACCCTCACCTCACCTCTCACGACCTTGGGGCGAATCTGTCTTCAGCTTATCATCTAAAGATACATGGGTTTGATTGAAGCTCGCCTTCTCCAAAAGTACTGTACAATATTCTTTTCAATACACAGGTCTCTTTACTATACAGGTTTCTCTACAGTATTCTATTTTCAAGTCCAGTTCTTAAATTTTAATGCAACGTAACTTCATTGCATTCAAAGTGAGATCAAAGTGTTCTGGTTCTCTGTTTGATGTATCCTCTATTTGAAGTTTTTTCCAAAGACAGAGAGTGTAAAACAAAAGTTTACATATTCTTGCCTTTGTGGGAGCAACTTCTGCTGCACAATCTATCGATCCCACTTTCTGAAAAAAGAGAAAGTAGAAAGACTTGAGTTTTTTTTTGTTTGAATCATGTTGTTGCATTGTCAATACAAGGCCAGCAGCCTATTCCTGGCTCGCCTGACAGAGCTGAACTGACGTGAGGAAGAAAAGAGAGACTGAAGGGCCAGTCAGGTTTGTATGGTATCAATCTAGAAGGGTTTGATGGGCCACATGTGAACACGGTGTCCAGCCTGTCCTGATGGACAACCACACCCCGGGGAAAGTATCACCCACTGACTGTGATTGACAGATGGAAGAAGCAGTGTTGTTGCAATGTTGAATGGCTAGTCCCCACAACACAAGAGGTGTGATTAGGAGCTGTCAAAGCAACATGAGGTAGTTGACAATGACATCACTCACAGCCCGAGAGCGGGCAAGACCGCTGATGCGTATTCATTGAGAAACTGGAACCACCGAGAGGCAGCCTTTAGAATGCGCTGTATGTTTATATGCAAGTATGTGTGTATGGTGTTCTGTGTAAAGAGGCTGAGAGCTTACTGTGATTTCTCTGAGTGGGTGTAAGTTTCTCAGTCTGTGCTATTAAGGTACTGACTGTTACTACTTCCACAAGACTTAAACTGTACTTTTGTTTTCTCTCTCAGTGCTACAGTAAATGTGTGCTCTCTTATCAGAACATAGTATGTGGAGATTAATCCAAACTCAGACCTTTTTTTGCAAGCACAGTGTAACAGTTAAGTGTAACACTGTGGCTAAATTACTACTGCAGTGTCACAACATCACATTTTGTTGACCTCACTCAAACGTCCATATGTGGCACTTTACAGCCGTGTAAATAACTTTGCAGTAATATGTAGTAATATGTCACATAGTCATTCATTTTAAAATATTATTTACAGCAATGTGTAGACAATGCCATAATTCAACCCAGTTGCAGCAATGAATCACCAGCGTTTCGTGTCAGTGGCATGTAAGACATATAGACGGTGAATAAATCAGTACATTGGAGTAAGTAGTGTAAGGCAAAAATGATAATGTATTACAAAGGACAAACAAAACTTTGAAGTTCACAGTAAGTTTCTTTATGGGTGCTGTGATCATGTCACATATCTAATTTGACAACATCTTTTTCTTAGAGTTATGCTACAGAAACAATGTGTGTTCATTAAAACTGACTGACTTAGTGCTCTTTAAAATGTGAGCTACTACCACAACAGCCAAATCATAACTCAACTATACTTCATTGAATTAACCGTCCATCAGATTGAATCTTCTTATTTCCTTTAGACTTTATTTTGACTAGTTTTCCTCTACATAACTACAGTCAGAGAGCAGCACAACTATGATCGACATATTGTATGAGCTGTGCCAACTAAAACATGTGAGAAGGTCAGGCAGGAGCAGGTACAGTACAGTGGGAAGGGACTGACTTGTTCTCTGTGCTTAGATCTCACAGGGCAGACGCAGATGGAAAGATCTCCGGGGTCTGAAACGCTCAGTTGCACGGGAACATGCACAAATACAAAGCCCATTTCTTTGGAAGATTACTGCACTGTTTGCTGATGTGAACAAAACTGTCACCTAATCAAAGATACAAATTCACCAACCCTGGTTGCAGAAATATTAGTCCATAATTGACAGCAGTATGTAGATGGGGATTAAGTCAAGTCATGTCAATTTTATTTATATAGTGCCAATTCACAACAAAAGTTATCTCATGACACTTAACATATGCATAGAGCAGGTCTAGATCATACTCTTTATTAGTATTTGTGAAACTTGCATATTGTGTCACCAGAAGGTTATTCAGATTACTCACAATAACAAAGATTCTACCAAACAACAGGGATAAGGTTCGTGGCACAATATCAACATAAAACAGCTGCTGGGAACATGTATAATTGTATAAAAGCATAAATATAAATGCTGCAGAACGGGTAAACCTTTATATATTGTAGTCAAACTGAGCATGATGCTCACATTTAGCAGAAGAAACCGTGCACTGTGCAGTGCACAGACTGTGTGTTGTAATGAAATCAGTGCCATGACCTGCATCCAATACAAACAGTCCCATACATGCTTGGCAGACTTCAGTCTAAGGACGTTATTCACTGTTTCAGTTTGGTCAGGGTGTAACTCCTGACTCACACCATACAATAACATTAGATCTGACTGGTAAACTGTCTGAAAAGTAGGTTACTATACCATACACATTTCTGAGTTTAACTTCTAGCAAATGGGTGTTAAAAAAGCAACATGGATACAGTATACAGTAGCTAATGGACAACCAATTATATCAATTAATATAACAGATCAACAACGAGCAGAAAATGTTAATAACGTTGACAACTTCTTAGTTTATCTCTAAGCTACGTAAATGGTGTTCTTTTTGTACTTTCTCCAACATCTGTCATTATCATATCATATTGTTGGAAATATTTTTCTGACATTGATATGCATCTATACAAACAGTATATACAATAAGGTGATACACATCACCTTATTAATACTAATGTCACGTTACTGCTATTACTTTACTACCTGTTTACATCCCCGTTAGATGTTTACATTTACATTTATGAATCGTTTACATCTCTGTTTATATTGTTTACATCTCTGTTTATATATATTTATTTATTTATTTATTTATTAGTACCGTTTATACCTGCATACAGCACAGTATGAGTATATACTGTTTACATTTACATTTGTTTAACCATGACAGTGTATATATTTATTAGTGCAATGACTGCCTAATATCCGGTCCATAACCTGTCTACATTACAGTTTATTCAGTTCGTTCATTTTAACACTTCTGCACACCTGCCTTACAAAGTATTATATTCATATTCAATTTTCTATTTAATTTTATTGTGTTCTATTTTATTTTCTATTCCTATATTTTGAACTCTTGCACTATTTTTTATCTTCTCCTTTTACTTGCGGGATTTTCTTTGTATATATTTTTGAGCAGTGTTGGAGGGAGCCTGAGATTTAAGAATGTCATTGCCAACGACTGCTTCTATGTAATTGTTGTGCACATGATAATAAAGATCTTGAATCTCAATCTACATCATGATATGGAAAATATGTCCAAAATTACATAAAATTGCCAAACTAATGTTGCATTACATCAAACATCACTTTTCGCATGCATTAAACAAAAACTTCAATGACTCGTTTTGTTTTGGTTTTGTCTTTGTTTTTAATTACAATTTGCTTAGACTCATTAATTTGGACAACTGAATTTTGTAAAACAATAATTGCACTGACTCCACTGACAGCGATTAAACGATTCTAATGGACTATCATCCAGCCCTACGTCTACTGCGTCTTCTGAATAAGAGAAGCTGAGCCCATCAGGCACACTATACACACAGTAATGTTTTGACTATATTTAATGTGGTAGCATATAAATGCTGGTTCAGTGTCTTTTTCCGTCCAGAGCTTTTGGTTTGATACTCTCTCTCACATTGTCATTCTTCCCCTATCTACTATACGTAGGAATATTTTCCATGATTACATGATCATGGAAGTTTTCCTTTGAGTATTCCCTTAACGTGCTTCCAAAATTCCTTCAGCCACCAACGTGTACACTCAGCACCTCAGAAGTTCTGATGTGTGTGAAACCTTCCTGTAGATTAAGCGTTATTTGTTTGACTTAAGGATAAATTGGGACTGTATCACAGATTTGAGTATACAGAAACTCTAAAGAACAACAGTAGTTATTATCATAGTAGCAATAATCAGTGCAGCATATTGTAATGTAGGCCTAGTGAGGAATATCTATCATCGAGTATCACAAGTCCCTGTGCGGCTGTTCCGAGATATCATATTGTGTAAACGTCTGTGAAACTGTAAACTGTAGTGCTCCTTCCAGTCTCTTTCCTCGCTTGCATTCACAAATATAATGGGTCGAAAAAAAATGAAGACAAGAAACTTTGGTTTGTTCTCGATGAGCAGCAGAAAAACAACATTGTTGTTGAGCCACATGCAAATGTCGGTATTATGAGCCATTCTTTCTCGATTCTGCAATTCTGCACAGAAAGGTTCAGGATGATAACTCCTCAGTAATAATTAAGCCAATGGCCTATTATACTGTATTGCAAATCAAATATGTGTAGTATTTGGCGGTAGCTCAAGTGGGGAGTGTTGGCATGAGGCCAGCCTGTATTGCTGTACAGATGAACAGATGCAGGTGCATCACAACTTCCCTGTGCCTGTCAGGGTTACAAAATGGATCAGTAACAATGGCAGGCATCTTCTTCAGAGTAATTGTACGAGATGGCTCGCTCTAAACCTCTTTGTGAAGCAGGTGTTTAGAGTCTATACTTGTGTGTGTTGAAGTTTATGTGCATTATGCCTTTTTTAGTTGAATTCTGATCATATTGGAGCATTCATGACCTTTTCCTTGTTAGTCATTTCTGTAAAACTAAAACAAGACATTTTTCATCTCTTATGAAGTTATTTGTTGTGTATTCTCTGACATATGGTGACTCATCTCATTTGATTAGCGGCATTTAGACTTGTTTATAACTAAGATAAAATAGTGCTGCTACTTTTATGTTGCCGTGATATTGTCAACTTTTGCAGTGTTTACCATTACTGTAGTTGTTTGTTTGCCACAGTTTTGTTTATCCCTTGAATTCCAGTATATTTCCAGGCTATTGGATGTTGTTTAGTTGTCATCAAAAGGAGCTTATCTATGAAAGTTCTTCTGTTTTGAAGGAGAACTGAATTTCAGCATTAAAAATTAAATGGTATATTGCAAAACATCACTTCTTAGATTTGGGGCAAGTGTTGGAGCAGATGTTCCTCCAGTGATCTGTAAATAAGTGGAATTGTAGATAAAGACACTGAGGAGGCTGTAAGATATTCAGGAAGCAGCCCAGCCCTGCTTCAAATCCACTCTAAGAAAATAGTGCAAAAGCAGTCAAAAACTGTTAAAGCGCATTTGATTCTAGCATCTTGTTTTAGTTCTTCTTCCTCTCCCTTTCTCCTCAGACCCTCTCTCGTTTCTGCTTGAACTGGGAGTGGGGGGATAGAAAAAAAGACCTTGAAGAAGGCTGCGAGATTAAATTAATCGTTGGTGGGAGGAAAAATATCACTAAAGTATGCATAAGTGTAAAAGAAATGAAAACAAACAAACATATATTAAAGAATATCTTCAACTGCCGATAGAACATGTTTGAATAAAACCGGATGCTTTGTGGGTTCATATCTCCTCTCGCTGTAATGCATGTTTGGAGGGAGTGTGCTGCCCTCTGCATGGCTCACATTTAATGAAATATATAACAATTGTTCCTCAATCAGAACAAGTGCTTGTTTAAAATGCAAATCCACTCTTGTCTGTGACATGCTGTAATTAGACAGAACAATGATGCATTATTTCTGCGATCTTTCTCAGTGCTCATCAAGGGCTTTGAGAATGGGACAATGATTGACCACCTGGTCCTGCTACTGTAGCTAAATTTATTAAGCACGCTCTCTTTAGAAAATCAATGCATGATTGTATGAAGTGTACGGGGTCAGGCTTATTTTTCATGAGAAGACATAATTAGCCTGACCTGTGACTTGCAAATGCTTAGGATTGTTCAGCACTGTTGCCATTTTTCCTAAACTGTGTGAAATGTTTTATAGGAACTTAAGACAGCCTATAGTTTCTCAGTGTGATTACATTACTGTACATTAAAATAAAAAAGGCACTAATATGCAGACAGCTTTATTCAGCAGAACTTACTGTTGCAACATTTGAATCCTTTATGTTCTGTAGTAGCTGTTGTTTTGTTGTATTTCTTGCCAAAATTCAATTAAAATCCTGCTATTGTGTGATGAAACGTGGCATTTACGAGGTGTTTGAGGATTACAGTCGCACATGAGAAACACAGAGCAGGATTTATAATATATTAAACTCCTAAAAAGTAATTTGACACTCGTTTGCCTCTGTTATCTCAAGTTACTGTGAATGTTTTGAGCATTGAAAAACATTTTAAATAGGAACTGGTGCATTTACCTTACAAAAAAGCAAAGCTGGAGGCAAATCTCTGTGCCTGCTTATCCAATAAGTTGTGATTAACAAAACCGGCTGTTTCTCAGAAGAATGGCGCTTGGAGAAATGAACCCTGCCTCGTCTCTTGAGTCAGTTTATAATTATTATATTGTGTCTTAATTGAACTTCATCGCAGCGCTCTCCACAGCACAGCTCCGTGACCAGAGCCGTCTGATATATTCAGCTCATTCTGCTGCTTGGATAAATTAATTGGATTAAAGATTTGATTATCAGTTCCTTTGTGCATCCATGCTTGAATCTTTGCCGTAAACACATTGGTATAAATACAAACATATGTTTCCGACTCCCTACCCCCAACAAACACACACACACGTCACACAGCAGGCTGAATAAAAGACAAAGGAAGCTCACAAGCTTTTATACGTGCTTATGGTATTTACACCATAAACCACAGAGCCTATTCACAGAAACCTTGTTACATGTAGCTGATAATTTTATTATAAATATTCACATAGGTTACATGCATCTAAGTCCTGACAGAAACCTTTCTGCAACCAGAAAATGCACCACTTTACACGTTGTACTATGAGTTTCTTCCTCATCACACTCCGGAGACAGGACAAGTTGTGAGTGATGATAGTAGTTTTAATGTGTGTTTGGGTATGTGAGGGAGAGAAAGAGAGTATGTGTGTTGGAGGGGCTGCCTGTGACTGGTACAAGGGTGTCAGGAGCAGATGCAAATGAGTAGAGTGCAGCAGTGTAAAACCAAATCAGAGAAAAAGAAAAATAAATGAGAGGGAGAGGAAGTGAGAGAGGATGAGGGAGTGTGTGGAGTTCACAGCCTGGGCTACTTTCACACCTGCAGCCACTGAGCTTGTTTTACACTCAAATACACACACACGCACACATACAGTACACATTCTCTCTCTCTCGCAGACACACACACGCACGCACGCACCGGATGACAACCTCATGACACGGCAACAACACACCACAGCATGCCACTTCTGTATCCACTCAATCACAGTCTTGCTAATCACATGCAAATTAATATCCCGTTGTCCTCAGGTCACATCCATCACGTTAACAACAAAATCCACCACTTTGCTCGACTTCCTCGCCGCTCCTGTGATAAGCCAGAGAAAGTATGACAGTTTTTGTGCTGTATGCATGGAATGCAGTGCCTACTTCTGTCCAACCTTGAAAGGTTTTCTCTTGGCATCATACCACTTTTCATCAAATGCTTTAGCAAATGACCAAAATTGGTGCATATTCTTTAATTTGAAATTATTAATCAGAGCCTATATTTCCTACCTCTCTTATAACATACTCGTTTTTAATCATGATGTTTTGGTTTTATGTCCTGTGGGGTGGAAACTTTGTGCATCTTTTTAATGTAATGAGCGCAGAAAAACGAACCGCCATCTGCTTTTCTATTTACTAAACATTCTGGGAAAATCTGTCCTCAAACTCGGGGATTGGATTGCTCCGGAGCATAATGCAAACATATCCTTTTGATCCTAGATTGAAATTTGATTGAAATTGTAAGTATAAAGTGTACCTTTGAATTAAAGCAATTATTATTCCTTTGTGTCTGACATCAAAAGTACCTCCGAGTGAATTGACAGTGTTCCTGTAAGCTTCAGGAAAATGATTGATGCGCTTGAGTTAGTCACAGTGACTTGCATCACAGTCTTTGAGATTTAATTCAATTTGAATACATCCATAATCATTATCACCATTTTGAAAGGAAGCTATTACAACCATTTGCTGAGACTTCAAAATGTTTTACAACAGGCCCGAAACATCAAAAATGAGCATAGCTGAAAAGTCTTTAAATGCACTCATTAAGGCAATTGAATAATGTTGTGGTGTAGTGATCAGAAAGCAGCTTGTGTTCAACGACGGGTTAAATTATGAGGTGTACTACCTTGAATACAGATATGTTTTATCAGTAGTTTTGCCACATGTGACACATATTACTTTGCAGACAAACACTCGAAAAAGGTTTCTCCATGAACTTTATCAAAGAAGGTTGTCTGAGGGTTATTGACAGTAAAAAGAGTCAAATTAATTGCATTGTGTTCTTTATCATGAGAGGCTCAGACCCAAATTTACATTCGAGCAAATCAATAGCCGTATCATTTTGCAAGATCTTAAAATTAATGTCTGATGTCTAAATACACATTCAGATGCGAACCAAATATTTCCCCAATCTCTGGCTGCTATCAGAAGAATTTAAAGGCTAAAAACTTTGGTGACCCCCTCGACTCTGTTGATAGTAGGACTAGTTAATGCCAGTGCTTCACCTCCCTGTATGAGGGGACTTAAAATGCACATTATTCAGTTTATCATAATGCAAACCTGGAATTTGGAATATGGCTTGACATACTGTGTTCTACAGGAAGAAATTAGCATTCCCTTACCGTGCACTGAGTGATGTTCACTCACCTAATGCTGTTATCAAAATGTTTTTCTAACTGTAATGGTTAATTTATGAGTCAAAAATATTTTTTTTTCCTTTTTGTAAATAATTGATTATTTTAGCAATTTTCGAAATGGTGTGCTAATTTGAGGTTTTTGTACATACAGAACAAGGTGAAACAGATGAACACATACATGAGACATCAATATTAAACAATGTAATAATTAAAGTTACATATGAATATAAAAATGTGATATAGAGAATCTATAATTAGATATTAATACCTTTGTCTTTGCCTTCACCTGACTACTTATAAACTTGCTCTATATTCCCAATCCTTTAACTTAATCACATGCAAGCCCTGACAAATGTTGATTATTAAAAGTTGTTATGAAAAAGTATCCTTGGTTTTGATTACAATGTTTTTGTGTCAGTGTTTTTTTGTTCCTCTGTAGGAGCAATGTCATATAATTAGACTGCTTTAGAGCTGAAACGATTAGTCAATTAATTGATTAGTCTATCAACAGAATATAATCGGCAACCATTTTGATGATCAATAAATTGTTTTACTTGCATTTATTTTTATGCCAAAATGCCAAACATCTATAATTCCTTCTTCTTAAATGTGACTACTTCTGCTTTACTTTGTCATATATAAAATGAAAATGTTTGAGCTTTGGACTGTTGGTTGGATAAAACAAGCAATTTGAATATGTCACCTAGGGCTCTGGGAAATTATTATGGCCATTTTTACTTTTACTTTCTGACATGATATAGATAAAATGATGAATCCATTATTCAATACTGAATCAATCAAACAATTAGCTGCAGCCCTAGAATATTTTTTGACATAATACATGTAAGTCCTCAGTCCTAAGTCCTGTAAAACTGATCTGTTAACCTGATATTGGAAGCTAACCTGATAAATCTCCCGACTCAGAAGAAAACATCCGTGCGGGGAAGTGAATGAATACCACTCGCTGCTCACCATGAGGAGATTCTTGAGCGAGGCCCTTAACTTCCTATTGCTCTAGCTGCTCAGTGGACAGCAGTATAAGACTATGGTCATAGAGGGTAATGCCAAAAAGGGCATACTCAGTGAACCTAACCTTGGTAAATAAATTGATCTGAAACCTAATAAAAATATCTTATATCTTAATACCCAATACATCTATAAAAGGCACCAGCACAAGGCCCCGTGCCACCGACATGACATTTTCTGAATAACTCTTCCAATTACTCTATCTTACTGTGTATTTCAGAAAAAAAAAGAAAACGCTTCCCTTATATCCTCGTGGACCCTCTCACCCTCAGGGATAATTTCCTTTTGAAATCATTTTTCAGGTGCTAAATGTCGAGTTGACCCATCCCACCTATGAACCTTTTTTGAACTCCAACAGTAGCTGCAGATAAACCTTGTCATGTAAAAGAGAGAGAAAGTTTCTCATAACTTCAGCAGTAAACTGAAGAGGCTGTTCATTAGAACATAAGAAATATCTAACCATTAACCTTTTTTCATATATATAGTATAGTAATTTGAGCCTTTCAGCCCAGTGAAAAATCATATAGTTGTGAAGTTGTTCTAGAACGCATAGACTATATTGATATTCAGGCAGGAACAAAATTCAATATGTCATTCTCAAACATTTCCTCCAGAGAATCACTCCTTTCTCTATAATTTCCATAGAAATTTTGTGTGCAAATGCGGTAATAGACACATTTATAACATCAAAAGGATTCAATTTTCTTTTCAATCACATAACAGTATGAATAGCTTTTTCCATTGAATCTAACAACGAGAGGCCATTACCAGATGCTAAAGGATGGGTTGCCGACACTTGCTTTTATGAAAGTGTGTCAAACAATTTTTCATGTCTCACATTTGTTCTAACCAAACGCAGCCTGTCAAACAGGTTTATTTCTAATTTGTCAGGCGGAGGTCATTTTTATTTTCAATTGGTGTGTGCAATCATCAGTGATGCATATATAGACTGTACGTACATACGCACTTTTTAATGAAGACTTCTATTTTAGTCTCTTTAATACATTAACTCCTCTCCTAAAGAGTTCACAAAGCACTGTGATGACAACTACAGTCAGCTAATTGCAGCTGGTAAATTATTTGGAAATGATGGCATGCAAAGCAAGACTGTGATTGCTGCACACTGAGCAGTTTGCTGGCTGGGGATGTGGGCAGTGTTCAAATAGATGGGTGATAAAAGCAAATATTTTCACCTCAGTCGTGTAATGGCTCCGTTTGGAGCACTTTGTAGAAAAGGTTTGCAGTAAATGGCTCGAAAAGGGTGAGTTCCTCATCTTTCAAGCATATTGTAGCTGGACCATTCCGCTCAGGCTTTTTGTGCTGCTGCACTGGAATCAATTCACACGAAGCAATTTCAATGTGTGATCAACATGTAAAAAAGAAAGGATAGGAAAAAATATCAACTGTAGACTCAACTGTTTCACTATAAACTCAATTTTAAACTAACTGTTTGCCTAATTTAATAATTACGGACAAATATTAGACAGCCTCTACAATTCTATTATAATGTGCTTTTTTCCCTTTTGTGTTATATTACATACAATGATAAACTGATAAATTGCTGCAAAAGTACTACTCATTCTCATGTGGACTACAATGATACATGCAAAAAAGAGATCTAGTATGAAGGCTGGTAAAGTCCTCATCTCCACTAATTTAGTGATTCATGCTTTGCCAGTTATGTTTTTTAATTTGGTAAAAAAAAAATACCCCCTACAAGCTCTCATTCATATTTCCACATTTATACTGGGTTGTTTTTTTTTTACTGTTGGAGGTGGAAATTTGCTTATTACCATCAAATGGAAGAGACCTTCAACTTTTAACCAGTAGTTCATTTCTCATCATTTAACATTGTTTTTATGTGGACACCAAAGTGCACATCAACATAGCAAATGTGATCACACCCATAGGTTACTCTTAAGGTGTCTTAAGGTGTTTTAAAGCACTGGACCGAGACAATCCAATGAATGTGACAGGCTGAGCTTCCCGCCAATCAAGCAAACTCGCTATCTAAACTGCTGACATATTTAACATCCTTAGTTTAATTCAGAGCTAATAACTATGACACCAGATCACAACATAGGTTGGCTTTAAAAGTCCCTCAAACCAACTCTGAACTGGGGAAGACAGTACTTTACAGTACTACGGGAGTGAACTGCAACAGAGTATAAAGTTAGAGACACTCATTCCGAGACTTACTGGCTTATTTTTCTAATAATATTTGTGATTGTTTTAATTAGTGTGGCCGTGTGTGTGTGTGTGTGTGTGACAGTTGTTTTGAGTGAATTCATCTTCTAGTTGTGTATACGTGTATATTAAATGTGTTCTTAGGTCTCTCTTGCAAAAGATATCTTGATCTCAATAAGATTTCCAGAATAAATAAAGCTTAACTAACTAACTAACTAACTAACTAACTAACAGCATTCTCCCACTCCACACCAAGTGGCCAAATGGTTTCTTAAGTGGGTATTATATGCTAATGACGTATTTTACATACATTTATAAAAATATTAGTCATAGGATGCATGGGTGGCTTAGGAGTAAACACTAACCCACAACAGTCATCCAGTTGCCAGCAGCAGTAACACTCAGGTGAACACAGGCGGGAAACTGATGAGGAATCTTTTCTTTTCTTTTAATTTTACAGGGACAATGCATATTAATCAAAATCACTGTAAATGAGCCGGTGTTAAGCCAAGTGGCTAAATTTCAACTGCCATGGCGTTGTTGCTGAACTAGCAACTCCTACTAGTTGCCCTCTCGGTGAAGCTCCTTAACGGCAGGTGAAAACACGCAGCTCGCAACGCCATGTATACTGTATGCCAATCTCTCCCTCCCAAGACCAACCACACTCTTGCGGAGTGACGTGGGCATCCAGTGGAGTGGATTTAGCCACAATTTCTCTCCCTCGTTCCATGACTTCACAATAGTATAAAGGTGTCAGTAACGTTTTTTTATACTACACAGAATATTGCCAAGAATACCAAAAGGGGCAATTGCACCACGCTGTTGAAATTAGCAAATAAAGTGGCAGTGTGAAGACTGCCTTCTAGTTAATAAGTTGAGCTCGAATTGACAAGACTTCACTAGTGAAAATGTAATCTAATCTGTTTGCATGGACTGAATATACACAAATCATCTGTACATATTCAGTGTTTTGTGTCTGTGAGCATTAGCCGGGGGACACTGTCAGCCTATGTCAAGTTACTCTGTCTCAAGCTGATGTAACAGTTGTAGATTTAAAAATCTAACTTTGATTTTTAGATAAGCACTTACATGTATAGATTTTTTTTTCTATCCTCATATTTTTTTTGTTTAAATTGGCATATTTATTCAATGTGGCTATTTATTCCACAGCTCAAAACAAGTCCATATCCATGAGTATGGATTCTATGAATTCTACAGAGAATTGGTTGGATAAGGGAATATCATTGTATCCCAATTATACAGTTGAAGCCGATTTACTCATTTATTTATGCGTCCCGGTGTGGCTCAGATGCGAAGTCTCCTTCATCCCCCGTGGATGTCTCTGCTTAGATATTATTCTTGACTATTCTTTTTTCGATCAAACAACTCATTGAATAAGAAAAAATGTCTCAGTGCATTGATGTAGTGCAACACAACCTAAAGACAGACTGTGATTGAATTTATGGATGTTTTATGTGAGCAATGAGGTTTTCATAATTGCATGAAACATCTCAATATCCAAACGCAATGCTGAGGGACTTGAGCCTTCCAACTGAAGCATGGAACCATGATCTGCTGAGAGCCAATCTGAGAAACAGCTGCACTTGTCAGATATACTTAAAAGTGACTATATCCTCTGTGAAAGATAAAGCTTGCGGACGGTAATGAATTATGAGTGTGATAGAGGAAAATACCAACGGTACCACCAACTCATTGCTCCAAGTTGTTGTATGATCTAATTAAATGTCACTGTAATGACAGTGAAACCTTAACACTGCAATAAGAAATGAAGGCTAATGAGTTCTAAAATGGGTGACATTCTTTCTACCTATTAGATTGTTAGGTAGCTTGTTGGCTTTATATTGACATTTGTTTTGCATTATGTCATAGCAGATGTTTTTACAGCACACTCAGGACATTCATGTAGGCATTTCTTTTCCCATTTTCCAAGAAGAGGTTTATGATTTTTCAGTAGGAAATGTGTTATTTCCAGGGTACTTTGGTTTGTTCTGCCCCATGAGACAGGCTTACTGGAGCTAAGGGGAAACATGAATGCCATTGCACCTGACAGCATGTTGACTTTAATTCTCATTGTAGTGACAAGGGAGGTACCTCAGAGTGAATAATTGTATCTTAGGTTTCCTGCATGCTGCTTATAATTGATTCATAGAGAACAGTATGAACTCCTTGTAAAACGTATATAAAAATGCATTGAAGTGTCCATTCTCCTTTCCTAAAATCGCAGCTGCAGTTATCTGCTTTTGTCACTTCCAGTCCTGCACTCTGCCAGCTCAGCTTTTAAGGCTCTGGCAGGCAGGATGGAGCTTATATTCAACAAAGCTGACAGGTTGGACAGTAATGCAGTTGTCTGGGCTTTTATTTCTTACTTGGGATTGGATTTTGAAAACCACAGCACATTAGAATGAAGTGCTTTCCGACATGCCCCACATGAAAGTTGAACTGCAGCAGTGCATTCCCGCTGCAACAAAACATACAGTAAAAAGCCAGTCTTCTCAGCCTGAAAGCAGTCTCCAGGTTAAAACTAAAAGTGGACAAACTTTTAGAAAGTTTTGATGATGACTTCATTGATGTTGATTTAAACTAGATGTTTTCTAGTTTATGAAAACTTCTTTTAAACA
>NTHP01000082.1:430140-472881 GCA_003416845.1 Oplegnathus fasciatus
CCCCCCGGGAAACTGGACTGAAACATATTTGGTTTACAAATTGGATAGCAGATGTGCGTGTTAAGTGTGTGGAATAAGTTTTTTTTTTAATCAAAATCAATAAGGGAATTATAATGTTTACTAATCTTTACCTGACCACCGTGAAGGTCGCTGTCTGAAAGTGAAATTTAGATCCCAGCCTTTTGCAACTGTGCTTTGCACTGTGGAACTACACGATATACAGAGTACTTTCTTTTCAGGCTTCTTTCTCCATTATCCCCAATAACTTGAAGTAGGTTCATAATTTTACTCGTCTTGTCACTGCTTAGATGATAATTATGAAATGTTTTTCACTATGTTTTTTAAGATGCAAATATACCAAGTAAATTTATAATTTGTGAATAATCATTAGTTAAATTCTACTACTCCCAATGACATTTCATGTTCACACTAAGTCTCTGCTTCCTTAGCACCCTGCCATACTGGAAAATACATTTTCTGTCTTTGGGCAAGAATATTATGCAAGTCATTCAGTTAAGGAAAGAGATTTAACATTGTGAAGTCCAAATTGAAGCACATAATATTGCAACAATATGTCCTATTTAGATTTGTGTGAGGGATTGAAGGACACAAGAGTAATTTTACTTGGTTTAAAAAGATATCGGAATTTGACAGCAAAGGCAGAAGGATATACGACAACACAGTTAGTGTGCAGGAACCACTGGGGGATGTCAGAACTGGCTCACATTCAGCGCAGCCCACCACCTCCATTGCTCTCATGTTTATGCAGAGAAAGACTGAACTCTTTTGATTCTACAGTGAAGCTTTTGATTTGGTGCTGAGCGTCTGCTGGCAGCCTTTCAACACTGTACTTCAGGTTCAGGCATTCACTCATCAAGCTCAGGTGGGGCAGGGCATGGGCATGAGTGTGGATGACAAACGTATGGAGGCGGTAAAAGGATTATTTGGGAAGCTGCATTACCTTTTTCAGTTAAGACAGTTTTCCATGGTCCCTTTGCTTGTCCCTGTGTTACCCCACAACCCACAACCCTTTGCTTGATGTACATGTAAGTGCTGTCTCTGCCAAACAGAGGCACTGGGAGCATTTTGGAAGGCTGATGAATACATTACTTATTCACACAAACTTGATTCAGACATAAACAACTTTAAAGTGCATCTTTTTTTTGTACAAGAAGATCAGGAAGTGCCTTGTCAACAACTCCAAGCTGTCCTTGATGCAAGTTTCTCTAAAGTTTCTGTAAGTTTTAAAAATCATACTTTTGACAAAAGCTTTACTCAGGATAATGTCAGGAGCGGGGCTGGAACTATCAGCTATTTTCATAGTTAAGTATTCTACGAGTTATTCTGAGGGTTAATCAAATAATCAGTGAAGACTACTTATACTTTTTTAAAGAGAAAGAGTAAGTATGGTGGATATTAACTAGATATCAATTAAGCTTATTAACAATTTCTGTTTTTTTTGTACAATAAACAATAACATTTCATAAAATGTGTTATTGTTATTTAAAATTGTATTAAACGGTAGAGAATGTAAAAAAAACAAACACCGTCATAGAAAAGAACCTGCAATACACACAGCATGTCACTGTCTTACGTTAACAGATACCACTTCCCAGGTATGTGGCTATGCTAATCGCTAGTGCAGCCGACCATGCAGACATGCTGCATTGTTTGAAAGCTCCCCACACTCACAAAAGCATACTGAAGTCAACATTAGCCCTGCATCTAAGAGTGGGAGTGCCATATGCTATTGATTAGGGATGTGAAGCAACCAATGGAAACAGTTCCATGTAGTGAGGGGCATCTGGGGTCAAACACAGGAGTGCTGTTATTCAGGAGGGTCCCAGACTACATTAGCCAGCACCCCACCTAGAGATCCCCCAAATGATCTACTGAGCCTGTCAACTACAGGGAGGGGGTGAGGGGTGCCGGGTAGCAAGTCAGTTAACATGACGAGGGAGCCATACAGATAAATCACAATTCACTCAGGGAGCAGTCACACTCAATGACATATTCACTGGCTGGCTCTACAGCTCATTTGATAACGCTCTTGCCACGTCATTCATTTCTCTGAAGGATGAAAGGGAGGCTGAAAATGTCATCAGCTCACTGAGGCGGGGACGCCAGTGACTCAGAATAAAGAGGAAGGGAGGTGCCTCATAATTAATTAAGTTTTTAACCCTGCTACAGCCAGAGAGACATCCCACTATTTTCCGGGGGTCTTTCAATTAGACATGCGTTGTAATTAAATGCTGTGTCACAGTGGTGTTGGGGCTTGCCAGATTTATGCCCCAGGATAAGTTACTGCCATTCATTATCATGATGGATAGTGCAGCGTAAAAGGAATATTGTTCAGGTCACTTTAGGAAAGCTGTAGCAATTGCATAATAATAGAAATATCTCTTATTCTTGTCACCTCTCCCGTTCATCGTACGGAAACTGTTATATTTCAAACTGAGGTTGGCAACTTTCTCGCAAAGAGGATCAGTAACCTTAATCTTAAAACAGTTTGACACAAATCTCTGAAACTTCATAGATAAAATATATCTACCACATCAAGTGAATTAGTTTTATAAATTATAGGTTTGCACAAATTTTATTCATTTACGGATTCATAAATAAACACTAGTTATCTCCAGTATTTTTTCACAAAATAATTAATTGCTCAAGCAGTACTTATCAAATCCTTCTGCACAACATACACAATTGAAATTCACAATGGTTGTCCCTTAGATGTAATGCTGTATCAAATACAGCACACTCTTCCTGCCCACTTTCTTTTCTTAAGAATAAAGAAAGTGAGAGTGGCTCCTAGGTACTCTGGCATCCCTACGGTATGTGGCTTACTGTGAAGTCAGAGAACCCTGAAAATGTTCCAGTACAACAGAGGCAAGGCAGAGACACTCATCTTTGGACGTGTCTTCAGGACATGGTGTTGTCATCTTGACAGCACAACTTTTGTGTTAGATGTACTTTCAAGTCTAGAATGCCCACCTCACTTCAGAAAAGCCCATGGTCTCCATCAGCGTCTCTCTGTATAGCATAAGATCACACACGTTGTGTTGTTTTACTTTGTCTAGATCTCGTAGATCACAACACTGTACAGTTTGTACAATTAACCCCATCGTAGATATTTATCCTTTACATAGTGCATTTAGTCTTCATTATTTTTCCAATGAAGTGAGTGTCAAAAAACACACGTTAACATGTATAGAAAACAAATCTGTGATGTCTGTGTATGGACTTTAAGGCTATAATAAATACACATGAGCAGCTTCTACCCAGTGCGTAAGATTTTAAAATTACTTTCCCAACATTAAAATAGTGGCAACTGGATAGAACTACAATATTCTGCACTCACACAGCTGGTGGCAGTGCTTCAACCACCGGCCTGATTTTCTGCTGGTTGCAGTTTAAGTGAACCAAATGCAGTGATTGCTTTTTCTATAATGGCTCTTTTATGTGTGTCCTGTAATTTTGACTTGGCCGGTGGTGCTAAGGATAAGCAGTGTCCTCAGAGCAACCAGAACAGACATCATGAGTAAGACATTGCATAGACTTGGATAATTCATTCTGTGTTGCTCTGAAGTAGGTCAAAGGAAATTTATATCACAACATAAACATCTTCTGTGGCATTAGTAATGGATACCAAAATCCTCTCCACTCAGCCTCTGGTGCCTTTTCTATAGCATTCACGGCACCTGCCAAACAGTCACTATACGGCTGTAAAAATAGGTTTACTGCTTTAAAAGGTAAACTGTGGACTTTAAGTGTAACCAAAACATGCTGTATGGATCCTTAAAGGGACAGTTCACCCACATTACAGTAAATCATATTTTCCCCCGCCCGTACCCCTAGTGGAATCTAGACATGGAGAGTCTTGGTTGTGTTTGCCCAGGTTTTGAGACATCTGTGTAAGAGGTTTCTTGTGCCACCCCAATACAGGTGAACTGATCTTTTAAAGTCTTACAAACATGTTAAATGCATTTTCCATCTCAATGGAAATGCCTTTTTTGAGATTAAAGTTTGAAATTAAAATTTTGTGCCCATTTTTAACAAAACATACACCCACATAAGCACCATGGACGAGCCTCATCATAATCTACTGTACATGTTTTCACATTATCTTTTTGAATTCTCTGTTCAATGCTGTGGCTTTCTTTTCCTACTGCCTTTACCTCTAATGCGCTCTGCTGCCCTTAACACCAGCGCAGAATGAGGTCAGCCAAACAACTCCACACTGAACAATGGAAAATATTCTGGTTTCCTCTACTGCCATGCACATTTTAGCACTGACCTTGGATTTAAACCCTCATGTTTTATTTTGTTTGACAATGAAATGATTTTTTGATTTAATATCCGCGAGATTCCACAAAAGACATAAAAACACAAGTCTGACAGGTCAAATGTGAGACTTTAAGGTATGGACTTAAATAACTACTAAACGGGCAATCACTAATGTTCGTCCGCGTGTGCATGCTGGTACAACATATGCAAACAATTCTCGCTCATCGAAACATCGCTTTACAGCACAACTAGTTGTCAAAAAATCCACTGAGTACCACGTTTGATGCCATGTGCTATGTTTCAGAAAAGCATATACAGTACTTCTCTACAAAAATTGATGTAACAGGAGCCATGACCCCTATTTTCCTTTATTTTTCTACTGCTTGGTTAAAAAGCACTGTGTGGGTGTTTTCTGTCATTGCGTTTTCTTGCTGTCCATCTTCTTGGTTGGATTCTCAGTGAAATTGCTTGACACTATAATAGACTTGGCCATTTGGGGCTTCCACACAATGAATGTTGTTGTAATTCCTCCTGTCATGGGGCAATGAATGTTCCATGTTTTCTTTTTTTTTCCCTTTTGCTTGTTTCCTACATGTAGACAGCAATTTACATGGAGACATTAATGTAACTGTCATGTTCTATCCAAGAGCGCTGAAGCAGAACTGCTAAAAGACAGCCAAGCCACAGCACTGATGCTCAGGGCACCAAAGATTGAGCAGCAATACAAAGTTAATGGAATTAAGTAAAGAATTCCCCCATCAACCAAAGCAGAGACAAGAAGAAAAAAAAACATTTAAATAAGGCTCAGCTTGGAAATAAATGATAAAAATAAAGAACTCAAAAGGCATTTGTGAATGTAATGTGAATGAGGTGGTGGAGGGGCTAAAAAGGGAAAGTGAAAAAATGTAGTCTATCATATTAACTTTGATAGTGCTGCAGCATCAGCTTTTTGTATGATTTCTCTCCTTGGCTTATTGTTGTCTAAATAAGAGAACGAGCAACTGTTATATCAAATAAATTGCTCGGTTAAGTGTAAGCCTTCCAACAACATCTCTACACTTCATCTGTGGATTATTTTATGTCTGAGAAGGAGAGGTGGCAAGGGAGCTTGACAGACTCGGTAGAGAAACAAGGTCTTGTAGCTCTGTCTAACATGTTCAAAATCTGCCTCATTTTCACCAGGGATCCTGCAAGCACAAGTCAACACTAAATGAAAGGTCAGTGTGGTCTTTTTTTCACAACAGTTTACTTCTGGAGTCAACAACCCAACAACAGAAAAAAGATGCCATGCAGCTGGGGTTCTGAGTTTTGGGGAGATACTGCAGACATTACTTAAATTTGCAAAAGATTAAAAAAAAAATGTTTAAAAAGCTTACGTGACAGAAATGTGTTCATGTGCATCTTCGAATTGCATTTTCCAGTCGGTCTCTGTACAAACCCTATATATTAATTTCAGGTATCCATTTAGTCGTGATTGTAAATTGTGTAATTTAAAGTTGGAAAATCTAATCAATAAGGTTTATCCCTCAAAGAGAATGACAATACATACACATGAAATCCAAATTGTTAAGTTCAAACATTTTCTGTGAATTGATGGTGCCCAGTCTTTACTGTGTTAAAAAAAAATCTATGATTAATCTACTAAAAAAAGGCAATTTCTCATTCATAGAGGGTTTTAAATGTTTCATGGATCTTTTATGAGTGCGCTGTAAAAACATTTTAAAGATTGTTTCCAAGACTGCAAATTACTGTTAAAAGCTTTTTATCAGGGTATTATTCACCTAATTGTCCATTTGCTCATTTTCATTCTGAAGCCAGTTGTTACAGAAGAAGATTACAAGAAGGAAATTATCACTTATGGTTGAACTCAATTCATTCTTCCCCATATCCATCCATCAACAACACACAACGTGTCAGGCCTGTAATTCTTTTGTCATTAATAATGCATTAATGCCTTCTTCATTAATTCATAATAGTTTTTGAGGTTTGATCCTAATTACTTGCCATGGTTTTGATTTGGATCACAGCCTGTGATCAATTAAGTCATTTCTCTAAGCGATCATGAAGCAAGTGCAAACAGTTTGCGCTTATTTTCAAAGGCAAACAATGAGAGGTTGAGTTATACTTGTGCCTTACAATACACCGAATATTAGAGTTAATATTTGCTCATTACTAAAGGTGGAAGAACATACAGTAAGAGGAACATTTTGCAAAGTAGAATGAAACAAAAATGAAACAATGAAAAAACAGATGACCACCATAATCATGTCACTTGCAGCAACAATCACTTTACTGCTGATAGGATGTTTGTGTTAGTGGGAAGTCAGTGGTAGTTTTGGTGTCAAGCATGGCTCTGACCAAGTCAACAGCGTATTGTGCATAGCACATTCTTCTCTTGAGTCATTTTTGTTGTTTTGGTTGAAAGACAAGTATGAGTATAGACTAGAGTTTACATGACTAGTCTCTTACCTCATCTCTTTAGCTCAGTGGGAGATAAGGAAGTGACAATAACAACCCCCTCTTCTGTACACAGTTTTCTTGTGCATGTAGTTAAAATTGTGATGATGATATGAGACATACACGGCATGACACATGCAATTCCCTAAAAAATCCCAAGACAATTAAACATTTTTTTCTCATTTCTACATTTTTAAAGCCCATCAGTATAATCATCCAAAACATACAGCTAGCAATAACTGTGTGCATCATCTCCTTTTCAAAAGGCAAAGGTTGCATCTAAAGCATCACATTTGCCTGTAGCAGTGATAAACAACATGCTGTAGTGGAGCAGAATCAGGGCTGTAGGTTTTTTGAATAAATGTAATAGTGGTGAGATGGAAAAAATACATGTTCAAGAAAAAAATAAATTCTTTGCGGCTAATAAAGCATAAACTGAATTACCTGGGGGAAATCACCCAATTCTGCAAAGGCTTAAACATACTATTGCTTCTTTTCTAGTTTTTGCAGTACTAACATTATTGCTGTATGTAAACAAAACAAAATCCTACTGAATGCTATTCTAATACTCACTTAAGCAAGTAAAACTCAAGGCAACCTGTAAAATGCACCACCATATTTTCAATGTTTAGTTTTAGTTAGTTATATCTGGTTATTGCAGCTGGCTGTATCAGATAATATACTGTAAGTTGATGATCTGGGTTGGACCCACAGCAATTGGACTAAAGCAGAAAGTGAGATGATGTTTGGTGTAAATGTTCTTATCCATTATAAGCATTTTCTTTTCTTTGGATTGTTGTTTTACGTTTTTATGTGTATTGCTGTCCAGTCCTGTGTTTTTATATTTCACCATTTTTATTGTTGTCTCTGATTGTGTTGTGTAATTACACAATTACAACCGTTTTGGCATGAGCTGTCACTAGAGTTGTACTATACATACTGTATAGTCTAATGAGGATGAAATACTGCTATTAAATTTCAGGAATTTCTGTTGTGTAATTCCTTCTGAGAGGTAAGTAGTCAGCCATCATGTTCTGAGAAACAACACATGTATATTATGTTATAAACTCCTAATTACTGATTTAACTTCCAGTATACAACACCCAGTCATCTGTAATCATGAGTCATTTTTGTTGCTTTGTGAGACTGAACACTTTGTTGCATATATATATAAATATTATATTTCATTTATTTTTTATTTTTTATGTTACAAGTGTCACTGTTTCTCATTCTCATCTGCTCAAATTAACATGCACAGTCAAATCTGCACCATTACTGTATAAGACACGCATTAATTTACCAGAAAGTGAAAAAAGAAAAAAGAAAAGAAGCCTCTACCTTCACCCCTATTAAGAGTGAGCTTCTTTGAATCTCTTGAATCACTTAAATGTAATTTAGTGTTTTATTTGAGATTTATTCAAAATCAACCATGATAAACAAAGCATACTTTCTCCATGAAATCCAATAAAACTGAGTGCATGTCACAGGGCCCCTGACAGCCTTGACTTCAAAAGCATATGGTTGGAGATGAATGCAGGAGTAAGGGGGTGGAGGGCATGATTAGCAGCCCACTTGGCTTCTCTCCCGGTCGTATGTGCTGTATATACATAGCATCAGTCACCTTCCCATCACCTAATTAACTCCTTCACCTTTACACAACAAAGTAGCATCTACTTCAAACTGCTCTGTCTGACTGATTTGACACAAATGCTTTATGAGTATTTTGGAATGAAAGGTGATTTTGAAGATGCAACACACATTGCTAATAGCCATCAAATGCCTCAACGGCTATTTCTTTTTTTAAGATGATTAAAGCTGCTGGTGGGTTTGGGAGGCTTACCTGACCCGAAAGCTGGCAATTTTCTTCAAAATTGCCAAGTGCAGTGTGTTGTTGAATTGTGCACACGTACGAATGTATATACACACACACTTGCTAAGCTTTGTCTTCACACTTGCGTTCAGTCTCAGCCAGCAGCAGGTAAAACTTCTGCAAATTATAGCCCGAGGGCAGCCTTTGCCGCTCAGTGTTCGATGCTGTTTGATACTATCTGCCTGGAGTTTGTGAAATTCCAAGTTTCTCTTATTGAGGTTTTTTGTCATTATTCCATTTGTACCACCTGCTTTCCACAAGCATTTACATAAAACAATGATTCCTCCTGACAATTTACATGTGGTACAAATTAACATTTCAAAAGTTGTGTTTTCATTGGCATACATTTCAATTTCTGTTGAAAAATACTTCATCTTGGTACTGTAATATACCTGGATTTAATTTGATACAACAGCTACTATCAAGATACAGGCCTTCAGCATATTGTTTGCAAATATAAAGTAATACAACATGATATAACCATGCTGCTCTATCAGAGGTCATTGTCCAGCAAAGCTAAAAAGGAGTATTGCTTTCAGACAGTGTTAGCCCCAGTTGTGAACACCGGTTTCAGGTCAGTACATCAGAGCACCGTGCTGACACTGAGCTGACAGAGGGTAGGAAAGTTTGTCTAGACTGTGCTTATGTTGAAAAGTCTAACAAAATATACAGTTCATTTATCATCAAGTGTTCCGCTAACCCTGCTTTATGTCAAATGTAAATATCTATGCATGCACTACTGCTACAGAGTCCAGTCAAGTCAGTTTCATTTCTGTAACCTAAAATCTCATGTTTTTGTCAAAGTGTGATGTAATGAGCATTAAATTAGGCATGGCCACACCTGTTTATTCATGTAGCCTATATAATTAACAGAGAGAGAGAAACTGATCAGCGGTGATAATAATAAGTAACTGACTTTCCTATGAATTAGTAGTTACTAATAAAGTTAGTCAAATGAAATTTCTGCCTAGGACCCCTAAGAGGTCAGTGGTGGCCCTGAGCTACAAACGTGATATAATGCTAACTCAGCACTGCAAAGATGCAAAAAAAAAGACTGAGGGTAAAGCCTACAGGTCACAGGCATAAAGTCAGCATTATTTGATGATTCATATAAAAGACAGGGAAATTAAGCAGCAAGCAGTGTAGTGCTAAAAGGTTCAAAGGAGGTGAATCTGTACAACAGGATATAGACTGTACAATTTGAATCTAATGCCAACAGCTAACTGGTAAAAGAAGTTTGTTATGTACAATAAAAATGCAGAGCATTTTCCATAAAGATTTGTATGTGTGTACATAGTGCATACATTACTTCTATGTGAACATGTCTGTGTGTGTTTGAGTAGAGGGTGGGGGGTCTGTGGGTTATGCTGGTGATCTAGAGCTGATTTCTTTCTCTAAGTGTGCAGGATCTGCTTGGCATGCTCTGCGTCTCCTTTCTCCCTGCTATAGGCTCTGCTGGCTATAGCTTGTGGCGCTCCCGGTGGAGTAAGTTCTTTCCACTAACAAAATGCAAAATACAAAATTAATAAAAACACCCTTTGAAACTGACAAATATGCCTCGGGCAAACTATCGGCCCGCCAGCTGCTTAAAATTTAATCAGTATTTTTTCTTTATTTATTTATTTTCCACGGCCATGCTCATCTTTTTAATAACATGTTGCTGAGACTGTCTGTATACAAAGTTTTCCTCTGTCAAGAATTACATAGGGCCTGTCAGTTCATGGTCTCTCTCCCTCAGGGGGTTGCCAGAAAATAAACTAAGCAGATTTATTGCATCTTATAACCTTAGTCCTTGTCCTCCTCTAAACTGGTTTTCTCTTTGGCCCTTGTGGCTCTCACAGTGACCTCCATCCCGGACGGGGCTATATGAGGACGCAGAGATCGTCTCACATTCACATTATTAAAATATGCTGGAATTCCCTGGCATTGTGTTTTAGCAGTGGCTGAAGATGAACAGGGGTGACTAAAATGGTAGAATTGTTGATGTTGGAAAGCAACACTGAATTCCCTGATAGCTCTCCCATACTGATATAATATTCATGCACTCATTTATAATTTAATTTTATTAACACTGGGTTTCAGTGTGAGTGATGACAGACCGTCAAACCCTCATCTAAGTGTCAATCACGCTCTCCAGAATCCTAATCTTGGCAGTAACAGGACAAAGAGATAACAGACAGAGAGCAGAAACATATTTACAAGCGAGTAGCCAGTTGAATTTTATTGTCTCCTGCGGTATTTCTAATGTGGTTAGTCCTGAACTTGCTAGTCCTGTTTAGGCCATTTTTGCACCAGAGCTAATACAGAGATGAGGGTGACACACTTAACACACATTGACTGTGTAAAATTTTAAGGCCATATGTGTAGATTTTACATGTGATTGTATCATTTTTGTTCGTAGAAAAATGACACATATACCTGTGAAAACTGGTGCAGTCTATGTGTTACTTTCACCCCATTAATGCTCTCTGTCACCATGTCAGATCTGTGGTTGTGGTGGGGGGTTTGGGGGAATGCATGTCTGTCTGCCACGCTGCCTTTTTGCCACTACCACCAGGAGTCTCCAAAATCAGATATTTTTAAATCCTACACAAGGGATTTAAAGTGTTTGTGGGTATGAACAGAAGAGGATGCTAATCTTCATTACTATTATTTTCATTATTGTCAGAGAAAACAATCATGACTTATTTTGATACGTATAAAAAGACGGATGTTGTTGAGTGATTTCTCTCACGTTAGGAATGACTCATTTCAGCTCCTTTAAGGGAAACTCATTTATGTTCGTCTATGTTAGTTTTGTGTGTAAGCCATAGCCAGATTTTACACCTGTAAAACCTTATTTTCAGTCGCTTCACTTCACACTGTAGTGTGTGTGTAGTAATCACTGCAGTGTCAGACCCTACATGTTTTTACCTTGCACTTTAAACTAGAAAGAATTAGAGAGGTTATATTCTTAACACATGAATACAGTCTGAGAAACTCTTCAGCATTGTGTCCAATGATTTATACAAGTTTTTATTTTATTTTTTTTGCTTGATTTCACACAAATACAAATGCAGGCTCATACATTTCTATCAAAAGGGCAAGGTTAAGCTAGATTGCATTAAACATTTATTTAACAAATAATATCTCTTTTCAAATCTATCATGAAAAGTGATTTTTCCCAGTGTGCTTTCTTGAATTATACCCTGAAAGAGGCCAGTTTCTTGTTCTTACACATAAGTGAATCTGAATCTGAGATAAATTCCCCTTGGCAGGTTTTTCTCCTCTGTGTAAAAAGCTTCCAGTTTTGTGCTGCTTCTTCCTTTTCTTACTTTCTTAGTTATTAATTGAGATCATGAGAGTCAATGCTTTCAGCAGAGACAAGAAATGCTTGAACTTCTTTGCCATAAATATTAACAAGCAATATATTATGCATATTATTCTTTAAATACCATATAAAATGTGTTTTTGTGACTAAATCTTAATTTTGCATATGCTTTTAAGTAATATACATTAAATAATAATTGCCATTAAATTGATGGCAGAGGCAGCTTTGGTACTGTCAATCAAATTGGTGCAAACCCCCTCTGACACTTTCTGTCTCTCATCACTTCCAGCTGCCAAGCCATTATTGTTCACGCCAGCGTCTCAGAGTGCAGCAGAATCAGCACATACTGTACTCTCCAGTACTTTCCCATCCACACACTTACTACAGGTCATGAAGGTCATTAAATGTACTGTAGATATTTTTTAACCAAGAGAGAGGAATTAATCTGAAGGCACTGCAATATTTACTATGTTGTCACTGTGTGGAAAGGGTTAGAGCGCGGCAGGAAAAATGTTCCTTCCTGTGGTGACTTGCCTGCTTTAGACAGAGTTGCAAGCAGTGATTTTTAAACACTTCAACATTCAAAAAGTATAATCAGCTAGAGTGAGGATTTGTACACACTAAAGTTACTAACATGACTAGGTTAAAGGCGTCATTATGCCCCACCCAGAGTGCTTGTCGGATCGTTGAACAGTATCGGAAACCACTTCTCCCCACACCTTTTCAAAGTCTGAATTGAGGGGGCTGCGGCTGACATTTTTTGTGACTTTCCTAAATTGGCAATCCAACAATGACACCCACTTCACGCAGTGCTGTGCAAAGGTGAGAGAGTACAGAATGCAGGATTTGAACTTCTCTTTCAAGCTCTCGTTTTCTTCCTTCACACAGCTACTTCCGTAACTTTTTGCGTGAACAATCAAGTGCAACACCATGAATGCCTTTGAGGAGAGACTAGTCGGTTAGTATGTGCCTTTTGAACAATTGCTCAAAAGGGACCAGAGCTGCCGCTCCCCTCTCTATTCTCCTTCACTTGAACAGAGGCATGGAAGTATTTCAAGGGACAGCGCCTTTGATGTGAGCAATTTATAAGGCTAATTATACAAACAGGATAATAACAATGGAGACTACAAGCTGCCTGTGTGTTTACCCTCCCTGTGTTTACATCACAGACAGGTCCTTGAGCCATGCGAGAACACACGTACGTGCGTGCGCACACACGCACACACACACACACACACACACACACACACACACTTGTAAAAACAGCTGGGGTAATTCTCAGTTGTTCATAGTGCAGATCATAATAACAACAAACAATGAAAAATGCCTGACATCAAAGAAGGAAATTATTATGTATTTAAAAATTCTTTAAAGTTTTAAGAAAGAGGCAAAAGATTGTTGATGCACTGACTTCCTCCTGGAGATAATTGATAGCACTACTGGTTGAGTGTGCTACATAGCTGCAGGACAATACTTGTATTATCATGTGAGCCCCTAGCCCTTGGGTAACAGATCTTGTTGTTTGCATATTTATGTATATATTTGTGTATTCATGCCCTGCCTGTATCTTATCACCTAAATTGGCTCATGTGTCATTATTTCCTGTGTGGGTGGTTGATTGTGCTGTGGCAGTTCCAGTAACAGATCTCCTGAAAAGTCTCTTGCTTTCAGAGAGGATTCAATTTAAAGGGCCCGAGATAACAAGCTTCCTTTCTCTGACATTTGTTCAAAATCGTGTACGGTCGTAGAATACAAAACCTCAGATGTTCTTCAAAAAAGTCTGGACAACGGCTGTAAATTTTTCATTTGAAACATGGATTCTTTTTACCTGTTCAACTGAAAAAGAATGGGTATGACTGTGCGCACCTACCTTTCATCATGCAGCCTAGCTATTAGGCGTGCCTTATCACCCCATGCATTAGAAGCACATTAAATTTGGAATCACAGCACTCTTCAGGTTCAAATAATGAGCATTTAATTATTGACAGGGGATGAATATTTAACAAAGACACTGGTGGTTCACTTGGTTGGCCTCATATGGAGTAGTATTAAGGAGGACATGAGGTCCCCATGACCCAGAAACCCACCCCCATTCTCAATGAATTTCCATCATTGCTATTAGAGTCCCTAGCATGGTATGGTATAAGTGCAGGTCCATCCAAGCAGAAGCACGGCTGTAAGAATGCTCTTGGTGTGAAATGTAATCTGAAAAAGCATTCTTCAAAATGTAATGATAAAATTTGACTTTTATTGAAAATGAGCTTTAGCAAAGAAAACCTCTAGATTAGCTACAAATCAGCCTCCATCTTGCTGCACATTCACACTGTTGCTGCTGGTTAAGCTTGCCATTGGAGTTGCTCCACTTGCACCAGTTTTAAAGAAGTCAAACTTCTGTCAAAAGTCGATCAGTTAAACAAAATGAAATGTCCCACTTTTAGTGGTTTTACTCAAAAAGCAGCCCAGTATGTGATAACAGATGTAAAAATGTACATAGAAACTAGAACATTTTACTACATGGATATATGGAGGAATATAGGAGCTAGGATCTATCATGATCCTAAGTATTCAACAGACATTTATGTTTAAGAGTTTATGTTTAACTTTATCGAGATAATACTCAATATCAGAGGATGTTACTTCCTTTTTAAACTGAGGGAAAAATGCTGTTGATCTGCAAGAATGTCCCTTACCACCAGTACAATTTCCATCTAAATCAATGTGGTTTGAAGTTTGATGTTAGCTAGTCTTTTTGCCTTGGCTACCGCGAGATCTAATGGATGAGTCTTGTGAACTCTGCCTTTTAACTGAATCCTGTCTGTCAGGGAGAACTGTGGCAGACCGCTTTTTTACTGGACATTGTGAGATCAGATCCTCTGTACAATCAAAAAGAAGACAGACCAACAGACAGACAGATAGCGAGGACTGGCGGGAAATAGAAATAACAAGATCTACATCCACCCGCCAGGGAATGAACCATTTAACTGTGTCAGTCACCCTTCCTTTTCTCAGCCCACATCCCATCGACTTATCCTCCACTCTCTCTGCAGATGAGTGGCCCTTCAGATCTTATCTGTTGTGAAATACACAAAGTCTCTCAGAAATCCAGATGATGACATAAGAAAAGCCAGACAATTTCTATTCTTTTTTTTTTCTTTTTTTCTTTTTTTTTTTACAGTTTTTATCTTTGTCTTCCTTTATCATTAGTTCATTTCATTTAATTTATTTTTACAACAGAGAATATAAATATCTACTATACAACTTAGATAAATTAGAAATAATGCAGTGCCATGTACAGAATATAATTAACTTTAGTTGCATCATTTAAACATTAGCTACTGTAAATAATTGGACTGTCCAAATTAATGTATTATTGGCTTATACTGCATTTAAACATATCTATTAAACTACAGACTGCAGACAAACTGTCTATTCTGTTAATGTAAACAATAACATCACCAGTTGTCTGTCCCCAATTATATTGTACTATATCTCATTCTATATCACCGGACATCCTTTTGTACAACAAATACTGCACACATCAAATGTTCTGGTGACACTTCACTTATCTTAGCACTTTAATTATTATACAGATGGCTGTTCAGCTACTAATGAGCAGGTGACGAGTGGTGACTTGGGCTTTTCTCCATTTCTCCAGTCCAACACTAATGCAAGCTTTGCTTACCTGTGTGCTAATGAACCAGTATTTAAAATGCCATTGCTTTTACAACAAGGCTATGTGTGTAAATCAGAGACAGGGACATCCCTCCTCTCTGTGCATGTCCTCACAGATCCAGCTGAGCTCTTTGTAGTGTTACTGTATATCTTCCACTCCAGATTCTGCACTGCAGCTGACCTACGCATACTGACATCTTAATTAAATCTTTAGGATCCCGTTAAAGCCTTTTATTGGGGCAGAGACATATGGGTTTGCTCTGCAGGGAGGAAGGTCATATATGTCCTGTTGTTATACAGTAAGTAGCTGAATGGGGAAAAGCATACTGTATGGATTTTTAGCGAGCTTTGTTGAAGGCATTTTTGCAGTACACATTCAGGTTCAGTCTCTGAATTCTCAACTCTGAGCTTTTCTCCACCCCTCCTTTATGGTTTTGCTGCCTCTATGATGGTATAATGGTTAATTCATCCCAAACCTCACAAGCGAGCCCCCTGCAATGCTTCTGACAGCTGAGAAATGTCATTACAGGCCATAATGAAGAATGAAATCAGTTATACCATCGCCACACGCCCAAAATTTAATTAGCACCTCTGAAGGTCAGCTAAAATGGCTTCCTCGTGATACTTTCATATGAGCACAATGTTTGGTTGTAAATTTATTTCCATTTTGATTTTACATGGGGAATATATAGCAAAACAAAAGAAAAGTTGCCTCTGTGAAGAAACATAAGGAAAAAGATATGTAATTAGTAATAAAGTGTTAACTGTATAACTTATGAATACCCATCAACAAGCAGTGACTTGACAAAGGCGACTGATAAGACATTGAGATTAAAATGAGGTGTGGAGAAAAGCCAATAAATGCCATACCTTCACACAATGTACAATTAGAGCTCATACTCCGGAGTGAGACACAGCCTAAGTGTTGCATCAATTTGCAGATCATTTAGTCTTTTCACAGGCATTCGGCCTCTGATATAACAGCAGGAATCAAAGCTGGGTAAAGATGAAAATAGAGCATGACAGGAAAAAAAGTCATGCAAATGACTTTTGTTATTGCACTGTGATTTTTATTTGAATTGTAAGTGATCATTCTGCCTTTTAGTTACAGCTGTCAGCCCTCATTAATGTGCATTATAAATTGCATCAAAGTGCATAAGGCTGTGTGTGATTAATTTATACAGCTCTTTACGTAGGAGGAAACTGTGCAGGTGCTGAGGAGCCTAATGACTTGGTTTGGGTGGCACAGCTACTCCGAGTCCTCCCTTTCAATACAGTATGTTGTGTGTCAGCTCTGGCATGTGTCTGTCACACTACCATTGGTTCATAGGACCTGAGGATGAAGATTACACGCTCATACCCATGAACTAACACAGTGTCCAAAACAACTCACCAAATCCCCTCTTTTCCATAATGACAATCAGTTATGCCCTGATTAGATTCAATAAGTGATTTTAACCTCATGTCATTTCCAATCAACATATGTAGCCACAATACGGGTGATGTATTAAGCTGGGGAATGGTCTTTCATCATGTCATTAGTACATTTACATTGGAACTTTTTCACAGCTTTCCACTTATCAACAAAATGTGTACACTGTGATTGTCAGTATTTAAATAATGACTTCTGAACAAGGTAAAAAAATAACCTAATAAATGCTATTTATTCTACCACTGATACAGCGGTTTGCTATGGGTATGGGTTATGGGTATTGAAGTACGTTTAAATTTATCTTACAGTATAAGAGCGAGGTGACTACTGATCAAATGTATCAGGATGTAGAGTTGAGCAATGTCTAAATTTTTACATTTATTTTGACTTCACACAGAAATTGTGATGTATAAAATAATTTTTGACAGCTGGAAAACAGAAAATTAATTAATAAATTGCTTAACATTAAATGTTACTATTACATGAGTGACTTATTTTTTTTCATTGCTTTTTCATGATATAATTTTGAATTTAAATGGACATTTGAGGGTAGAATTTATCGGAATACTATGTGCCAGAGCTTCATCTGAGCGGACGCTGATAGTCGTGCTCCTCTTAAATTCCAGCAGAGGGCAGTCATGCCTTAGCAGCGCACGCTTCTCACTTGTTTAAAGGTGTCCTGTGGAGTTCTCTTGTAAACAAAGTTATGTTTACATTCAGTGTTTCTCAGCAAAAGAAACTGTATATTCTTGAGGCTTGAGGTATTGTTTAAAGCCATGTTTACTAGCTAGCAGTCTTGTTCTTCACTGCCTTTATTGCCACATTGCTAAGCTTCTGCGCATTACTGCCATGAACTGTCAATCAGCAGAACAGCATGAAACCCGATGGTGGGACTGTGTTATCGCGTTGCCCATGTGCTTATGCACTTGCATGTCCGTCTTCATCCTCAATACAAACAAAATGGAGACCCACTCTTAAAATACTGCTCCATAACACTATTAGTGGTCAAAAATTCCACAGGCTACGTTTAATCTACAGCTTGGGAGCAAAGCAAACGCATTGGGCGATACATTGTTCCCAAATATCGATATCAGGATCCGTCGGGCTGTAATAGATATTGTTGCTAACTGTATCCTGTCTGAAATAATTATTCATCACAATGTTTAGCTATTACAGAGTTTTGACCTGAAGAGCTGGTGATTATCTATAATATCCAATACTTTAAAATGTTTAAGTGATAATGTACAGGCTTCTGCTTTTAACCTCTCTCAGTGCGATCCAGCAACAACATGCTAAAATGGTTTCAACACATGAAACAGGAAAGTCTTCAGTGACAGTGGGTCTAGAAGGGATTAAAAGACAGAAATCATAAAAAAACTAAAAATAACCTCTCATTTCACAATGTTGCACACGTCAACAATGTCTGTTTACTGCATGTGGCTCATACAGAGGTCCTTCCATAAGTAGGAGTCTATTCACGACTGAGCACTGCTCTTCCTACTGAGACCTCACATAACACAGATAACACATGTTAAAATTTTGCCATTGTTTTTCCAAATCTTCTGTTCTGGGTCTAGCTGCTTGGAAAACTGTTTTGCTTTACTTTTTATTCACACACACAGACACACAGACACACAGACACACAGGCACACATAGACGCACAGACACACACAGACAAAGACACACACACACCAAGGTCATTATACTACCATTAAACTTGTGTATGCACTCTTAGAAGTTTACAGTGTTAAATGTTTTTGGAGAACATCAAGATGCTAATGACTCATACAGTACATCAGACATAAAACAAAATCAATGTGGAAGATTAATTAAAGGGCTTTTAAACACCCTCAGCCATACTCTCCCCTTATATTCTCTCCTGCCAGCCTCACCAGATGAGTGCCACCCTATTTAATCCAGAATTTTTGACATTTAGATGTAAAAGACAGGGAGGAAAGCAGGTCCAAAACAAAGGGACAATTTTAAACAGGTCTTTGTCTTTGTCAGAGGAGAAGAAACGGATTAGCTCAGAGATGCTACTTTGAAGCCCTGGAAATTTGTAATGAAAAATTTAAGCTACAAGCAAGCAGGATGGGAAGGGTCTGAGGGGGGTTAAGCACAACTATTCATTTGACTCTGCATATATTAGGCTCTGTAATTCAAAGGTTGTGCTGTGTGTTTTTGTAATTTTGGCTTTAATAAATATTTTTACTTTGATATACTGATTGTCCCGTGGCAGGCCTGCATGATGGCAGAAGGGAGGGCTAGAGAGAACGAGGAGCCTGGCTCTAATGAGAAGGTCATAGCTCTCTAATTATCATAGGCAGCTCAGTCGCATCCTTCAAAAGACCTCATGAAAGCGCCAGTTTCAGACAATACTCGGAAGCAACTATCTTCAGCCACATATAAGCAAACATGGACAACAATTCTAAACGACGACTAACAACTATCCAGCTTAATGTTTTTGGGAGCTGATAAGGGTTTGTGTACATGAGTAATGCATGTAAAGGCAATGATAAAAAGGTCTACATTTCCAGTAATGAATAGGTGTATGATTAGACAAAATGCTGATTTTTTATTTCTAAAATAAATTATGTGTGTAAACTCAAATTTATAGGGTAAAAAAGAAGAATTGGGCCTTTAAAGGGCTATTAGAGTAAAGTAAAAAAAATAGAATAAAAAGAATTATCATGACAAAACATTTATGGTCCAGATATTTTTTCAGTTTTTATTTTAGTGAAATAATGTAAAATTAAGGGTACCAATCATCATCAATCATTCAACCATTTGGTCTTTGAAATGACATGTTTAAAAACAGTTTAAAGATGATTCACGTAATCCTTCTGTAATCCTAAAGCTTAATACTACAGGAGCTGGCTGACTAGTGCTTTGGTTATCTGACCAGATCTGGCAAACGTGATCTTAACTGTAGTTACCATCAGATGAAGCTGGAGGATTGTATGAAAGAAAGCCCTTAAGGTGCTAATACATTAGCAAACTCTCTGCCAAAATCAGTAATGAATATCAGTAAAAATGTGGATGGGTTACTCTTTGTGCCACAACAAATCCAAACAACAGGAAGAAATGATCTCACTCTCCAAAAGAATTTCTGAAGGCAAGCCATAACTTCCATAATTACGACCTTTAGAGGAAACAGGACAAAGGCATTCTGTGGAAAAACCACGCCACAATCACCAAATATGATTAAACATCCTATTTGAGCTGAGACTGAAACATGCTGCTGAGGAAAACCATTGAAAAAGATATACATTAAAGGTTTAGGGTCCCTTTGTATTTAACTGAATATTAAATGGAGGCATTATGTTGTATTATGGACAGTATGTCTTGCTTCCATGGTATTATGTAATTATTAAGTAAAGAAAAGAGACATAATTGATCAATATCTGTTATATCTTTTTCAAAAATATGAAGTATTGTACCGCCTTGAGCATTTGTGTGACAGTAAAATATACTAATTATCATTCATATATAAAGTGAAACAGGCATGAAAAATAGAATGCAAGATTGATTATTAATGACGTGTTTGACACTTTAAACAAAAACCTACTTAATGCGCTCGGAGCTGAAAAGAAAAGAGAAAATTATGCTGCTGTTTTGACTGATTTGTCAGAAAGATGGGTGTTCACCGGGCCCCTCATGCAAAAGTATAATAAATGAAAAAAGAAGCAGAAAATGAATAGCATATGGATTGGTTCTAAGCTATCCAGTGGCTCCCCAGTAAATTGCCTGTGAATTAATCTAATTAAGAAACCCACAGTATGACTCAGTGTGCTGTCACTGAAGCTAACGCATCCTCCAGTTTGCAGCAGTGTCAAGTCTTGGGAAATAAAAGTTGTAAGAAGTTTTGAAATTTTGGAAGACATAGGCAATGAATCAAAAAAATAATGGAAAAAGGGAGTAAACAAGTTAAATGATGAACAGATTATCAGTAAATTTAGGCAAAACTGTATTTGAGAATAGTCGTATTTAGGTAGCCACTGGCGATCATAGTAATGCTCTTCAAGTTTAAGTTGAAGTACTTTCATTGGTAGGTTTGGGATGTCATACCAATCTATGACCATTTTCGAGGACGTTTTACAAAACTCAAACAACCTTATTTCTTGTATCTTCACAGACAGTGAGACAGCTTCCATTTGACATGTTTTGGATTACACAAGAGACTATTCTCAATTCTCTTGCCATTTCAGAATAAAAACTTACAGCCCATGGCTCAGAAGTACAATAATAATGTAAGACATCTCCACCAATTTTCCACTCTACTTCAGTTTGCTTTAACAAGTCCTTATGGAGAGTACAGTACAGTCAGGAGATAAAAAGCTTCTTTTCTTCCCCTGCTTCTGCCTCACTTCTCCTCCTGCCTTATCAATCGACCGCCCATCCTGTGTGCTTGCGACCTCTAATGGATTTCACATGACAACAGGCCTGGCCCAGACAAGAGCACAGGCTCTCTCTAACTTGACAACCATTAGCTTGCGAGTAGGGAGGAGGGGGGAGAGGAGGGTCTCTCGGTGTCCTGTAACTGATGTGTCGTGCACTGAGCCATCTCCCTCGGGTCAGGCACGGATGTATCCACTCTGACAAGCGTCTCGCTCCTTTCTCTGTGTCCCGACGAGCCTATTATCATGAGGTCCTGTGAATGTTGTGCATTCTGGGAAGTGGCACATAAAAGAATGATCAGGCAAAGCTTTCAGACAGAAGTCGTTCGCACAGGCAGGCTCTTTGTTGAACAAAATGGAAATGCAGCAACGAGAGGTGCACCTGTTGAGCGTCCTTGTGGAGACACAAGCACTCACACTTGGCATTATGTGCCTTATTATTTATATGGGGCTGTCAGCTAATAATGCATGGGTCTCTCACTGGAGCACTTTCTGCCATCTTTGAAAGTCATGGCAAGAGGCACCCATGGTTTCTGAGACATGAGGGGTCCCTTCGCCAGGGTGTTGTCTGAAGAAGTCATTCCCACTTACACTGATATAATGCATCTGTGCTGCTGTGAGCGGAGAGCACTCTTCTTTATCTCTGTTCACTGATTTACTTCTTCGCTGTCTTCCCCTCTATTATGCTTAGTGCATCAGCCTATATGTTACTGTGGAGCTGATGATTTAGATCTGGGAAATGATACAGGTATGAGTAAAAAAAATTCTCTCACAGCTCACCTAGCTCAAATGAGAAATGTGAATATGTATGTGAATGTGAAGGAACAACAACACTAGCTCATCTTACCTTAACTTTGCAGAAATACATCAGAACAAAGTCATATCTATGTACCAATGTTTCAGTATACCCACTGCTAATAGCTGTAAGCACTGAGATTGGCCTGAAAGGTTTAAGGGCATTGTTCGCTTATCATGTGATAGGGACATTTTTTATGCAAGAGCGAGCCCTGATTAGAGGGTGAGTTTTAATGACAACTAATTAGCAGACCTCTTTAGCCTTGGCGTAATGATCAAACGAGCTGTCATCGCGTACCTGATACAATGATCCTCTCACTCTTGATATGATATTTTATTCCTCTGCAATTATGCAGCCCCCACTGCACCACATGTGTTTATTGCCTCAAGCACACATGTCAAATTAAAGAGCAGCTTATGCACCTGATATTCAATTATTGCCTGCTGCACCACCATGCACAATGGGAAAATGTCAAAGCCAGCAATCTACAGTACTTCAAGCAGCAATCGGTACGCTGCGATCACCGAGCACTCATGCATATACACAGACACACAGATAGGAATTTGAATATTGAATATGAATGGGAACATTTTCCAGCTTGTCTATGCTCAGTTGCTTTTTATACTTCCCTTTGTCACTGTAAAAAGGAATTTGGCATATGACAGTATTGCTTACCAGGAGGAAGAGCTTAAAGCTAATGTTTGCTTACAATATGAAAAAAAAATCACAACAAAGCATCTTAAAATGTACTGTAAAAATAGATAATTAATTATTACATGAGATTTAGCTAAGTAAATGCTTTTATTTTCACACAGCTGCTACATTCTTTTAGACTTTTAGTCTGCTTTCAGAATATTTTTTCAACAAGCATTAATGGCAGGTTCATAAAGCAACAAGAATATAATTTTCCATATCAGGGAAATTGGGTGCTGTAGACATTCTTGAAGGGCTCTGCTTAAAATGATCCAACATCCAGGGGTTCTTCATATATATGTGCTAAAGTAGCTGATATGTGCACAAGCACTGAATTTATCTATATAAGTTGAATTGAGAGCAGAGACATGAACATATTTTGGGGAGAATGATATGCCTGAGCATGACTCCATGTGTTTACAATGAATGCCGTGGTGGTAAAAATCCAGCTATAAAGACTGCATTTCTATGGATAATTCAATTATTTCACAAACCATGAAAGTTTAATTATTCCTGAACTAGTCTTTGAGATAATTTCTAGGTCTTTGTCTTCTCTGCAGTCCCCTGACAAATTTATAGCTGTGCAAAATGTGATTCTGATTATTCTTCTGCAGCTAACCCAGTGTTTACCCCATCTTTTATGAACTGAAATAGCTCCTTTTTAATTGACTTATTCTTCCCATTTATTCAAACACGATGCTGTGGTCATGCTCTAAGTGTTTAATTCTTTCCGTTTCCTTCCTCTAAAGAGCCAAGTGCTGTTCTATTGATGTTAAAATGTGTTGGTCTCCTAATTATACCCTTCTTGAAAACAGATTGTCATCTTGGCAGTGTTTCACTTCATATTTTCTGGCTTATTTCATTTTTTGTTTCTGCTTTGTGCGCATCTAGCATTACCCTGCGTGTCTCAGAATCTACAGTGAATGATCCAGTCGCACTGTTAGAAAACAAGAGGGAAATGTTAAGGAACCTTTGGTAATGGATAGGCAGTATACATAATATTTCGGGGAAACTTTGACTTCAACATCACTGCAGTTTTGTGCATTTTACATTTGCTTACTTAGCTATTAAAATACTTCATAATTTTATTTTGTTTCCCAATGACTGTCATTGACATATGTTTATATGTGGAGGGCAAAGCAGAATTTGACTGTTTTATGGAGGCTGTTGTTTATGAATTCAGTTGATTAAAATATTAATTGCTCCAGCTCTGATGAATTAGTGAGGCGACATTGCTGGAATGATTGACTTAAACGCCACCTCATGTGTTCATGTCATGTGTAATAAATCAGAGACTAACACTGAAAAATGAAATAGGTCCATGTTCAGGTCCTGCCTTGTAAAGTTTTTGATTTACTGTATCGGCCACCGTAAGGGTGTGGACGAAGAGAACAGCAGAGAGAAGCCTTTGATTTGGTGAAAAAAATCACAGTGTGCATTTCTAAACACCTACAGCACTCAGCCGGGCTGGAATAGATAGCCAGGTTCTGTGACAGTTGCCATCCTGCTGCACTATAATGACATGTACATTGAGGGTCTGAGTGGTTGTATGACAGACCAGCACAGCCCTGCAGCCCTACATCACTTAACACAGGAGTACACACCACCCTGACTGGGAGCCCGCTGGCTGCTCTCCCTGGTCCCTGGTGGACGGTGTGTTAACTTACCACCTGCTCTGCTGTATGGTTCGTGACAAATGTTGATAGATGTTACAAGTTTAAAGAGATAATTGATTGTTTAGGCCTGGGAATCCCCATATGTAGGCTTCATTAACCAACGGCCTGTTTTTCATTTGCCAATTTGCCATCATTTATTGTGGCCTGTACTGGTGTGCGTGTATGAGTGTGTGTTCTTGAAAGTGTGCATTCTTGACTGATTTGCCTCCCAAACCTGTGCAAGGAGGGTAAGAAAGGCCTGTGTCTTCAATCTTAAGGCTAGTGTGAATTATTTTCATATTCACCTGTCTCAACTAATCCAAAATTGTCAACGCAAATGGCTGGACTTAGTGAGCATTAAAGGAAAGTGTTATGTTGTACACATATATCACATACTCTATATTAACAAATATTTAAAAAAAAACAGAGACATTTTCAGCCTCAGTCTAAGTAATAGTCTGAGTTTTTGTTCAGTCAGAGTAAAAGTGTGAGCTGTTATTGTTTCACTGAAAACCTTTGACCACAAAGAGATGACTGTGCCGTTTGTGGAATCCTCTTACACTCTGCAAGTCAGTAATTACTCTTTTACAAACAGGCTGTGTGTATATAAAAGCTTTAACAGGGAGGAACCATGTGGTCGGCCCAAAGCCCCTCCATAGGAGAGCAGTGTTGCAGTGAGCACCTGTTCAGTAGATGCGGGGAAGGAATGTAGACTGGGGAAGTTTCTTTCAGGGTGCCCCAGATGCCAGTATAACACAGATGCTGTAGTGTTGCTCCAAAACCACAATCACAACATATGGTAATTGCTGCAGAATTATTTTCTGGCCAGCTCTCTAACCAGGGGCTGATAAAATGGAGAAGTCAGCTACCGATGCTCTGCGGAATGAACACCTGCCAAATCTAACTACACGAGATGTCAGTCCTGTGAATGAAGGGCCACCAGGTAAAGCCATTAGGGCTCGTGATGGCCACAGCAATCTGAGAGGCCTCGGGTGAATGAATCCACAGATGTTTCTCTCAACATTCTTCGCAAAGTTGATTGTTTGTGATCCTTCGTGTGCTTGACCTGAATATCCTCCTGAGCCTGTTGGTGCGGTGGGAATGCTTTAATACACTGATACGCGAGATAACAAATTTACCTGTGAGATGGGACTACTTTATCAAAACGAAGTGAACAGAGCGCAGTTGTTTTAAAATGTTTTTTATTAACACTGTGCTTCAAGGTTCAGACCAAAGGACAGATTTTCTACATGTCTTGTAGTGGGAGGGAAAGAAGTTCAATCAAAAACATTTGAGTTTTAATTTTATATCTTCTCGCAAATTAAAAAAATTGTACTGTGTGAGATTCTCAATTATACAAAAGATTACTGTGGTATAATTTCCACTTAAGTTCCATTCAATCCCAACACAAATTTCACTTTCATTCACTATAAGAGTGTAGACCCTGCAGATACGATGCTCTTGGTCCAGCCTTAGCATCTCCAAGAGTTTTCATTAATTAGGTGAGCTAATTTGTAGTTTTGTCAACACAGCTGACTAATGATATGTTAACATACAAATCTACATGGTGCTGTACTTTCATTCTATTGCAGGATAGAGGAAGCTTATCTAAAGGTAAGATTTACTCAGGGATTTTTCTTCCCTCTAGACCTCCAGGTGAAAATTTTCAGGTGGGAGTCTTAATGTGCAATATATATATTTTATGCCCAGTGGAAGCAGGGTAAGTTTATGGGGTTTTGCTCCCTTAGCACCTCAGTATCTTAACAATTTTTGTGTCTGCTTTGTAGACCAAACTACTCCAGACTTCATATGAGCAGAATCTGGAAAATTGTGGAGTATATATTGTGGAATATATATTTCAAAACAATAAAAAGTATATAATACACAAAGTATATACAGCATTTCCTCATATTTCTTAATCTTTATAATGGTGCCAGTAAATCAGGACGAGATCGTACTCTCCAGTACTCAGTTACCTGACAGGAATTCTTATCTGCAATGTCCTGGTTGGATCTGAATTTTTAAACCAAGTGTTGCCATCACAGAAATCTTCTTTCTAGACATGCCAGTGCCTATATTCCCCAAGCTCTCTCATCGCAAACAAAATGTTGCTTCCCTGTCAAATTGACTCATTTCCCAGTGTTGTTGAGGCACATCTAAAACATAGTTAGGGTTTTGTGAAGCATTCAGCAATATCCAGGAGCAGCATTTTATCTCACTCCAAGGCGTGACTTACCAGTCACCCAGATATTCAATCACTGAGCTTTCTTAATTGTAAATGTTCAAATGTGGTTGTTTTGCTCTGGCTATTAGCTTTGCAGAGTGTGTGGAATGTGTTTCTGTTTCAGCACAGTTGAATTCAGCCATTATTCATCCATAGCCCAGAACCAGCCGATGGGGTTGGTTAGAAAATGAGCCCTGTTCTCTGTTTCTCAAGTGAGTGTTTTTAGTCTAGGGTAAACACACATGCACACATGCTTTTATACACACATGCACTCACACATACCTACACACACTCCACAAACTACAGAGCCATCGGAGGAACAAATTAGAAATCAGACTTGTTCTCTTCTGAGTTTTTGGCTCCACCATCTGGTCTCCACTGACACAGTCTCAGCCCAACACTTGCACTAGTGATAAAAAACATTACAGTTTATACGTTACATAAAACTCAAGCGTACAACATATTCTGCATATACCACACTACACCTTAGCAGACTTTTGTTCTGCTTATAGAAACTAAATAAGTAACAAATTCCGCTTTCATTTCAATGATTAATAAACCTTTAAATGACCAAAATCTGGCCTCGTAACATGCAAAACAAGATTCTTCTTGTGAGACTTGAGATGTAATAACCTGAATGACTATGGATCACAGAAGGAAGAAAATGCCATGAAAATGTTAATTGCTAAGTTCAACAATGTTGCAGCCAAATCAGGAATTATTCTGGAATATTGTTTAGACCAGCATCTAATGAGTCTGGCATAAATAAGAGAGTGCTGTTTGTTTCTAATTTGCAATGAGGAGAAGAAAAGGAGCAGAGCTGTGGCTCTGCATGGTTGTCTTCAGAAGACTAGGTTTATTGATTGGTGGAAATGAGATTGGTGAAGAGAGGTTTTTTGCTCCACAGGGGGTAGACTGGTAAAGGAAGGAGGGTGTCTCACTTAAAAAGATCTCATGTTATGGCAGCCTTTATTAAGACTCTTCATTTGCTTTTGAAGACAGACTGGGGGGATCAGTCCTGGCAGGTTACAAACGTGTGGTGTCTCCATTGCTTATTCTCCTACTGACAACATCCTTTGAAAAAAAATCTGTTTTTCTGACTGTGTCTGTGTGTGTGATTTGCAGGTAGGTGTCTATGTGTGTTTTTGTTTGTGAAACTGCCTCCTGTAGAGTCAATATTAGCAATTAACGCTGCAACTCTTTTATCTGCAGCAAGCCAACACTCTATATAACGACGTCAATCCATTTTTAGGAATAAAGGTATTCAAAAGGAAAATACACCAATTATGCTTTTTCTTTGTGTTGTTGTAGATTATTAATCTATAAACTGAAAAAGAACCCTATTGCTATTTAAATATTTTGATTTGTTTTCCAACACAAGAAGTCACACACAACAGTTACAATCACTTTGATACCACTGCCTTGTTTAAACAACAGGTTGATGCAATAGTTACATAAATCCTAAGAATTCGCTTTTCACACAAAGCAGGGTGAAAAATGAAATAGAGTACTTAACAGGAGGCCATATGTGGAATCTAAATCTAAACGTTGAGATATGAATTATATAAATGTGATTTTCAAAAATATTTTTCAAGTAAAATTCAGCAAATTTCAACGGTTTATTCACAGAGATTACTCCATTGAGACTTTTCAGAAAACAGGTAAAATTAAAAAAGCTGGTTAGATGGCTAAGTTGTTGGTCTTATAGTGTGGGCGAAGCCCCAAGGAACAACACTGGGCTATGAGGCGGTTTTACCGTGGTGGCCACCATAGATATAGAAATGTCAATACCTCATGGGCCGCTGCTGTATGTCGCTGCGATGCGTCTGTCCAGCCCGCATACTGGAGCGGTCAAGATCCGCTATAATGTGTATTGAGAGATGAGAGACTTCACTACAAAATCAACTGTAACTAGCTTAATTCTGAACCGATTTTCATGAAATTTGTTTTGTTATAAACGTGAGAAATTGAACATGATACTGGTTACTAATCACCTCTATGCCAAAACATTAACCTTCTGAATAGCCACAACTTCCACAGGAGACATGCAGGCTCTGATCTATGAACAGGCAACATCAAGTGTAAATTATTTAGAATTTCAGCTTTTGTGAGTTTCTCCAAAAATGTAGATTTCTACATCTATTATATAGTTATAAAGCCACTTGGTTGTTTGTTATTGTATTAATAATTAAATCAATTCATTAATAAAATAGGCTAAACAAGACTATTTTTGTTCCCCAGACTCCAGCTAAGAATAGATCATCCAGTCAGTTCATCTGGACACCTCGAGACCATAGACTGTATATGCTCGAGACACATATGAGAACTCCACTTCTGCAGGCTGGACAGTTGCCATTACACAAACAATGTCACAAATATTCCATTTTCATCTTCATTCATTTTCTTTAGACACTGACACATACAATACAATACTATAATATAATAGTACAATACTATAGTTTAATATAATACTACAATACAATACTATAGTATAATACAATACTACAATACAATACTATAATATAACATAATAATACGACCCAAACCCAGTAACTGAATTAAGTCCAACAGTAACCAGTATCATGTTCAATTTCTCACGTTTATAACAAAACAAATTTCATGAAAATCAGTTCAGAATCAAGCGAGTTACAGTCAATTTTGTAGTGAAGTCTGCATCTCTCAATACACATTCTAGTGGATCTTGACCGCTCCAATATGGCGGTCGCACAGACGCACATCAAATCACGAAGGCGGTATCTACGTTTCTACATCTATGGTGGCCACAGTCTGAACTGCAGGTCACATGACACTCACTGGCCCAATTAAGAAATTTTCCCATACATAATTATTACAAAAGAAATGGCTGTAAAAATATGAAGGCATTTTTGTGGGAGTCACAAACACGGCATCATCAAATTTAAAGCCTCGAATAAAAATGAAATGTGTGTAAGCGACATATCACTACATTATTATCAGGAATTTGCCTGAGAAATTCCACTTGAATGGATGGATGGATGGATGAAATTCACAAAAATGGGGGGATTTTAAATTAAGAAGTAAGTTAGAAAAAAATGAATATGGGTATAGTCATCATACACAGTATAATCTTATTAACCTTATTTAATGTTACACTCTATTTCTATGTCCATAGGTATATTTCACACGTATGTGCCAAATTAAAATAGTCACCAGATATTGTTATTCTAATTTTGATTTCAGATGTAAATGACTGCTTTTACTAAATTATGGTCATGCATAATATCCTGTAATAATTTTAGTACACTGCTGAATAGAGCTGAACTGCGCGTGGATCTGTGCATGAGACATGTCTGACAAAGCGTGACTTAAAAGTGGGTTTATCTCATAGCCCTCCTACCCCCCTTACCCCCTCCACTAATGATGGTATGGTGACCAAGTATTTGCTCTCTTTTGAAAGTCAGGCTTGTTTGTTTTGAGGAGCATTCAAGCACTTCTTCCACAACATGTTCTTTCTCTCCCCACACCATGCTGCTGTTACCGCTGCTGAGAACTGGCAGAGTGGGTTGCCTTCCATTAGAGCAGCATTGGGGAACTAACCATGCAGAAAGCAGCAGGCTTAAGGAAAACTTGTTTCTCTTTTAAATGGATAGGCAGTAAACACTCTCCCTAGTGATTGCTTTATCCTGACAAAAATGATATTTGATGCTTATACCAACTGACTAAGTCCAGTTGAAGCCCTCAATAGCCGGCATCTCCCAGATTTCAGAGTTTGTTCCTTTGGTAAAGATGAATAAATGTGCAGACATTTCTACATATAAAATAACCTCAACCCCTTCAAAACAAATAGAAAGCAGCCTTTCATATGTAATGGCCTATGTGATTTAGCTCATTTCAAATCAGGTGGAAATTTGGCCTCATCCTTTAACTTCCTATATGTGACTCTACCAAATCCACAGAAATTTTCATAAAGTGTTCACAGGATGGCCAGGGATAAGATTGTCTTTCTGGATGTTGAGGGAAGCAGGACACTTGTTTTTTTGTCTTCAGTATGTCTCTTACAGGTGGTTGAGTTTATGTAATTATGCCGGCCTTGATCAAGCTCACCATCCCGGTGCATGTTGCACAATGCATGGTGGAAGGAGACTACAAATGCACTTTAGCCACCTGCTAAAAAATAACATTAAAACTGTAGGACACTTAATCCAACATCATGTTTTCAAATTTCTCTATAGGTATACATCTTATGTACTGATGTAGGCAATTGGAGTTTTAACAAATTGATCAATTATTAAAATTGTCATAATGTACTTTGGCTTTTTTGACACAGTTCTGGATGATAGGATGACAGAGGCTTTCCTTCAATATGCAAATTAAATCAAGAAGGCCACTGAATGCAAACGACTTCAACATACAACACAAAAACAAATGTCCATGGTTTTCTCCATTAGGCAATAGTGGCTGGTTAGCCATGGTGCATGACACAGCTATACACAGTACAATGTAGACCTTGTTTGCCAAGTCCTTGTTAAGGTGTGTTCAAACTAATAAAAGAGCTGAAATCCTGGAGAGTTTCGAGATGAGCACTCACTCGTTGGTACAGTTGGTGCATTGGACAAACCATTATTGTAATACAACAATAGTAGACTGAGCACCACTGATTCGGTGGTTTTACAAAAGCATTAATTACAATAAAGTCAATGAAGTTTTACCATTAAGGAATTCAGGGGATACCAAAGTCAACATTTTTTATATGGGGCTTTAATCTTCATATGATATCTTCTATGCGGTTTAGATATGGTGTGACATTTATAAAGCACAGCAAATTTTTATTAACATCATGTTAGAATCTTAAATAACTTGGAATTTATTTGATCATGCTTCTCCAGTAATTTCAGGGTTTTTTTCTTCAATGGTATCCATTGTACCAACTGTAGTGGTTTAAACATTAAAGTAATTGGCAATTTATTAAGCACTTAATCCATAATTTCCCCGATTAACTGCACAGTTGAAAGGCTCTTTTGTCTAATTACACTGAAACAAGAGAATTGTAATCAGTGCTAAGCTTTGTTGTTGAGCTCACTGATGGTAATGCCACGCCTTTGTAGAATACGAGTGCTTTAACTTAGATGTAAATCAAGAGATGATTATAACAATGTCTCCAACCCTTTTTACCACCCCTGTTTACCATTTAAAAAATGAAGAATACAAGAGGGAGGCACTTATTCAGAATGTACCACAGTCATGTAAAATTAGGAGTTTATTTGCCTTAAAACATTTATATTGCACATTATCCCAAGAGATTCTTCCCCAAATGAGTAAATAAATACCATTGTAATGCAGCACAACCCTGCCCCCGATTTGAGGCAAATCCCCTATTAGGAGTATAAATCTGCAAGGCTTTGTGGGTAATTAGCGAACATGCTCGGGAATGTTAGCAGGGCTTGGCAGGTGCGTTTGATCAGTGGCAAGAGGCAAAATCACTGTTGACAGAGAGAGATGGCAGGAGGACGGAGATAGGAGGGTAAGTGGGTGGGGGAGAGAGAAGTGTGAGGGCTGAGGGGCAGGTTTTACTAAACCACACTTTTTTTTTTTATTTTACCACAGACACTCTCTACAAAGACAAGGCAGTGCCTTTATAAGAGATTATACACTGGGCAACTGACAGAAATTAAGTTTTCGTAGTGTAATGCTCAGTTTTAATGTAAAGGATCACAAAGAAACGTCATATATTGTAATGATCAACTAATGAGACGATGATAAAGCCCTTTCTAATTAGAAAAAGTAAAATACAGGGCTTGGGTAATATGGGTCTGACCTAAAATGAACTGGGCTTTAGAACACAAAGCAGTGGTCTTGTTTCATAATGAGAACTTCTTGAAACCCCTGTGAAAGCTATTAAAACAGTCCCATTTTAATATTTATGATCACCTCATCATTTAATTTTGTTCTGAGCTAAGATTATACTTGTACAGTTGTATTTACTATTGATTATAGTGAGTGTAAAGGTGATGTGTATCAAATTGATACAATGCAAATCAAATGCACTCTAATGACTACTCTTAAACACATCTTATGCTGCTGAATTATTAATATTATTGTGTGTGGGTTACCATGGGTTCAATGAGGCCTAATTAGAGGAGATACACTAAAGCTAATTTGCAGATGCCAGAAGCATAGTTTATATATAAGAGCTAATATTTGAAAGTCAAATTAAAGTTGAAAAGGCCTGTAATAACTGTTAATTAACTCTGGTTTTGTTTTTTCCTTTGACAAACTTGAATTGAGTACAATATTCACAGGGCTAGTGCTTCGCATTTCTGACCACAAAGATAAATTTCAAAGCTTTTAATTATTCGTTTGATGTGGGTATTCTCTGTAGATTTGATATTATTTTAAGATCCCTTTGTTCAAAAATTCATTTTTATTATCGCTGCGTGAAATGCATGGCAATTCCCCACATAACTAACCATTGGTGCAATTAACATCTTCGATCGAGTTCATATTCCTGATAATTTATACAGACTATGCACCTCCCCTGTGATCGCTTGCAGGGTTTGACTCTTCCGCAGCTCCCTTGCATTTACTGAATCAGTTTCATACTGATGAAAATGGAAAGTGAAACTTTAATGAACAGGACTTGACTGTCACAATAATAAAGACTTTGAAACAACACCGAGGCCAGTTCAACAAGCAAGCCGACAGCAGCACCAGTGTAGTGACATCAAACCAATTAAGACTGACGATAAATATTAACAGGAGTGGGTATTAACAGAACATGACTGGGAAGCCAAGCTGTAAACAAGTGCTGGATGGCTGATCATTAAAACTGTGTCACACAGTGCTGCACAGCAATGGAGAGATAGAGATTTTAACACTAGAATTGATCTTTCTTCAGAGCTGAATGAAGCACTGAGTATTATCTTGTAAACAGAATAGAAACTGGTCAATACTGCGGGTAGCATGCGCTTATTAAGTCATGACACAATTTATAATAGCGGGTAAGCATTTGGTAGTCTAGATAAATCAGTCTTTTGAGGATTTTCATACGAAGAAAAAAATTCAGTATTTGCACTAATGTCCACAAAAAAACAAAACAAAATCAAAGGTGAAATGTTTACAAAGTGTTTTTGAAACAAATAATGGGGGTCCATCCCAATTATCATGAAATTGTGGCAACATCACAAACATCCCAACTCTGTACATGCACTCTGTACACACAATGTAGGGACAAAAATACAACTTAACACCAAACGTAGTACGCACTGTGTTACAAACTTGTAGCATGAAGTTCGAAAGACGTAAGCATTTTACAGACAGGGCAGGCCTAACGAAAGAAGGTTATCAAGTTGCATTATGGGAAGTAGGATCCTGTGTGAAACAAGTCAGGATAGTTCAGCCTTTGCTGGATAAATTGATTATTCTTTTTTATTTTAATTGTCTCTCACAGCGGAGTGAAAAAGAGAAGAAGTAAAAAAAAAACGTGGTAAAGAGAAAAGACTTCTTATCTAAAATCTGCTATAGTGCTATATCAGCAACATAAACCAAACATTAAAATGATGAGCACTGTCCCAGCTCTCAACCATTGTCTTTGCCGAGTATGGTCATACAGTTTTGTGTTTCCATATTTTAAATGTGTTGACATCAAAGAATGTGTCCATCAAAAATGTTGGTTTTGTTCACAATGTGCTTTTCTGTATATTAGTTGAGAATTAAAAGTATTTCTTGCTGTCAAGTTGCCCTGTAGGTTTGCCTGACTCACTGGGTCACAAATGATTACTATGTATCTCATAGACTTTAGAAACAGGAACGACCATGTCAGACCCTCACCTAATCACGGGCACAATAGTGTGGCTTCCATTATTTTGATTTGGCTTCAAAGAACAGTTAGAATAGCTTGTCTGCCTATATACTAGACTTAAGAGTCACAATAACAGAATATGCCTGAATCTGAACCAAAGTTAAGCCCACTTCCTTCAGCTATACAAAGGCTGGAAATGGGAAACTTTGAGTACTGGTGAATGTCACGGTTGCTAATAAATAGGCAGGATTAACGCATACCTTTTAATATTCGCGCTGCTTAATGGGCTGACAGTGTTGAATTATCTATAGGTCTCAGTGATTCAAAAAGGACCATCAAACCCAAACTTGAGAGCAGTGTCTTGTAATTGAATAATACATTACATGTGGCAATTATTTCTGTTAGAAGCAGACTGAGAAATCAATAACCAAGGGATCAAATCAAGGACTGTGAAGCTCTTGTTTCTATTCCCCTTGTGACCAATTACATCACCACAGTTTAAACACCTGCAGTGTCACAGCTCACTGTGACACTTTCTTGCACACTTTCACCCTCTCTCTGTCTCTCTCTCTCACACATAGACACACACAGATAAATTGTGTTAGACGGATGCCGAAGAGAAGAGAAAGGTGGTTGTATTAAGATTTCATTTAAATGTGTACTGATAGACTAATAACCGATTTTTACATGTTGAATTCTCGTCTCGAGGATTATTGCACTATTGTGTGCTAAATGAGCTGCACATCAAGACATAATTGTAAATATGGAATGATGGGAGAGTAATGCATCTTTGTTGAGATAATATGCACTCATTGCACAGCCTGACCTGGAGTTATAAATTATGCACTGGTTTTTAGCTCCAGGCAGTATCCTCCCATGACATATGTGGTGCTGATTAAGAGAGAGTGAAATGGGCCTGTTTTAATGAACATATCCCATTACACAAAGGCATAGCTCCAGCATATCACTTAAAACACACAGGTGACAATGAACCTCTGACCACCTCACGGTCTGTTGGTATTGGTGAATACAATTTGCTTTTATCTGAAATATTCACAGCTCCTAAAAAGGCTAATATCAGGTCTCATTAAATGTTGATGCTCCGGGTGAGTAAAGAGAATACTGGCTACATCAAAGGCCTTGTTATGTCCAGTGAATACTAACTAATCCTGAGCTTCTCTTCAGGAGCGTCTAAAGCCTGTAAGACCAGCAGTGTCTAGTTCACTGCTGGGACCCTGCCTGGTCCTTACAGGTCCAACAGGAGACTCCTCTATATCTCAAGCAGAATGAGGGGGGAAAAACGTAGACTGAGTGAAGATGATATTTTTCTGTAATTATGTGCTCTAGCATGTGCAGAATTGTGTTTCATCTGCCCTTTGTGATGCTCGGTGCACCGACATGCTTCCTCTCATCTGAGAATGGATCATCAAAACTGAAACAGTCAATACTGCACAACACACATAGGCTCACCCAAGCAATAATAGCCTGGAGTCAAAGGATACGTGTTCCACGGTTGATTGATTATTAGTCCCATTTGTATTATTTTGTTTGTTTGACAGAGAGAGAGTGCGTGTGCGTGCCTGTGTGTAAAAATGGTACCTACACACAAACTCATTTCTTTTTCAACTGTGATACCTTAACATTTACTTATTTTATTGAAGTCCATTACTTGTCAAAAATTTTCTTTTATCATCAATAAAGGCAGTGAACTTTGCCTAACGCACAACCGTCAACATAACACAACCAAGGCCATCAAAACATTGTGTGAGAAAAACAGTACCAGCAAAAACACCTAAGATATTAATAACCGAATTGCACTCATTACTGAATGTGTGTGTCAACGGTCATGACAGGATAGTGAAATGCTACGGTGGGCACTCATAAACCTTGGCAAAGAGAAACACAGCGTTCATGAAATAAAAATCATGGGCAGAACTGCAGATCCACGTTACTCTGATGTAGAGAGGGAGAGTGTGGTGCTAGAGCAAGTTTTACAGAAGGTTAAAACATCCACAGGCTAGTTGAATGAAGACATGCACAACCAAAGGACTTAACATCAAAAGAACCTGTGTTTTCAGCTATTCTCTGTGGTGGGCTTGCTTTGCATATTTCATGGCAGTGGATTTCACATCTATGCCCACCTTTCTATTGATATGTGCAAAGCCTTTTCTGTATTTTAATTAAAATGTCTTTACTTGCAAAAGGTAATCGGCCATTCTGATTTGGAGTACAATTTCAATTGTTGTTCTTTACTGTGGCAGGGAGCCATGCTAACAAGTGGAAGCCTTCACCCCTGTGCAGTTCTTCCCCTAAAGTGAAGAGTAAGAATAAGAACACAAGGTTTGTTTTTCTCCACATAAAAGCCTCCAGATGACCTATGGTTCCAGCCAGACCTTTAAAGAAATGGAGGACAATCAAAAGGACAAATGTGACGGGCCTCCTGTGTGAGGTACAAGATGAATGCGAAACAGCGCGTCGGTTCTGTGATGTCTTTGACCTGATAGTTCAAAGCTGCTCCTGGACTCTGGACCCCCGTTCAGTATGTGAGCACCTCAGACAAAGGCTTTGTTCATAATAAAGTAAATCCACCACATTGTTCCTTTGAGCTGAACACCACCGTTTCAACAAACAGGGAGGACACTTGCCAGACCTGAGCAAAGCATGAATGTGCCTACAAACGCATCACACATACAGACATAATTTAAAAATCTTGAAGAAATTCTAATTTATCGGGGGTTTTTTGTGGCAGTTTTGGATTATGCAATTCAACCCTCCAATCTCTTTTTCTGACACACAAACTTATTTTTCTTTATATATTTTTCTTAATGATTATACTATATGGCAATATTCTCCTGGTCTAGCCCACCTTGGTACACAGGTTACCTATGCTTTTCATTATACATACGCTGTTCTCAACAAGTGTAGCCTTGTAACGGGGTGCATAATGCACCTCTGTTTATGTGGTGACAGGTTATGTGGTGGCAAGGCACAAGGCAGTGTGCTGTGGAGCTACAGGACGGTAGCTCGCCCCTCCACCACCCCTGCTCTGGTATCAGGAGGCATGGGGAGGTGCTCCAGCCTGCGGTCATAGTTAACCATGGCAAAGCAGCGAAGGCTGGCTGCTATGGTGCCTCCATTCCTCCTGAGACACAAGGGTGAGCAGGGCTTTGAAGTTAAAAGTGTGGCTGGGAGACAATATGAGCAGCATGTGAGCATCTATCTGTGGTGCGGGCTGTGTGATATAAGGGCAAAGGTGGGATGTGTGATGGTGTCTTAACTGTACAATAGTAATAGTCTTAACTGTACAACAGTAATAGAAAGAATTCTCTGTGTAAGGTGACCATGAGGTTACAGCATACAGCTACAGTAATTGCAAAGGTTGGTTTATATGTACAGAATTAGTGGGTTAAACCATCCAGGTTTTAAATACAAGGTTATATTTTGGTAGTCTAAGTGGAACACTTAGGAACACAAGCCAGTGATTGCAAAGATTTGAATTGTTGGATCATGCATACAACAGCACTATATACTGATTCACCTTTATTTCCTGTTTTGCCTGTCATTTTGTGTTTATGTGTGTGAGAGCAAAACAGGTTAATGGGAGGTCTGGATTTGGTTAACAACTGTATGTGTGAAACAGTTCGAGTATAATGATAATAACAGTGTCAATGCAGCAAGAACTTTTTCCAAGGAGAGGAATGATCCATCATTAACATTTTACACTTTAGATCTCTGACTATAGGCCTAGAGCTAATAGGAGCTAAGAGTGCACACTAAAAATGTCCATTGCTACCATAAGTTCATTTTTGTATTTCTGATTTCATAACAGTTTTATTTGTACAGCACTAATAGAACTAAATAGTGATAAACCACATCAAAAACAAGGAGAAACAAGTTTGATAAAAATCTATAACAGCAAGTAACAAAATGCTGGCTCAAGTTCATGAATCAAACTGTTAACAGCACTATAATTCATCAAGCTATTTACAGGTTTGTAATTGATTTGAAATTACACATTTTTTTCCTTGGTCATGATTCTTCCAAATGTTCAATAGCCACTGAAAATCTCCACACAATTTGGTGTATAAAAGTGGACAATACATTAATATGTGTGGGCAATATAGGCAGTTCTTGTGATTATGATCGCAGCTTCTATATATGCATGTATGATCAGAAGACACACAAGACAAGATTGATGCCATAGCATTACAGCTATTTCATTATCCTGCAAGGTCCCATGACGCTGCCCTAATGAGAAGTCTGACAATTAGGACTGCATGTTGTGTGCGTGTCTCTTTTAAGAGAATATCAGATAGACGTCTTTATCAAACATAGTATTTTATAAATCTCTCTGTCATTTACAATTAACCAGACCATCAGCAGCAGCATGCATATCTGAATAGAAGGCCTGCTTTACATTCCAGAGTACACAGAGGGCATTCCTATGTCTATAAAGGGGGCCTTCAGAGAGAACGAGAGAGAGAGAGAGAGTGTGTGTGTGTGTGCAAGGAGCTAAATCTTTGACAGAGCACAACACAGACCTTGCAAAGTCTGTTTAATGTTGTCTTTAGAAATATCAATTCCACGCGGTAAATAAGCCCCAGTGATGACTGGAGTTTTGAAAGTGACCGAAAGGGCTGTTTTGTCTTGTGTTTGGTAACCAGGGTATCAAGAAGGTTGTAGTTAAGGGTAAGAGCCAAGGTCTCTTATCATAAGTATGACTTCATTCATAGATATGTTTTTTTTTTCTAACTCAAATATCAAGAGCACTGCCACAATGTGTTAATTAATTATTCAAAGGACAGTGAGTTGACTTCTTGACATTTTTCTGACTTAGCTGCAAAATTGCTAAAATAATGAATGTAATAAAACTAAGGTAGAGTGGTTAACAATATTCACAACCTGACAGCAAATATGCATTGGTGTTTTTACTGCATCGCACATGAAGATATCGACATATTCACAGACACAGAGCAGCTCCAGAACTGATCATTCTGGATGAAACAATATACTGCCATTTAGTGTTCGATATGTTCATCATGGACCCTGAGATATTATCAATTATCCTCATTTCATAAACAAATGAATTTAGTTACCACTACACTTTAAGCCATTCCATGAATTTTCACTTTCTGGAATAATTTGTTTGATTAGATGATTTTACAACTAGACAGGAAAGGCCTCTGCATTAATTATGTGCTGTAGAAATCTGTCAAAGAAGAATAGAAAACAGCAAACAGTTTTTATGTATTTCATAAATAGAAAATTGAGGAATTGAGTATTAGAGTTGTATGGCTCTTTGCTGCCATCTTGAGTATCTGAAAAGACATTACATGTTTTAGATAGCTTTAACTACTTATTATGAATCAATAGATCAATACATTTTTATGAAGTTAGTGGCGTGGATATAGTATAATAAGCAGTAATTATTTGAGTAACATTTACATTGGAAAAGTAGAGACTATTAAGGCTGGGAAAATAATAGCAGAAGGCTATTACACATTTTGAAATATCTTGGAAAACCTATATTCCTTTCACCTCTTTGATATCAAAATCCCAATTTTTCCACTGCACAACTAAAAGCCATGGGCGAGAGAGTGTGAGAGATCCATCCACCAATGTACTCCGCCAAAGATTGTTTATGAGGCAAAAGAAGCATCCCCCTGTAACACCTCTGTACAATCACAAGTGGACTGAGTGTTTTTGTAGTTCCAACAACTCTTGAGAGAGAGAGATGAGACATCTTCTCATCAGCTCATCTGGTCACATCAATTTTAAAAGTCAAAATCTCCCAGTTAAAATTTCATTCATATTATATCAATAAATTAAGTGGATCAACTTTTAGTTCTGAATCAGCATCTTCAGTATCAGTCAGTAGGCTACTGTTGTTTCCATGTGAAATACATATTTAATCAACATTTGATATCTTCTGCTGCGATGTATGTATTTGTTTTTACTGACTGAGCATCTTTGACACAAAAAACTTCTTTGAGAATGAATTAAGTTCTAACTCATGTCATTTTCAGGTTGTAGCTACAGGTTGTGAACATTAATTAGGGCGCCACTCAAAACTGTTTCTGTCTTCTCAACCTACCGATTTCAACTGGATCTTTTGAGTTTTAGTTATTTATAATTTTAGTAACTTTCAAAAGTTAAACACTGAACATGGGTTGAAAGGATTCAGATTAAATAAGTAGACTTGATATTGGATTCAGATCAGAAAAAAGCTAAAACCCTAATCCTAATTTCAAAGCCGAAAAAGAATTAGTAGGCGCTATGGCGTTTAAAAAGGGATGCATTCATGGAGCACAATGCATGCCTGTTCTTTGTTAGGTCCCAAGTGCATCTTATGTTTAAGCAACCTTAAAGGTATAATGAGAAGGATTTGTCGGTTGTTGTTTGTAAACACAACATTCAAAGTTGGCCCCATGAGTCTATACATTGTTTTTTTAGGAAAATCCTACTCGTTATACCTTTAAGTAATCTCCTAGTTAAGTCCATTTGCCCCTTTGTCTTGTGCATACTTTAAGGTTAATGTTAAATGTTTTTAAAAAGAAATTTAAAAAAAAAGAAAAAAAATAACAGTGCCCCTAAAAATAAATGTGAGCATAGAGCTCTGATGAGGTTATTTTTCTCTTTGAATTTAATGCTATGCACAAAGTTCATCTTGAAATCTTGAAAGTCTTTGGGAATATCCAACTGGAGGGTATCTAGATCAAATACAAAAGTTTCATTACCACTGACATGTAGGAAGCCAAATTAGGCCCTAAAATTACGTTAAATTAAACCCAGCAGACTTGGTTGCAGTGTTCACCGTAGCGCATTATGAATATAATATGAAAGCGTTGTATTATTGAAAAGGCTCTTCAAGCCGGCAGAATGTGTTTTTGGAACTGGGAATACTTATTGGTGTGTGTATGGCAAACGTCAAGACCACATTAGCATAGACAGCCTCACTGACAGAATGAACGCTTTAATTCAGCACAACATGTCATTGATGTACTGTATGGACAGATTGACTATTCCACAAAGAGCAGGACTATCTGAAATGGTTAAGAGAAGTTGAAATCAGATTGGTATAAAAGTAGATTAAGGCCAATGGATTTATATATTCCCATTATCTAACTATAATAACTTGGAGGTGAAGACAACGGTTCAGTAGAAATTTCATCATTCAATGCTATATGCTATATTATCTCAGCATTAGCCTGGAGGTAAAACAAAATGTTAATGATCAAAAGGTTTCTATGTATGAGCGTATTGGTCAATGGTCAATTATCAGTGTCAATCCATCACATGACGAGTGTTTTTTCACCTTTTAGCAGAGCAGAACTTATTCCCAGTACCACAACAGAGCAGACGCACTGAGAAGACAAAATATAATTTTTTCTTACTGAACTAGGGCTGCCCCCTGAAAGTCGATGAGTCAAATCATCTGTCGGGAACCCTTCAGTCGACTGAGATTCATCAAGCTGGGCAGTCTTTTTTTTTTTTATTATCAGTCAGTGAAAATTACAATAACAGGATAAAACAGATAGAAGCAGCATTTCAAATACATGGGCACTTGGGTGGCCCGCCCAGGTAGATAAAATCCGAATTCCAATTTTCACAGCGGACTGGTGGCCAGCGGACTGGCAGCCAGCGGCAGCGCTGGGTCTAACCTAACGGCAGCAACAGAAAGTTTGCTGATCCGGCGGGGAGTCCGGTGGGATCAGACCCCTGGTGCTTGGATTTGCGCTGGCTGAATTCGAGTTGCCACAGCCGCTAACTGAAGGTCCGTCTCCAGAGCTCTCCTCCCGGCAAAGCAGTCTCCCAGCAGCGGGGAGTGAGGCAGAGGGAACTGGTGGTCGTCCTTGTGATTAATATAAGCCACACTGATTCATTTGTTTATTCATTTACACGTTTTTAATGTTTAAAGTGAAAAAAATAGGCTATAAGAAATACATGTGTGCTGCCTGTCTCATTATTCTGACAAATCCATATGGTAGCCCGACATTATGACGGCAATTCAAATCTTGCATCATATGCAGCTGTCTGTTATTGATTTTTAAATGCTCAAAAATATGTTCCCATGACTCTGTTGCATTTGACTATGTTAAAGTGGTCGAAGTCATCACTGAAACTCATGCCAGTTGATTTTCTGATTGCCAGATAGTCTATATGAAAAAAAG
>NTHP01000082.1:472897-490591 GCA_003416845.1 Oplegnathus fasciatus
AAAAAAAAAGGAACGAATAATCAAATTTTCGTATTGAACAGCCAAATCTGATTCGACTGACAAAATTCTGAGTCAGGTACAGCCCTACACTGAACCAACTCACACTAGTCCATTCCCACTTCAATTATGGAGAAAGCATGTAAGAAATATATTGTGGTCTTATCCTAATAATTGATTTGTGGACAAGCTGCGCTGTATTTTAAAAGCCAACTCTCAACTGGAAATTGATGATTGTTTACTACTTTTTCCCTATGAGTTACTTATACATAATGTACTGCAAATGACCTGAAATTGTTTAGAATTTAGAAAGCGCTATGTGTGCAGTTCTCCAAGTCATAATTTAAAGCAAGTTTAAGTCAGTCAGTGCAAACAAGTACAGGCACACACATAAGAAAATGTAATAATTCAGTGATGCAAAGTTAGTATATNNNAAGCTGGGCTGCTGGTGATAGAAGTCATCGTAGCATGTATGACATTGTCTAGCCTACAATGTGTGTCTAATATGCAATTAGCCTACTTAGACAAGTCTTGCTGGGTTTAAATACTTATGGCCCATAGAATAATGAATAGATAGGAAATAAGCGCCCTTCTTCCATAGATTCAGCACCTTGCTGGAGGACCCGATGACACTTGTTGCCGCGGTGGATACCGTCACATCAGTGGGCTGAACGGAGATGAGGTGTGGGCAGTGTCTGAAATTTGACTCACTGGCAAAGGGGACAGGAAGATGAAAAAAATCCACCAGCCAAGCATATTTTTTAGCGGCCAAAATAATAAACCGACCGGAGGCAAGTGATTAGCGGAGTAGCTGATGTCCCGTCCAGCCTGTGTGTGTGTGTGTGTGTGTGAGTGTCAAACTCTGACACAGACAGCACAGGACAGAAGCAGCGCGCCGGTAAATGACAATGAAATGCGGTAGAGACCCTCAGTATAGTTTTTTATTACATGACTATTTTGGTACAAACCTGCCCGTGTGGCGGATAGCCTCCGAGATTTACTCCCCATATGGACAATTTGGATTAGTATTGTCCTGTAAACTGCAGAGTCAAAACATTTGAGTTTCTGAGAAATGATTTCTCAAGAAATCTGCCTTTGAGCCCATGCATTAAAACTCCATTTCAATAAGTATTTATGCATATTACCACTTGCCATCTCCATTCCCTGACCACTAAGAATCCCTCGTGTACATGCAGCACAGCACATCTTTGCATCCTATCACCACGCATATTTAGCCACATGGTGGCATTGCAGCGCAATGAGAGGCAGATTGTGGGTTTTGATGTAATGTACTTACACCTTATCTTAGAACTCCTATTTGGCCATACATCGCACCAGGGTTAAAAAATTTAACATGTGTTGGTGCACATTAAGCCATGATGAGGGATGCCCTAATTGCATTTAATGTGATATCATATCATTATTGATGTTAAATACTTTATGAGATGCAAAGAAACAATAAACAAGATGGTGGAATTCACTTGAAATCAGTTATGACTGCAGAAATACTAAACATGGAATCATTTAAAAAAGTTTAGCTATGTCAATATGTGTAGCGGTGACTGAAAGTGAATTTTGGTGGCTACAAGGTTAGAACCAAAAGGTATCTGGTTTGATCCATGGGCTGGTAGAATAAATCTGGGTGAAGAAAGTGTAGAGCTTCTCAGTTCCTCATTACCACCACTGAGGTGCCCTTGAGCAAGGCACTTAACCCCCACCTCCTCCAGTGGAGGTGCATAGTGACAATAAGATAAGTGTGAAACGGGATGTTCCTGCAAAAAAAGAGCATTGCTCTCAGTGAAACATCCTCAGGAACAAAGGTGCCATCCTTCAAGCTCTGCTTCCAGGCCAGCAGGAAAAAGCTTTTCCAAAAGACCGCAGGTTATGAGATGCGTCATCGATATTATTTTGGTGTGTGTCAAACTTACAAAGTCTTGAATTGAGCAATTTATACACAATTTGCTGTGAAGAAGTGCCTTCTAGTTTCCCATACGGCGTAAAATGGTGATTTATAGAGAAGCCATATCTCTATAACATTTTGTAGATGTATGAATCAGAAATAACCTGAATAAGCAAAGGTCAGCATCTCATATAAACATGCATTGGATTTTCACCACAATCCACTTCCACTGTCCTGGCAATGTTTCATGTCGAAGGACATAGTGTTGCCTTTCCAAAAAGTCTGTGATCCTGTGCTAAACAAGGAAAGAATGACACTGCCACTCTAACAGACTCACAGTTTGTCATCCAGATGGTGTTGAGGCAAAAGTGACAGATGCTTGTCCCCAGACACTCAAGAGATCTGGCATCTCGAACAGCTCCTCTGAGGCTCTGAACTAACTCTCACACCAGCCCTCATCTCCTTCATTAGCTCTGTTTGTTTGCACATGGCTACTCACATCCCAGAATGGCCACATTGTCCTCTGGCTAATCAACTGAGATATGTGTTGTCGGTCAACACTCCAGGGAGGGAGTTGCAAATATTAAACACGCCCTTCTTTTGATGTTTCAACCACCACAGCCACATTCAAATTTGTTTTTCAATATTTAGAACTTCCTTTAGACTGCATATTAAAACAAATATGGAATATGGAAAGTTTAGAGTATTTTGTAATATCTATTTGATCTATTCTATTTAATCTGTTACAGTGTTTACTTTCTATCAAGCACTGGCATCACACAACAGTATGATAATGTCACTACTGTAGTTGCTTTGCTTTTGAAGTTAACTGTCATTAAGTCAGTTTCTTTGTTAGACTTTGTTAGCTACAATTAATACAGCACTGTGTATTTGTGTCATATTGTAATAATCCCTTGTTGCTGATATTCCAACTTTTAAAAAAGCATATTCTCCCTAAAGAGACACTAGAATGGAGGAGTCAAACAACTGGTAGAACAAGCATGTCAATTAGGGAAGACTAGCAGCCATGAAGCTCAGGGTCTGTTACACAGGAACTCCAGAGAAATAGTGACAATACTCAAGGGAGCTGTTAGGCCTATAACAAATGGTTACAAATGGTTATCCTTTGCTCTGCAGAAAAAGGTCAGACTAACTGAAAAAAAGGGATTGTAGTCAAGGAAAAGAGAAGAGAAATGACTGAGCTAGAGGAGATCCAAGTCAGGTAATGAAATCGCGAGTAAAGTCAGGGGAGGTTTAGAGTCAGCTCTGTCAGTTGGCAGTAAGTGTTTGAACAATAAACATTTGTTTTGGGATTTAATAATGTATAGGACAAGGTAATCTGGGTGTGTAGCTATATTGGGTGATAATATTGACCAGGGCTGAACAACTAATCAAATATTATCGAAATCTCAATATGGTCAAGTGCAATATCCAAATCGCAGGGGCTGCAATTTTTTGATAGAGTTAAAATGTGTCACAACATACCATTATAAATGAAGCATTGCTGTATTACAGAGATGCCCCAGCCTACAAATCATATGCTCCAGATGTAAGGGAATATGCTTGTTTGGTACAGACCCCAGCAAAAATCACATCATCATTTTTATATTTTTTTCAGTGAAAGTGAAATTCAATAAGTCCCACTAAAATCGTGACTCATATCGCAATCGCAATATCTGTTTAAATAATCGCAATACGTTTTTTTTGCATTTCGTTCAGCCCTAATATTGACCAACTGGCTAGGTGACTGTTTGATATAGCATTAGCATTAGCTAGTGAAGATCTGAGAAGGAGAGGGGAGAGTTGCAGTTTGCAGAAATGGTTCTGCAGATGAGCAATGGTGTAAGTGATCAATACTAGTATCCCAGTTACTGATTACTGCATTCTATTTGCGCATGCGCCTGTGCTGTCCATGTGAACTGACACATCTCCCATGTGTTAAGAGCTTTAAGAGCGGTTACTGTGTTGTGTACTGATGTACAGTGTCAGTTACCTGACAAACAGCTCTGTGCTACTGTGGTAAATAGTGATAAACAATGGGGCTCGTGCTTTGTGTTTTTAGCTTCAGTTGCTAAAAGTTAGTCTTTTGTCTCTAAACAACCCCTTGTCATAAAGTGCAGAAAACATTTAAGGACAAATGCATCAATGTGAAGTGTACGAAAACCATGTGCTTATTTTACACATGTGAAATGCTGTTTCACATATAATAATTCAAATGTAGGCCTACTTTTTTTCATACTAATTAGTTCACACTTAATAGATCATCATTTAATGAATGTTAATTCACAGTTAATTCATACATTAATTGATATGCAACCAAATTAGCTGGATTCCAGTTATATTAAACTTTATTTCAGACCGATGTATTTTCTCAGCCTTTCTGAAAGCAGAACAGTACCTGTTCTCATAGAAATATGTAGCTATTTTTTTTTTTATCAAACTGGTCCTCAGGTGCAAACATTTACAAAATAACGCAACTGAAATCCCACTAACTTGATTGCATATCAATGTATGAATGAATGTATGAAGTAACTGTGAATTAGCATTCCTTAACTGATGATTTATTAAGTGTGAACTAATCAGATAAAGTCATAGTGACTTGATCCTTTGTTAATGGTGAGCAACTGGAATTCATGATACATCCTGCATTAATTCATGCATTAAATCATCATGAGTCATGCATTAGTTAAGCATTACTAAGTGTATGATTTGTACCCTTATTATGAAGTGTTACCGTAACATCTCTTGACCCACTTTTCTTTTTTAGCTCTGAGTCTCCCATGTGAAAATTCTGGTGAGGAACTAGCAGAAATTGAAGTTCAAGATGAAGGAGGCAGAGGAGAGACTCAAAACAACTTCATGAAGAGGCTCCAATCCAGTTCGCAGGCTATTTTGATTGGGATTTTGATGGTGCCTCTTCGCGGTGTGACCAGAGTCTTCTTCAGTCAGATAAATAAACAGCAAAGTCTGACAGCAGAATTACAGCAAAGTGGGAGATGAGTGGGAGATTGTGAGAAGCAAAAAGTTTGTATGTCTGCTAAACATTTGCTTTTTCTTACTGAAATTAATTGAATATGCTAGATTAGGTTAAAAATGACTTTATGTTAATACCTCATGATGATGTTCTTTTAAATTTATTTTCAAATTAAGGGTCTATATAAGCCACAGGTCTTGCTAGCTGCATCAGCTAATAGCTTGCTATTTGCATTTGCCTGTGTACCACAAAAACTGCCGCAATTTCCCCAAGTTCCTATATGCAGGTTTAAATTACCTTTGCACTTTTGCCTTGATACTGTGAAGCTTATTGTGTACCAGACAGTAAAATGATATTCAAACAAATAAATGATATTTAGATTTTGAATTGCAGCAGCATATGTCACATAAACACCTTTTTTTAGAAACACTGATTTAGTAACATTTGAATCAAAATGAGATGACAGTGTGAGGTTGTTTGCAAGGATGCATTTTTCCAAATTTTGTCTTTGATATCCGCTTATTTAGTAACAACTACTTAAAGGTGTTATTGATAACATTTTTATGTAGACAAATAATCTTTTAAAAATAATCCATCCACAGAGCTTTTAGAAAGGTGCGGAATCAAAGTATGGCTTTTCCTAAAAACAAAATATTATGATTGTGAATTAATCATTTTAAAATCTTTTTTTTCCCAAAATGAATGTTTTGTCTCTGGGTCAGAAAATTAACATTTGGTTCCCATTTCTAACGAGGCTTGTGAACCAATAGTATAACGCCGTTGGTATCACGTGGTATCTCTGTGTCGTCAGCAGTCAAGAGTCTTAGTAGTTGCCAGTTAGTGTGGAAAAAACGGAAAGTTTGGAAACAGAAAGTTTGACGGTAAGTGCCCGGCTTCACTCCAGTACTAATCCCAAGTGCTCAGCGACAAAAGGAAGAGCAAGACCAGGGTGAACATTGGTTCAGCTTTTGCTCGTTGGAGTGAGCTGAAGTTTCAAGGGCTGAAAACCCACGCCGAGGTGGCGACTTTTCTTCTTGACCGGTAAGCTAAAGCTAAGGTTTCGTTAGCTAACTGGGAAGCTACACCGACACCATCTCTTCAGAAAAACGTGCACGACATAAATGCACATAATCACTACTGGTTCAAAATGAAGTCATTACTCTACCATGAAAGATTCATCACTTGACATGACTGAGTCTGTCTGACTCTCACTCTGGACTCTGGCTAGGACAGTATAGTACGGAAATTAAAAAGCAAATCATGGCCAACTTGCCCTGCCTTGCTCTGATGCAGCAAGTAGTTAAAATGTGATATTCATATATTAATAATCTATATTAATAGGAAAAGTAAATGCGTTGACTCAAGGGCCATGGATGGGTGCAAAACGCAACAAAGTTGCTGAAAGTTACACTTGTACAAGGAGCTTAAGAAATAGCCCAGATAGCAAGAATGTTTGTGCAGCATCCTTCTAAAAGCCTTGTCATCCGACTGTAGTCCACACACAGTATAAGCTGACTTGCCAGATCACGGCCAAATGTGGGATCATTTAAAAGGAAGAAACTTACTATGTATAATTTCTACTGCTTCCTATTTTTCTATACCCGTTTCTCCTATGCAGTTTGATGCGGGGAACACAATGTACTAGGGTTGCACATTTCGTGCATTTTCCTTAAACAATACTTGAACATGTTAACAATCGCTTATCGATTAATCAATAATAATTAATAAGATACAAAACGCACATCTTTTTCTCAGTTGAAGTTTTATTTAAACAATTCTAGCGGCACATTAGTCATGTGAAACATTAATTCATGAAGCACCAACAATTTAAACAAACAGAATAATACAACAACAAGGCTCTTGCTCGAAACGGCTGCTCTTGTCCGCCTGTCCTTATTCAACATGGCACAGCCAAACAAAACAATGTCAAATGGGCCACAATTACTGCCATTTCTAGACTAACAAGGCAAACCAAACCAAACCAAACCCATGTTTTAAATAAACAGAAAGTGCTGTATAAAAGGAAAATAAAAAATACTCCAAACCTCTCCACAATAAACGTAAACCCTACNTAATACATTTTTAATCGGTTAAATTCTTAACAGCGATTAATCGATAAATGATTAATCATTAACATCCCTAGTGTTGACTGAGTGGGTGCCAGGACACAGTGTAATTGTACATACTGTAGGTCCAAGTACGAACAGGCTCCACCATGAATTGCAATGCCTTGGTAAGACAGCTGTATGTAAGACAAGGCTGTACTCGAATCTGTAGGAGAGTCTTTGATGAGTAGGCCTATTAATGTTACATAATTATCTGCAGATTCATTAACAATTATCAATATATTGGCAAGATTCAGCACATTGATGTGACAGTGTAAATTAGATGGGAGATATGTATAGTCAAAGCCACAGTTGAACCTTACTATCAAATATATTTCGTGATGACCAACAGTTTTATTTTCCCTATGGTCAACATTTGTTTATAAAGTTCAACGTGGTGCTTGTTGGACGCATTTAATATATGTAAAGTTTGTAATTCTTAACTGTCGACTATCAGCTGAAGCAACACATTTTACTGGCAGACTTTATCAGCTGTCACTAATCCATGAGTTAGCCACACTACTAAATTAAACTTGGCTAATAAACTCACTTTGCTAGCCAGGGTTCATAACATTATGCTCAGTTAGCACCACCAGGTACTGTCACAAACTGGCTCAGGGAATGTGACAACGCGAGATTTAACTTTATCAACTTTATTTAATTTTATCAAACATAATTAACTTGAACTACACTTAACAAAAATAAGCAACAACTTGTGTGGAAATCATCAGCAATGACAGCAATGCACTGATGTGCCAGGAATGTGCTGTGAAAGTGTTGATGGTGCAAAATGAAAAGAAGAAGTGTGGATGCCAGTTGAAGGAAGAGAGCAGAGCGTAAGCACATGGACTCGATTTCACAGTCAACCAGACTTTCACAATGAACAAGATGAGCTCATGAGCACCTATGGCGATAATCTGCAATTGCAGGTGTGTTTTTGGACCTCGTGTCAGTTTCACTGTCACTTTCCTCGTCTGCAGTTACTGACATTTTCTTTGTTAATTCAGCCATAATAACCGTTTACTCACAACTCTAGCAGAGACCGAAAAAAACAGTACGCCGGAACAGTACACACACAGGTGAGTGGAAGAGCAGTCTGTTGTGTTAAAAGCCTTGTTAAAAGCCTAACTGTGCGCCGCTTGTGATTTTTCCGGGAAAGTCGCCACCGACACCCGGGTCGTAATACTGCAAATGCAAGGGCTTTCATCAGTGGGCCATAGGCTCAGTCATCATTGTGTTGCATCATTGGCAATAGATAGTGACTTAATAGATATTTATTTAGATTATATCTTTAAATAATCACCAATTGTTTTTCAGTAGCTGTCTGAATCCATAATTGTTATTATTCATTCCAACTTCATATATAATTTCATTTATATTTAGTCATAACTGAAATTAATAAATTACACAAACACTGTAAGCACAGTCAGCCAACAATGCTGGTTGGCACACAACTCGATTTTCAAATAAAACTTTAGATTAATCGTCAACAACATTGACAGCACAATATTGCTGATCATCTGCCAACAACCTTGAATCAACAAGTGGAAATTACAAATAACCACCGATAATGACTTCTATAATAATGTTTCTAACATTGATAAAACATGCCAAAATGTTACAAATGCCATACGCACCCACGTACAGGCCTACTAGACAGCAAGAGCAAAATGTGCAAAAAGCAATGTGTAAAATATAAAGAAAACATCAACTTACTTTAAGCTGAGACATCAGTCCCTCAGGTCAGCTGAATTTTTGGGCTCTGGTCTTGTTATGGTGCATTTTCTCCTGCGTCTTTTTAGCAACCTGTCTGAGCTCCTTATTCCTCTGGACACGGTGTGTTGTCACTGAGAAAGTGCGCCATTCTTGGGATGGTCGCAATCTTTGTGAGCTCCTTATTAAAAACGTTATCGATGAGAAACAAGCAATCTTTGCATCCATAGTTGCCACTTTTGGAAACCACGGTAAGCTTCTTTTTCCTTGTCCAAAGAGAGTTAACCAATTTAGGTTAGCACTGGTGCCACCTTAATGATGGTAGCTACCTTAGCTGTCTGGTGATAGCGGCATGCTAACGTCCTCGTCGGCTTTAGCAGGTGTTGGCTGTGTGTGATGCCGATGTTTCTTCGCATTTCCACGTCGTTTTTCGCAGAATTGGCCGACTATTATTTCTTCTGGGCCATTTTAAACTTGTCACCACTGTCAAAAACTGTTCAGCCAAACAACTATATTGCCCATGACACTGTTTTCTTCGCCACAAAGTCTGCCTGGGTGAGGGCGGAGTGTTTTTGGTGCAACAGAGAGCCGAAGTCCCTCCCCCTCTTCTACCTGGCCTCTGTAACTAAAGTAAAGGGAAACTCCACCGATTTCACACATTAAAGTCTGTTTACAGGTCTTTGGAAGTACTACTTCATGTGTGACAAGAAGTTGTATAAAGGCTTTTGTGGCTCCAGAGGGAGCCCTGTGAAGTCTGATAAATGGCCTCAAATGACATCACTTGAGTCAGTTGGTGTTGGAGACTACAAGATGAAATATGAAAAAAAATTTGGGGGTGTGTAGTTAGAGAGAAGTGAGTTTACCAGACCTCTATAGCCCGCTCCTTATCTCTGCTTGAGGCTAACAGCTCAAGACTTCGTTAGCAGCTATTAGCATAACACACTCCAGTCTGTACAGTCTGTGGTCTGTACTGTAGAGTGAATTGAGTCGAGTTGCATTATGGGTAATGTAGGCAGCAGGTTTTCACAAGGAAGAAGAATGCATGGAATAAAAAAGATGATATCTCTGGTTCTGCTGCATCAGTTTGATGAAGTGTGCCCCTGGGGTTGTCTGTCCATTTTCTAAGCTGAATAGGTATCTACTACTGTACTAGATCGGAGAATGTATTTATTAGCATTTAACAGCTACAGCACGAAATGTGTGCACATAGGTAATAGGGTTGGCCTACAGTGAGAAGATATATATTTGTGAACCATCAGAGATTTTGCCGTAACATCTTTCGTGGTGTATTGGGCTATTGTTGGCAATGTTACAAGTCAGTGAGCAGGCACTGTTTTATGGCTATAATTAGAGTTTTATACATTTTATAAAAAAGTGTAAAAATGCATTTATCTGGCATTTAGTTTGATGGATCTGGTGGATCCATAAACAATAATAGATTGTCCATAAAAATTACCATATCACAACATTTATATATATGTCATTATATACCACGGACTCCCGGAGTGGCCATAGAGAGAAAAGAAAATTTTGAGGCCACGTTTTACTACATTGAGCGCTCAATTCTATTGCGTGTGCACAAGATACAATTCATTGGCACGTTTTGATTCATTTGTTGTCACATTTTGATTAATTCATGCAAACGAGATAAATGTGGGCTATATACAGAGAGCCAGCACAACAGACCAGCCTTTCTCCCCGAAGCATGAAGTGCACTACACCTGCTTCAAGTATCAATAACAATAATCCCTTGCAAAGCAAGTGTTGTCAACATCTTGATGGGATGTCTTGATAAATCATCCCCAAGCTAAAGTAAAGCTTAATTTCTCGATCCATAGCTATCACCGAGGACAAGTGCCTTAAAGTTGTAATCTCGCAGATTTTCATTTCTTTCATGGCACCTATGGCAATAATCGGTAATTGAGGTGTGTTTTTGGACTTCACGTCAGTTTCAGTGTCACTTTCCTCGTCTGTAGTTATCAACATTTTCTTTGTTTGTTCGGCCATAATAACCATTTACTCACAACTCTAGCAGAGACCGAAAAAAACAGTACACCACTTCACACACAGGTGAGTTGAAGAGTGAGCCTGTTGTGTTAAAAGCCTTGTCAAAAGCCTAACTGTGCACCGCTTGTGATTTTTCCCGGGAAAGTCCCTCCCGACACCCGGGTCGTAATACTGCAAATGCAAGGGCTTTCATCAATGGGCCACAGACTCAATCACCTTTGTGTTGTATCATTTGGTGATAGACAGTGACTTAACAGACGTTTATTTAAGTGAATGACTTGGCTTTGTGCACTGCCATCATTATTTAATTTGTGCGAATAAATGAATCAAAACGGATAACGAATTAATCAAAACGTGCGAACAAATTGTATCTCGTGCGCAAGCAATAGCATAACAAGCACTCAATGTACGTGGCCTCAAAATATTTTTTTTTTCTCTCTATGGCCACTCCTGGGCTCCGTAGTATGCAATTTACCTTGTTAGAGAATTTTGTCCGTATTGTCTAGGCTAAGTTCCAGCCAAGATGCCTTAAAATAGATGGTTACGGTATGGTTTAGCTTGGGCAACTAAAAGCACTTTGGTTTCACATGGTTTCATGAGGGATATCCAAGTATCAGTTTTGATGGCATTGTTTTGATAATGATTTTGTTTTGCAGTTTAGGGTTAGTGGGTTTGGGGGATAGAGGTTGTTGTTTATAGTTTTTTTCATAATCAGCTATAGAACTTACTATCTAGCAGATGAAGATAGACTATAGACGACAACATAAAAACTAACCAACTAATGATGTGATGCTTCAGGAGAAGCTAAACATACCCCTCATTTAAGAGACTTGTTCTTGAGAGAGGCTCCAAATCCAATGAAAAAGCAGTAACTTATTGTAACCACTGGAGGGCAAAATGAGCCAAAACAAATAGAGAGATAAAACATAAATGTGTTCAAATGTCAGTGACATGCTTACCGTCGTATCTCATAACAAAATAGTATCAAATAACAGTTTACAACTCAGAAAATTGTTTTATTAAAGAAATATTGTTTAATCAAGTTTGGAGATGGTCCAGTTATGGATGTTTACTGAATGCAATGTGTCCTCTCTATTTCTATGAAAACGGAAAAGAGAATGTCATATATAACACGGCTTAGTCTTCCGAGCATACCATGTTTTTCATACCACATTATATGCACCTTTTGAAATGAATCATGCTGCTGGAAAGCTCAGTGTGGTTTACAGCTTATACCACCCAATCACGCAAAAATACAGTAAGACATACAAGGCTAATGTAGCTAAAATACAATTTATTCCTGCTTTTAATTCACAATTATTACAATATGTAGAAGTACATTTTTCACACTTGCATTGTGCACTATAATGAAATGTAATGAAGGCACAAGACAGCCACAGTTGAAGCTTTTGTTTGTAATGCGGACATACAGTATAAGACTTCCAGTTCGACATACTGTACTGCAGACACAGAAGTGCAGTTGAGCCACACGCCAAGACAGAGAAAAAAAATCCATTCTCATCCATCTTAGCAAAAGAAAATATCTTCGCAGTTAACTTTCCATGATGATGATGACACCAATGCTAGTTATTTCTCTGTTTTTTAGCACAGACTAACAATCAATACTGACAACTTTCTGGTGGTAGTCTGGAAGCAAGAAATCAGTCCATGTTTGTGAAGAATATATGCTCTCGTTTCCATGTGTTGTAGGCAGATGATGATGCAGTTTTGTCACTCAAAGGAGGCACTGGGGTCCTAGAGAGCCAAAGAGAGGAAAGAAAACAAAAAAATAGTTCAACGAAATTCTGAGAAGTGTTTTTGCAGGGCAGTTGGCTTTATTTCATAGATTGACAGTAGAGAGCAACAGGAAATATGGGTAGAGTTCAAAGTTCCTCAGTCGTAGTAGACCTGCTGGGCCAACAGGATGGCTCACAATCAACACTTTTTTGTGGAATTCATACACACAGAATCTGTCTCAAAACAGACTTATAGTTAACGGCCTGTAATGCTAACTTTCTGTTACTGTAGGCCACTCAGGTTTGGTCAGCATGTGGTATATACAGTATATGACCACATTGAGAGTAACTTGTGAACCTCCATACTTAACAAGATATGTCATAATTGATCATTATATCTAATTTTATCTAAATTTGAAATGTAGGTGGTGCTAAAGTAACCCAGAAAATTTTAATTAATTTAATTTCACAGTATTTTTTAATACACATAATGGAAACCTTTACACAAATGACTAAAGCTGAAATATATTTTATTTTTATTTTTTGTTAACATATTTGACGATAATATATTGAGAGATTTCCCTTGATGGACATATGAAAATGTAAAAGACTACCTTGCTCTTTTGTAACAAATATTTTAAATACAACAAGTGCATTTTCTGTTTGAAAGAGTTCATGCAAGAAGCCTGCCTACAAATTATAATTCTCAGCTTGGTTTCAAAACACAAGGATTTACTTTAAATTGATCCTAATGTACTTTATCTACAGTATAAGCTTGAATGAGCCTCGCTATACTGTAATACTGACGTGAAAGTACGGAGTGCTGACATACCTTGTATCTGCTCTTGCGCTCACTCAGGGCCGCGCCGCTTCCGTCTGCCAAACGCCTGGGCTCCCACGTTGGTGGGAACGAAGTTGCTGTGTCCCAGCCCTCCTGACCGACTCAGGAAGTCAGCCAAGCGGTGGGTCACACAGGTGGCTGTGTTGCATGCCCGCTTCTGTGCTGTTGTATTACTTTGTAAGAATGGAGAAGATAGGGAACACAGGTTTATTATGATGCTCAAGATCAGATCAGACATGTACATGACAGAATATTGTCTAGCATTATCAACAAACACAATACTTAAAGGGAAATATTCCAATAAGTGTGTGTGCACTGCAGACAGCCATGCTTACCCTTTTCTCCTTTCATTTTTTTATTCACTGAGTAATGTATATTTGCAAACTGAATGAATTAAAACCAGCTTCCAAGTAGAAGATGAATTTATTATAGGGGAAACATAATTACCATGAAGAGATAAATGATTTAACATTAGAAAGATTTTTATCCGTTCTTATATTTTATTGCATTGTAGAGAACTGCCTAAGTAACGCAATTTTGTAGCCAAGTTTTCAAGTCTCTGTCATAAATCTAATGCCCGCAAGTGGAAAATTAAAGCGAGGATGTTTCTTTGAAGTTAGTCAGACAAATAGGATCCACATGCATCAGCAGTCTTGTGAATGGATAGAGCTGGATGAACAAGCAAAAGTTAACTCAGACAGACAAAAGAATAGATGGGCTAAAAAATGAGAGTTTCAATTGTATGAGTTGCCGTAGTTTTCATATTGCTCAGATAGACTTCGCTTCTTGCCAGGCGTCCCTGCTCCCACGTCGGTGCGGGGATAGGTTTGCAGTTTGTGAATATCCTGGGAGAGTTTGCCCAGCACGCAAGTGCTTAAGCCGGTGCATCGCTTAGACATGGGTCTATCCAAGCTGTTAGAGACAGAGACAAACATGCAGAAACAGGCTTACAGAAACCGTGGCATGCAGATAATTATTAATAATTACATGCATGATGTTTTTCTAAAATGTCATGCCTTTACAGAAAAAGCTGTTAAATTAACATTTCAAATGCATGCTAAATATCCAACAGGCACATGAAGGTGTCTCATTAACCAAAGTATTGTAGTTGAGTTGTCATGCTATTGTTCAGTTTCTGTAATATTGTCTATCATGCACTTTTTCTCATGTTCTTTCATCATGCTTTACCCTGACCAAGGACACTCTCTTGCAGCTTTAATACTGAATGAATGGATGAATGAATGCAGTCCATGCATTAAGGGATTATGACAGAGAGTAGATTTACATGAATTTCGCTATATACCGTGATAAGTAATAAACACCAAAGTTGGACCTGTTGGGCTTATAAACAAAAGTGTGTTATATCTTGCTTAACTGGTGGTAGTGTAAATAGATTCAGTATGCTAAGATAATACCTAAAAATATCAAAAGCCATACCTGTTTCCATCAGGTGTTTGGTGGTCTTGTTCATCTGAGGTTATCTGCATGAACTCCTTCATAGCCCTAAGTAACCTTTGCGCGTCATCATTCGATAGTGTGACTCCATCTGACATGGACTCCTTACTAGTTGTGAAAATACACATTCGATTAGATTAGATCTTCCACACTGGTTTAAAAACTGTGTAACTTGTCCAGATAAATGCAACAGTGAGGGATACAAGGCAAACTTTAAACAATCTGATGTAATTGTTCTTTTTAAAAGCTAACAGGAAGTTAAGGATATTGTGTTAAGACTGATGATGAAAGTCTTAGCATGCAAAACAATCTTTGGGATTTTGGCCAAATGAAGTTTATAGATTAAAAATCTAACATATTTGATTAGGAAAACAAGGAAACGTGTTCTGCAGAAATAATCTTAAACACATCAAAAATGTCTGACACAATCATGATTTTTTTTTACGATGCAAATTTGATACTTTTAGGAATAATACCACAACTCTCACCTGGATGGAGCTGCCTGTGAGACGTACATCTGACAAATGATCAGCGCGTAGGCAAGAAGGAGAGTCCAGAGTTTCAGCATTATCATGATTCCCTGTGGAAAGCAACCATTACCAACTATTACCAAACAAGGTAATAAAAATTGCATGCATTCACAGCTATATGAATCCTCTCAGTCTGTTTCTCTAGCACACTCCCTTGCTGTTAGAACCACTGAAGTTGCAAAGGCAGATAGAAGAGTTATTGGTGATATACAGACACTGAAAGTTTTGCCCGCATCCACCAGTATAGTTGGCTATCCAGTCTACTCAGTCCTCATCTTCTCCAAGAAAACACATCATCATATTTGATATTTAACAGTGACAGCATAATTTGCACCGTCAAGTAAAAAAACAGTCTTTTATCTGTACTCACCGTAAGATAACAGATCTTCTGGTAATGAAGAATTTAATGATAGACTCACTTGTGAATCTGCTGAACACTGCCCACAGTACAGGGTTTTATATATGTACCTCATGGGTTTCTGTATTAACTGAGTGAGCACATGATCATACTCCATTGGCCAGCCAAATGTTTTACCTCAAACTGCTAGCCAATCAGAAGTCCTGCGTCACTTACAGCAAGCCAATAAAAGAGCTTGTACGCAAATGACATCACTGTATGGTCATAAATGTGTTTCATTCACAAAAAGCTGCCAGGTATGTGAATCAGTTTGTAGCATCATTTGTAGCAAAATCATTCTTTAAGCTGCGCAAGTGGAACTTCAACAATGAGAAAGAAAACCTCACTGACAGTCAGTGTCTCATGTTCTTGAGAACGACTATGGTATGTGCATGTGGGCCCACCTACTGTAAATCCCCTGATATTACAGGTTGTATAATTATGATGATCAGAGGATTTTAACATAATTTATCAGTACTTGTGTTATTAAAATATGTCAATATCATTTTATTTCGGTGCCATTTCACTATTTCATCTTTAAGTGGTTAAGATGAACGGGGCTAGGGCCAATGAGAGGCATGAATTCCAAAGGTGTGCAGTACCTACTTTTACTCACATATAGAGGATAAAAGAGAGGACAAAAATGGAAATGCCATAACATTTTATCACATTTACAAAGACGGTGAATGTTCACAAGTAAGTCAGATTTCCATAGGTTACATATTATCAGTTAGCAATGAGTTTAACTTTAAAAAAAAGTTGTGATTTTGAAGCAACTGACAAAGTTGCCCCAAAATGGCCAAACAGCCTTTGTTGCACTCACTCACTCAAGATGCATTTTTAGTGTGGCAAGGGGAACAGGGTCAAGAGTCCAGTGCGGACAAAGTTCTCATCGAAAAGGAAACAGCTGCTCCCCCAAGAGACACTTCACAAAAAGTTGCTAAATAACACAAAACTACAGCCTCAAAAAATCCAGAACTGAATCAGCAACACTGTGACACCATCTGAACAAAATATGTTTATATGTTCATCAATATGCCATCTAACAGCCAAAGATTTTACAGGTCCATTTGTATCCTGCTGCTCCCTTACATGTTTCAATATAATATTACCCATTAGACACTGTTGCACAATTTAAAAGTGTGTCTGTAAATACCAAAGTAAAGTTTTTTTTTCTCCAACTTCTTCACATCTGAACACCATTGAACTTTGGTGATTTTAACTTCCTATGTCTCTGCAACAACAAGTTCCATATAGAGAACAGTTTTGACCCTGCTAATTTTCATACTTTATATATAGTTTGTATAAAATAATGAATTTATTATATGGGAATAGCCTCACAGCAAGCTCTCCATGGATAAACTAAACCTTCCCACAGAATTCAGCAGTGTCCATCCGGTTTCTCCGAGCTAATTACTGGGCTGTTGGTCTCTGGCCATCTTCTAATTCCCCTTATGTAACAATATTGGATGATGTATCATAAACCATCCTGCCTCCCAGTTATTTTTTGCGTCACAAGGAAACTCATTAGTGTGGATGAGCCTTTTAGTACTATTGAGCAGACCTGCAGGCTCTGCACCAGAAGCACTAAATTAGTCTCCAAAAGCTCCACATGATGTCAAACATTGCTCATGGAGGACTAAAGATTTTAGAGCAAGAGATTACACGTGTTTTACAAGTCAAGATCCACCTTATACTAGTCTGTAAAAGTAAAACTCTCCAAGCTGCTCCCAGGCCTCGATTCACCGCTGCTTGCTCTGACCAGGGAGGTTGATCAGTTGAGGCAGAGAAATTACATTCCAAGGGGAAAAGTGCATTGTCAAGAATGCAATTAGCTCACACTGTTCACATTCCCTAATGTTGGGCGTGAATTGGTCTGGAAAATTAATTGCAACACAGGAGAGCATTCATGACAGAGAGAGCAGCGTTATGCTCACTGCAGTGCTCATCAGTGACAGTCTCAGCTGAGTCAGTGTGAATGTGTCTCCTCCCAAAGAGAACCAGCACCATTCTTGGCTAGGACTCTGCTAACCCCCCCC
>NTHP01000082.1:490746-507309 GCA_003416845.1 Oplegnathus fasciatus
CCCCCCCCAAAGAGAATTTCCTTCAAAGCTCTTTCATATCGACACTTTGCATTATTCTAATGTAAAAGTCGATAATCAGCTGGAATGATCCCACAGTGCGTATTAAGTATAAGCAATTACTAGGTCAGCTGGAAATAAAAAATTTGCTCTTTGTCCAAGGTCATAGACAGAGCTAAATAAGAGAGGAAGAGGAACCCAGAGAATTTATATTAGCAGATGAAGGCCTCTTTTTTTGTGAAACTTACAATTGTGTTTGGGGAAAGAAGCGGTCTAAGCAGGCAGAGACATAAGTGCCCTTTCACACCAAACTGGGCCAAAATAGCACTATGCTACCTGATCTGCACGAATGCCTCAGCATGACCACTCAACTCACTTCAGCACAAGAAGAGTCATTTGGAGCCACAAAACTAAAATGGCAACCTGACTCCATTTGCACTGCTGTTGGCTTTAGACATGAAATCACTCGCCAGGTTGTCATTGAGAATCACATCTTTTTCACAATATCAGGACACAAGTTCCAAACTCCTCCAATCCTGACAGAGTGGTTCATAGCTGTGCTTTAGTTTGCCTTAATACAAGCCAACGGTCAGTCAAAGAGGGCTTTCAGAGTGGATATCATGTGCCCACAAACTCCTGACCTCTGAACCTACACTGGAATTGGTCAAAGAATGGAGAAAGCAGAGACCTGACAAATTGGTTAGTTAATGAGGAACGTTTTTGTCCACGTTATGGAAAATCATCTTTGGCTTCACTACATAGCGTTAAAAACAATACAGTGCAATTGACAATGCAGGGCAATGATGAGAACAAAGAGGCAATGGAGCGCAAATGTGTGGAAAACCCATAATGGACGTGAAGTGCCTGAAAACAGTTTACAGATTCGTTTCTGCACCTTCAGAAAGAACATAAATGACCATTGAGGCACATGGATATATAAACATGAAGTGAAGTATCCATTATCAAAAGGACTTAGACCCACTGCTCTCCATTAGAAGGCTAACCAAACCTAACCTAACATTTAAACACCTGGCCGGTAGTTACAGAGGGATTACAAGACCTCTTGATGTTCCTGCCACTGTCATTATGTTGTTAGGAAAAAGAGGTTCTGGACAGCATTAGTATTACCAGGGAAGGTTGGTAATTAGATTTTCCCAATGCACTTGATAATTCCAGTCATCCGGATGGTAAATAATTTACTGTAGAACCACGGTAGTCAAGGGACCCACCCAATCGAACATGCCCCACAGTATAGCAAAACAGGAAGATCACTCTTCAAATGGCTTTATAATGTAAAGACTGATGCTGTTCTAACACACTTACGGTAACTGCATTAAATCCCATTTATTGGCCAGGACAGGAATAAAATAAGATAGGGTTGGGCAGTATGGCAATATACTATATTGGTAAGACAGTATACATTTGTGTATAAATTCGATTAAATTTTTCCATACCATTTATATGGTGGTAATTCATATCTTTGGTAGTATCCTAATGCATTCCCAAACCAGATGAGATATATAATCTCTCCAGCATGTTCTGGGTCTACCCCGGGGTCTCCTACCAGTTGGACGTGCCCGGAAAACCTCCAAAGGAAGGTGCCCAGGGGGCATCCTGATCAAATGTCCGAAACACCTCAACTGGCTCTTTTCAAAGCAAAGGAGCAGTGGCTCTACTCCATGATGACGTGATCAGGGTTATTTTTCAAACTTTGGAAAGCTCCCTCCAGAACCACAGGAGACATTATACAACTGTTTTCACAGGCTGAGTCGAACTCCTCATGACAAGTAAACTGAACTTCATGTGTAAAACTGGTGGAGTCATGGATATATCAATTCACACTGCTTGCTCCTACCCCAGGGCATATAAGAACACACCCAAAATAAAATAACTCACTCCAAAAAACGTGGATTGTTTGAGAAGGTAGATGGAAAAATATTGTTTTTTTTCCAGATTAGACACAATTCTTGGGGTCTCGAAGTAAAAATTAACTGTCACACCAGATCTAACCTTGATAGTATTTATGCCCACTACAAAAATCTAATGCTGTTATAAGGCTGTTTCAACTAGGACAAATATTCTCATTTCTGTGGTTATTTTCTTCCTTCCAGATTCAACATTTACTGCCTTGTCGCTGCCCATATTATACCTGTACATCCTTGATATCTCTTACAGCATTCTCTGTTGATTGCCAGATAAAATGTTTAACATTTCTTGAACTCTTCTTTTAATTTGCCTGGTAATAGCAGTCGTGATTATATCAAATATTTGTGAAATAACTTCTGTTTTTTCTGAATCCATGCAGTTACAAAATGTTAACCACCTGGACACACTTGTCGCTGGTGTTTTGATTAATCCAACCACTAACAAGATAATGCAACAGTGAGAACATGTTTATTTGATTACATTTGACAGATGTGTTTAACGCTTCCAGAATAGCTTTTGAGTCTGGGGAGCTGGCAGGAAGCATAGAAGTAATTTGCAAGAATGTCCTCATTAGGTAGCCCTAACAAATCTGAATGATTGGGAGAGGTCTGTAGAGGCCATTTGAGGCATCTAAGAAAAAAAGCTTACCAGCTGCCTCAGCAGGAAGGAACGGCTGGATAAACAACTTCATGTCTAATGAGGAGCCGGTCATGATGAAGTGATCACACAGCAGAGTGGAGAGCGTGGTTTTACAAAAGTGCAAATTGTTTATAGTTTAAAACCCCTTAATGAGATGATAATATTTACCTGGGTTAACCTCTGCGAGTGTGGACAATAAATAAATGAATGAATAAATAATTGTATAGTGCTTATTGTCTATGAGTAAAAGAGATTATTTCAAATATTTTGGCATGTGTGTGTTTATTGATTTGTCCGATTTATTTGGCCAGAGCACTGTCCTACAGTCTTATATGTGTATTAAAAATCGCTTCTACATATTTAGAACATCCAGGCACAGTCCTGCACCGTCTGGAACGAGTTCAGGTTTTAAGCAACAAGTTTGGAAAATCTCACACAACTCTGCAAGTTTGGAATGTGGTGCATGCCTTAACCTTTGACCTCTAAACGTAGAGCATGACCTAACCTAAAGGAACCTGCAGCAGCTTACTGGGGCAAAGTTTATTTGCTTCAGCAGAGCAGGGAAACACAAAAAAACGTGCTTAACCAGGACTTTTCAATTACCTCATTGACTTCAAACACACCAAAAGAGGCTCTATGATTTTTTCAGTAAAATTAATTGGATTTATAAAAACGATTTTATCACATTTGATGCATCCCTTTCGAAGATTTCTGTTCTAAAAAACAATCATGATTTCTGTGAGTACATTTTAGAATATTGTGGTTGATGTGGGATTCAGTGACAATTTCAACTACTTTTATGCCTCTGCCAACCAGTTGCAGTTTACATCCATGTCTGTCCAGACTCATATATGTAGTGAAGACTTTGAAGGAATTTAACAAAAGATATTACGTGTATTTTTTTGCGAAATGGAAGTTATCAGTAAAACCAATGAGCTTGTTGTGGACTACCAGAGGAACAGGAGGCCCCCTGTCCTGGTTGTCATCCAGGGAGAGGAAGTGAAGAAGGTGGAGTCATACAAGTACCTTGAGGTCCAAATCAATAAATAAATAAAATTGATTTGACTTGGCTTTGTTAAGCTTTGCTGTCCTTGTTCTGCTGTATGTCTATTAGTGCGTAAATTCCTTGTATGTGTCCACGTGCTTGGCCAATAAAGCTGATTCTGATAGAACACAAAGTTGTAGCCATGACAGTAGACAATGCCTCAAATACGGATGTTGCTGCTACAAATTCTAAAACGTGGATGCTTCACACACACATCTTCAACCCGGCAGCACAGAAGATCTATACAATCACCACAGTTCCAAGGTGAGCACCCAAGATCAGTGTCACCAATTCAGTATCCGACCAAATGTGAAATGTGGTCACAATCTCCCCTTCTGTTCCTGAGTTATGGCGTTGAGCAATGGCCAAAAAAAGGGGTTTTCCAGGACATTATGATGTCACAGTGAAGTTGACCTTTGACCTTTTGGGTAAAAAACGCCATCACTTCATCATTTTATCCGATTAGACATTTGCGTGAAATTTTGTCACAATTAGCGTATGAATTCTTGAATTCTTCAAAACGTGTTTTGTGAGGTCATAGTGACCAGTGATCAGTTCATCCTTGAGTCCAAGAGGACGTTTGTGCCAAATGTAATGAAATTTCCCCCAGGCGTTCCTATCGCCGGCGCAGAGGCATAAAAATGTGTTTGTTTCACTCAGTTTGTTTGCATGAATTCAGCTGGTCAGGCTTGGCATCAGGCCCATTCATGTAGGGAGTTGAAACTGATGTCAAGTAATTAGATTTAAACTTACATTAGAATACATTCTTTAAAATGTAAATGTAAAAGCAATGTTTAAAAGAGAAACTAAACTAGGTGAACATATAGAAAACATAAATACATGTAATACAGTGAGAATCACACAGTTGTATCAGTGTATCTGTCCTGGCTTGATCAAGTTGTTTTACTCACTAACACATCAATGAACATTTTTTTCCTGCTTCTGTGTTGAGAAAATTGTCAATAGTTCCTCCTCCTGTATTCATGAATGAAAAATGCTATTTAAAATACAGTTCATTATGTCCTGATCAGTTTGTTTTCCAGCGTTGTCAACGTTTTCTGTTAAATTTCTTGCTGCTAAAATCACATTACATTATATAGCCAACATACAATATACTGTGACAATCCTCTGGACAGGCTTCTCTACCCTCTCTGCAGGAGCATGGTGGGTGGAGTCAGGTTAGCAGGCAGGCTCTGTTCACCTGAGCAGTGACCCCAGATGATACCTGCTCGCCTGCTGCTCTGACTGCCAGTGACTCTGTTACCCAGTAATAGTCAGTCTCGCTCTCTGGCTTCCACCATTTTCTATTTGGTTATTTGGTTTATCTTTAGCTTGTTTTCTCTTTCAGTTAGGAGAAATAAAACTCTTCTAAGTAACAACCAATGAGCAGCCTCCCCTCTTTGCCCCTCCTTGAGCAAGGCTGTTACAAGATACATGTACGTACAGAATATGTCCAAATGTTCTGAATGTTTTGAAACACTGACAGCTTGTCTGAAAAGATGTTACTTTGACCACTACACAGATGGAACACAGTCAGAACAAATTACAATTGCATTTAATGTTCAAAATTCATGATTTTAATGTTAAACTTTTAAGATTACCAGGGTTGGGGGTCAATTCCTACCTTGCTTGTTGCTAATTAAACAGCATGCTGATCTCCCTAGTTCAGTAGTCATAATAGATTGTAACTAAGTTAATCCTAAACTATCCCACTGACCTTCCAAGAAGTCATTACTGTTGTTTTTTCCCCTTTTTTCTATATATTTCAATGTGTGCTCTGTCTTCTTCATTCAAAGCTAATCAGCGTCCTGAATCTGCATTGTGTCTGCCAGTTGACATTTTATTTAGCCAATGACATAATGCCTAGCAGCTGTACACTTCCCAGAAATACTTGTTTATCACGGTGTGTGCAATGTACTGAACATTTAGATAAAGTGGCCTGTATACCCAGGATCCTGCCCGAATGTCTAAATGAGCAACACACAGTATTCAGCATAATTGTGCCAGAAACTGTGACATGTCAAGAGACCTACCCATGAGCTTTTTAGCCAGATACCTAAAGTGCAATTTTTGGACCCAGAGTGCAACTGTCTGGCTTTATAAACATATTTAGATAAAAATAGTTTAATGTTTTTTCCCTATTCATTTTCAACTATCATAATGACTGTATTGCATGTGAGTGATTTTGCTCGGCTTAAACAGTTTAACCTCACAGTGAAATTCTCAAACATAATTACTTAATCTGTTTTAGTTTTAACCTCTTCTATTACTGTTCATCTTTGTTCTTTTTGGGACCCAAGAAGCTGCAGCATTTAAAATGAAGTTAAATTTCGCAAAACCTGTTTTTGAGCTCAAACGTGCCACAGCACATTCCATGTACCTCCCTACTAGGAAAGATGCTTCCAAAGTGTGTGTGTGTGTGTGTGTGTGTGTGCAATTGGGTCTGTGGTTTCCTTGAAGCAATGGGTGGCACGTGTGCCCATCTATTCAATCTACAGTCCGACTGTGATATAATATATTTAAATCACACTCACATAATAATGTCTGCTGTCTATTACTGTCTGTGCAAGTGTTATTCCGCGCAAAGCGTCAGTCTGCGCGTTTTTTTTTGATCCAAACAAAACTTTAAAATCATTTTACAACTTCGATGCCTCAGCATTTTTACAGCTTTAATAATGATGAGCTGCAGAGTGAGTTTTGTGGTGTGCTGCCCCCTTTGTAGGTTAATTAAAAGCAACTAAAAACTCAACATAATGACCACCAAAATGATCCGGGTTATTGATCAAGAGCTGAACAAAGTTCACCCGACAGTTGACTCTGACTTTTCTGGCCAATCTTAGCCTTAGAGGCGGGGGATAGAAAATGTGCAAGATGATACATATGTGCTTCAGTTCCTCTGAGGAGAAGCCGCAGTCAGCGGAGGTAGTCTAGTGGGGAAGATTTTTTGAAAAGATGGTTTCAATTAAATCGCCGTCTCTGGTGCCGGTGTCCTGCGCACAGGCTCTGCTCGGTGTGGGCTGCCTGGCTGTCGCCCTCCTCGCCTTCCTGCTGGTTCGCCAGCTCGTCAAGCAGAGACGACCCCCGGGCTTTCCTCCTGGTCCATCTCCCATCCCTGTGATAGGGAACATTCTGTCTCTAGCCACCGAGCCGCACGTCTTCCTCAAGAAGCAGAGTGAAGTTCATGGACAGGTAATGTCTCAGCCCAAAGCGCGTTTTATAATGCTTTTTAACTGAGTGCTCTGCAGACTGAGCAGTGCCTGACCCTATGCAAGAGATTTAAGACTTCCTTGACACACACTTTGCGCGCGCACACACACACACGCACACACGCTGGGAAATAGTTATGAAACGAACAAAAGAGACTCGCCCTAACATTTGGCGGTCTGTAGCATTTGCTTGGAGAATAACTGGCAAATCAGAGGCTCCCAAAAAGTAAAGTCTCCCCCCCAAAAAATACACGCAAGGACACAAGATGCCTTTTTTTGGTAACACATTGTGCTTTTTAAAGTAAAACCATAGTTAAGTTGCAGAGCTCTGCAGATGGAGAGATAACCTTAAAAGGGGTCAGAGTCTGTTTCATTCCCTCACTGTCCTGTTAAATATCAGGGAGCAGAGTAGACACAAGCAAAATGTTGCAACACGCCTATAATTGTGGTAGAAATCTCACATTCCTTGACTAAGGCATTACTTTGCATAAACATGTGTGCAAAGAACAAAAGGAGTACAGTGCTGATGTTGCAATGTGTACCTTCCAGATTTTCAGCCTCGACCTGGGAGGCATCTTGACTGTGGTGTTAAATGGATACGACTGCGTCAGGGAATGCCTTTACCATCAGAGCGAGGTGTTCGCTGATCGCCCCTCGCTGCCTTTATTCAAGAAAATGACCAAAATGGGTGGTAAGATGCTGCGATAAGATTCCCATGCATATGCACTATTTCTCATGTAACGGTATCTGAATGAAATTGCAGTTGAAATGATGAATGATTAAACTTTTGTTTCACTGTTCTTCTCTAAAATCCAAAGGGCTTCTCAATTGCAAATATGGCAAAGGCTGGATTGAACACCGCAAACTGGCTTGCAACTCTTTCCGTTACTTTGGCAGCGGCCAGAGGCTGTTCGAGAGGAAGATCTCAGAGGAGTGCATGTTCTTTGTCGATGCCATTGACGAACACAAGGGAAAGCCCTTCAACCCCAAACACCTGGTGACCAATGCCGTGTCCAACATCACCAACCTGATCATTTTTGGACAGCGTTTTACTTACGACGACCGTAACTTCCAGCACATGATTGAGATATTCAGCGAGAACGTGGAGCTAGCAGTGAGCGGCTGGGCCCTCCTCTACAACGCCTTCCCTTGGATTGAGTATGTGCCCTTTGGAAAACACCAGAAGCTATTCCGCAACGCTGCCGAGGTGTATGACTTCTTACTGCAGGTTATAAAGGGTTTTTCACAGGGCAGGGTGCCACATGTACCTCGCCATTATGTTGATGCCTACTTGGATGAGTTGGAGCAGAATGCAGGAGACCCCAGTTCCTCCTATTCCTATGAGAACCTCATCTATTCAGTGGGTGAGCTCATTATTGCTGGCACAGAGACCACGACTAACACCCTGCGCTGGGCCATGCTCTACATGGCCCTCTACCCCAACATACAAGGTCAGTTATAGTTGAAGCATCATCCCAATATCAGAATATTTTACTTCTAATGTGGCCACGAGAGAGATTTGATGCACCTCTGTTTGTAGACTCTAAATGTAATGGTTGTATAAACAATTAAATGCCTGATGGTGTCTGTTTTTCCCCGTAAAGAGAGGGTGCATAGGGAGATCGACAGCGTGTTGGCCAATGGGAGGGCACCCACTTTGGAGGACAAACAGAAGATGCCCTATGTGGAGGCCGTTCTGCACGAGGTCCTTCGCTTCTGCAACATTGTCCCTCTTGGTATTTTTCGTGCCACCTCCCAGGACGCAAAAGTCAACGGGTACACAATTCCCAAAGGCACCATGGTGATCACAAACCTCTACTCAGTGCACTTTGATGAGAAGTACTGGAACGATCCAGGTGTTTTCTCGCCACAGAGGTTTCTGGACAGCAATGGCAACTTTGTGAGACGTGAGGCCTTCCTGCCATTCTCCATGGGTTAGTCTCTTTGTTTCTCTTGAATTCCTGACCCAAATTATTGTGTCTGTAGTGGTTAACAAGACAGTCACCAGTCAGCTATTACATTTTCCCATAAATACCTTGTGTTTGGTTTTTTTTTTTACATCTCCAGCACCCACAACCCTGAATTAAACCCATTTTTTTCTCATCTGTAGTGGTTGTGCCTTTGCTTGCATTTCTGAGGACTTGAATAAATTAGCCAGATGTTGTGCCTGTGTGTGTATGAGAGTCTAAATCAAAGAATTTCCTTTTTTCAGGGAGGCGTCACTGCCTGGGCGAACAGCTGGCCAGGATGGAAATGTTCCTCTTTTTCACCACTTTGCTGCAGAGGTTTCATCTTCAGTTCCCTCCAGGAACCGTTCCCACTGTCACTCCCAAACTGGGCATGACCTTACAGCCCAAACCTTACTCCATCTGCGCTGTCCGCAGGCAGCAGAAAAGTCCCTGCTTTGGAGACACTCCATATCACAAGTAGGCATGTAAGCATTTATTAGCCGAGCCGGAATTATACTATTTTGCACAGTAATGCAACCACATGATACAGGTGCATAAAACTGTATCACTGGATTGTAATGTCCAGTTCTGGTGCATTACAGTTTTTCCAAAGGACTTTCAGTGACAAATGTAGTTCTTTACATATGGACATGTGATCCAGTTTATTCAATTACTATCGAATTCTTTTACTGAGCAAGATGCATGTTTGCACAATACTTTTAAGCAGCAGGGGAGGCGAAAGACTCTGTGCTGAAAGGACATCCTGGGAACACAAGTGTGCTATTGATTTAGTTCTCTAGCTCAGAGTTGCTCTGAGACCAGAAAATGAAATGTCTATGAACCCTGGTGCGGTAGCGACGGGTGAGGTATATGTCAATGATTGATAGTAAGTACACCTATGGTGGTTCATAGCCCTGCCTTCTCACCACCGATTTGTACGTGTGGAGTGAAATGGGACTGACAGACTTTCCAAGAAAGTTCTGAACACTGTGTATTGGAGCTGGACATGGGCCAAGATTTGCGTCATCTGGACTGACTCTGACCCCTTCTCCAGGGATAGCGCTCTATGGAAAATCTGTCTCTTAGAAGGCAAATGCAACCCTGGTGGATTTCTAGAAACTGACTATGCAACACTGGTTTCTGCTAAATGGTGCTTATCAGTACTAACAAAGTACTACATTTATGTTTGAGGTTAACGTTTGTTTGTCCTTTTTTTTGCAATACTGGTGGTATGAGGTTTTTTGTGAATTCATAAAGTCTAGTCTTAACACATTGGAAACTCGCCCTGTCTTCTTTTAGCTACTGCTAAATTGCTAAAACCCAACTCTGAAATGTACAAAGATCTTGTGTTTATTACTTCACATATTTAGACCCCAGATATTCTCATTCAGTACTTGCAGAATCATTTTAACATGACACAGCCCATTGATTCTGTGTCCCAAGTCCCTTTACATTCAACATAATCATTCATTATCATAATCTGTAAATTGTATGTTCATGAAGGTGAAAAGCAGCTATGTGTCAGACACTTCACCTCTCCCCTCTTTGCACTGCTCTGCTCGTTCCTTTTAGCAAATGTAACACTTAATCCTGCATTAATTGGTGTTTTTCTTTTTTTGTCCACTTGGGGGCAGAGCAACAAGCTGTAAACACACTGACACAGTAGAATCACTTTGATATGGCCGGCGTTTTGACAAATAGTGGCTTATTCACAAATTGAGCAAACACAGAAAACCTTAGCATCAATTTGGAGTCCTGTTTCAAGCGACCCGGTCAATGTAAGTTCAATGTTCACCCCTCCTTTTTAGCTCTTTTTCCTCATTTTCCTCTCCACCAACTCCTGAGGGGAATATCTGGCTGTTTTGCTGCTAGGTGCTCTACTATGTTCACCAGATAGACGCTAACTAAAGTCAGGTTCATGCTTCAGCCAAAAAAGACACTGATGAGTGTGGTACCGGCGAACCAAAACAGGAAAGTTGCGGGCCGTAAAACCAAAAGAATGAAAAAAAAAACCACTATGGAGTCTGGCATGGACAAAAAAACGAAAGCAGTATTATATATAGTACATTGCAAGTTCACACAGACACACACACACAAACACACACCAATAAAAATCAATGAGAACGTCTGATACTTTAGGGATGGTGTTTTATGACAGCTATAAATAACAACAAAAATCAGTTGCCCCCACAATGTAGATAAGGGTGAATGGTTACATTAGACAAACGTACGTATATTGATGCTACATAAGGGTAACAACCATTCATAGATGTATTTATGGCACAATCATCAGAGGACACTGTGGTTTGAAAGACTGCACAGTGAGAAGCCAACAAACTTTTACAACTTAATGAGCCAGAATATGTCGGGTCGGGAGCTACCAAGGCTTTATGATCCAGCATGGGTCCATGTGAAAAAAACTGACGACAAGAGTTGCCAGAATGTATATGGCTCTGACCTGAGTCCAACTCTGACTCTTGCCACTGTCGCTGCCACTTTGAGCCTCGGTGGAATATTTGACTCAAGGTGCTTCTCTTGCATGAACAGTACTGGAGCCCAGAGAAATGTTGCCAATCAGCGTATCACAGCCCACAAACTACTTGTACGTAGGTAAAGTTTGGCACTAGTTGGGTCGACTGAGACAACAGTGATAGAGAGAGATAATGAAGAATACAAGAGTGGTTATGATACAGAACAGGGAGATGCTGAAACCAAGTGAAAAAAATCAAAATCAAAACACCAAACCCCACAGTTCCACACCTGTAAATAGAAGTAGATAAAAACTCTGGAAACACAATGGTAATTACAGGATCTCAATGTACAATATGTCAGCTGCGTGTAGAAAACAGATGCATTCATTTGATTATTTAAAAAATATATATTTATATGCACATACTCTTTTGTACAGCGGCTAAACACTTGTTTGGTATTAAAATGTGCACACCTGTATCTATTTTTTTGTCTTTAAATATCACTATCTTGATTTACACTGCTTACTTAATATTTTTCTCCAGAGATTTTGATTTAATAAGGTGATAAGGGAGCGAGGCAACAATTCTGCCTTCCCTTTCATAAAACGTCTTATTCTAGTGGAATGCCAAGAGTTCTTAGAGACAAAAATAGAGAACTAGTAGTTTTTTAACCTGCCTCGTGGCACGTCATAATACATATACATATATATATGTATATATATATATATATATATATATATATATATATATAAAACCAAAGTGAAATGAAACCCTGGATCCCTTCTTTACACACTGGCCGAGTTATGGGTTTGGCAAAAACCAAAAAAATGAGGAAAAGGAGAGTTGGGTGAGCTTTCATTTTGTCTGAACATTAGTGTGTTTGTCTGCTGACTGAAACACAGATGAGTAGACGTTGTACTGTTTGTTTAAAAACAATGTACAGAACATAGAACTTAAAAAAAACATTATCTAATATACTGTTATAGAACTGCAGAATTGTACAATGTGTTGGTGTTGCTGCAGGAGAGACATTTGCAGTCTGCTTACAATCAAGATAAGCTTTTCTCCAATGAGGTTGTAAAAAGGTTATGCAAACAGTGTATGAATGGCCAAGAGACAGCACATACTGTATGCTCCTCTGTCACAGAGGATTTCAATTGCTTGAATTTGTTTGTAGTCACGTTGTTCATGAAGAGATTACAAACTACTTCAGTCACCCAGATTTTAATTGTCTTAGTTTTTAAAGTGTATTTCATATTAATGACATAAATTCTTGCAAAATAATTATTCAACTTTGCGTGAATCCTGAGTAACCTTTAAAAAAATACTTAGAATTAAAAAAAAAAGGAAAATGAAGAATCCATTCATTGAAACAGCACTCCTGATCTCAATGCAACATGTTAAAACACCAGAGGATATTTCACTGATTAGAAACCAACCATTACTGAAAGGACACACAAACATACACACAAATTACATACTAAAATAATTAAAAATGTGCTCTCTTTCTCCCTACTCATTCTCTCTATCACATTCCCGCCAAAAAATATTCACACACTCAAACAAAATGAAGCAAGGAGAGTTAAAGAATCCCAAAAAAACAAAAAAACAAAACAAAAAAACAAAGACGGGTGGTACACATGAGTAAAAGCATCAAAAATGATGCAGATATAATGCTATTAATCAGTCAACATTTCAATAATGTCTCTGTGACTGAGTCTGATACAGTGTTTCGTGTCACCAGCAAGGAGAGAGAACTACACAAGCCTAGGCTCTGGGCCAATATGGACTCAGTAAAGGTTCAGACAGGCACATTTGATATATATATGTATATATATATAATTCAAAAATATACCTGACATTGAGGCTGAAACAGTCTCAGTCTCTTGTCTTTCCATGTTTCAACTGTTCACTTTGGTAAAGGGTGTTGATCACTTCATGATGTCGCTTGCTTCATTATTTTTCCTCTACCTTTCATTTTTAAATAGACAGGAATTGTTTTGTACCTAAGGGAGGTGTAAGCGCTTTGCATTCAAGGCAGCATCACAGCCAGGTCACCATGGAGGGCAAGTTAATGCTGGACCCCGTTCCTCACTCTTCTTCTGCACCTTCCTCCTCAGTTCTGGTGCTTTTGTTTTTTTTTTACTGGGTGCACTCGACTCTCCATGGGGTGAAAGTGCATAGGAGTTGGGCTCCCACCGTTGCAGCAAGGATCCGCTCACAGTAGTAAGGCCTTTTTGTTTCTCCAAAAACAATGTGACTGCTTAAGCATCTGAGTGTCTGCACAGTGAATCTTTCAATATGTGTGTGTGTGTGTGTGTGTGTGTGTGTGTGAGAGAGAGAGAGAGAGAGGGAGCAAAGTGTGTTTTATGTGCATTTGTCAACTGTGTGTGTGTTTCTCATGTCTGTTTGTGTTTATGTTGGTGAAAGGCAGGTGGTCAACGGACTCATGTCCTGATACTGCCTCTCCTCTTTCTTTTTCACGCGTCTCTGTTCTTTCCTTCGTCCTCCTGCTACTGACGCTCCTCGCCCTCCTCCTCCTCCTGGATGACCTGGATATCATCTGACGGGGAGGTGGGCAGGCTGGCCGGCAGGCTGGGGAGCAGGCCGTCGGGCTGCTGCTGTTTGCCGAGCTCTTTGCTCTTCTCCTCCTCCTCGATGGTCTTCTTCCACACCTTGTGGTTCTCCGTCAGGTGCTGCATGATGCTGCAGAACAACCTGCGGCGGCTCTTCCTCCTTTCTGCAATGAAGACAACGCAAAAAAATGTTTCAGAAAATCTAACTGGCTAACTGTAATTTATTAATGGTGCTGATGAGCTGTTGGCCTCTTACTTGGTGCCAGCTCATCCTCCAGCTCATCATCTTCATCCTCATCTTCATCCGTGTCTGTGTCCACCTGCCCCTCCTCATCGTCTTCATCCGATCCCCCTTCGTTAATCCAGTGGCCAGGAAGTAGGCCAGCGGCATCGTAGGAGTTACAAAGTGGTCCTACAATGTGAGTGATGAAGGACTCCTGTAGCTTTGCCAGCTGCGGGGAGGAGCGGTCCATGAAGGGGCTGATGGGTAATCCCAACCTGGCCTCCTCATCTCCCTGCAGATTAAAAACAAAGCTTACGGTTAAAAATGTCTGACGGACACAGACCTTTAGTGATGAGCCTCAATACTTGAGTCCAACTACATTACAGTCACAGAGAAGCAGAACACCATTACTGTTACACTCGAACTGATATTTCTTTTGTTTTATTGTTTCTGGTTTTGCCACGCAGAAAGCCAAATTTCCCACGCCGGACAATAAAGACTGAACTGTCCTGAACTCAACTGAGCTGAAAGATCCTCCTTAGATTTTGGAGGACTCTTTCCTTGTCCTCTTTTAATTGTTATATCTTTCTTTAAGTTTGCATCTCTGGAATATGCTATAGAGAGATTAATAGATGTCACAATTGTTATAAACCTTTTGTAACTTTGATGTTTAGATTAGGATGGGGTTGTTTAAAGGGTGGATTAGATAGAAATATGTCAGTTATGTATTCTGTCTGATGTTGTTTGTAACAAAAAACAAGAGACATCTTGTTTGAGGTCATGGTCATTTTTACTTAAGTCTCTTAAAAAAAAATGCAATATAAAGATAGAGTGAAATGGTCTGTGTTAATTGAAAACACTCTGCAGCATCAGCATGCAGTCAGTACCTGCTCATAAAACTCATTGACGATGCCTTCTGTCCACTTGAGGTGCAGGTCACGGACTTTGGCCGGTCCGTTGATATCTGCCAGCTTGATACACACTTGGCACACCAGCAGTCTGTCATTCTCATTGGTCCAATCAATTCCTGGACTGTTCACATCATTCACCTGTTAACAAACCAACAAAGATAGATGTTATACAACTAGGTTCGACCGGTTTATCCTGCGTCCACTATGCTGAGTACTGCTCAACTAAATTTTAACGTACCATCCTCCTAATGTTTCAATCAATATTTTGATAGAAATTAAAGGATCAATAAATAAATACTGATCTATCCTGATCATATAACTCTGTTAAGATTTCTTCATCTCAGACCTTAGCATTGAACTCAGCCAGGAAGTCAAAGTGCTTCTTGAGGTCTGTGGCCAGTATAGCCTCGATGACAAGGAAGCGAAAACGCTTGAACTCCACGTGATCCAGGTTGACCAGGAAGTTGAACTCTGGCCGGGACAGGTAGAGGCTCCAGGCAGACGCAGCGTGGTGGTTCTCCAGCACTGACCTGTCATTGTACAGCACTGCCTACAGCGCACAGGAGGGAAAAGCCGAGTGGTGAGAGAGGGGGAAAGATGGCACGCTAAGAAGATTCCTACAATTTCCTCTAAAATGTCAGTAATAAATTTGCTTATGTAATACGTCTGCATATGTGTTACACAATTTCTAATGGATTTAAAAATAGCAAGCACTCAATAAATGAGATAAAAAGGACATGAGGGTATTTGGTTATGCAGGCTCAAGTGCAAGTATAGCTGAAGGGAGAAGCAGGTTAAAAGCAGTCAAAGGGACACTAGATACCATGAAGGGCTTCAAAAATCCTTTTAACAGACACGGTACTTGTCAACATCATTAGCAATCAATAGGTTCAGGGTTCCTTCTCCTTTCTTTTAACCTACTTTCCTGGGACTTTTACAAAACCCAGACAGTGCGAGTGCTATCACTGGACATATTGTGAAAATACAATATTTAAACTGGGACATGCAGTTAACCTTTTCAACCCTCATTTACATGGCTGACCACAAAGAGAGAGGACAGCGGGATTAACTGGCCATGTGGTGTAGAGTTAATCTTATATACGATGTCCATATGAGACACAGTTTGTAGAGATGATTCAACTTTGAGTTAATCTCCAGACATCAAATAATGTTTTGACATCAAATAATGATTGTCCTTTCTTGTATTATGTATCAGTCGAGCAAAAACCTTGCATCTACCATTTGTTTTGTTTTTTAAATGATGTTATGTATAGCTTGGCTTTGAAGCATGTAAGGAAAAGTCATGTAAGGAAAATGTTGACTGTGAAGTTAAAGATAAACTGTAAAACTGGAGACATAGGGTTTCTATAGGATACTACTTATACATGAGGACAAAACACCATTTCTGGTTGACTGTTTTTAGTTCCACAAACACAACGTGAGGCAGCTGAAGTGATACAGACAAAAATGAATATGTAATAATTCAAAGAAAAAACAAAGGATATGCAGGCAGCTAGTTTTGTGTGGCTCCCAATGCAGTGCATGTGTAGGCTGATCACTGATGACTATTTGTGTTGAGTGGCAGTTTCTCTGTGGTCTGGTGGAAGCAGAGAAAAAAAA
>NTHP01000082.1:508371-536257 GCA_003416845.1 Oplegnathus fasciatus
AAAAAAAAAAAAAAGTTTGTCAATTCAATCTACAACACTTTCAAATACCAATAAATGCTGCAAGGTACCTGAGATGCATTAGTGGCTACTAGAAAGGCATTTGTGCGACCAGGATGGTCATAGTCGTGCATTGCAGCTGCTACATAAAGGGCCATGAGCTCCAGGGCAGGTATGTTCCAGGCCAGGCAGCCATAGCTGTCATCTGAAATCGAGGAGCTTTTGGAGGAGGCGTAGGATATCCTGCCTGGAGAGATCCCACTATCTGAATCTGGAACACGACAACAAATAAGGCAGATGTCAATGAATGTTACAGTGATGAAAATTCAGGTGTAGACCTGCACTGTCGTTGTAAAATCAGGTTAGAATTCTAGCTTTTTCCACAATTAAGCAAAACCTTACTTTTGACTTTTCTGTACAATTTAAGCAGAAATTGGATCAAATGCAAAAAAAGAGGGGGACAGATAGAAACTGTTGAACATGGCCACACACACACACACACACACACACACACACACACACATCCCCCTCTCTCTCTTATCAAACGACAGCTGTTTTGGCAGCCTCAGTGGGAGACGTCAGCGGATAAGCCTCAGGTAATTTCTAATGAAGCTAAAATACCATCAGCAAAGAGGAGCCTGGGAATCTCTGCTTTTTAAACCAAATCATCTGTGTCCTGTAGAGCAAAGGCCACATCCCATAAAAGAAGAAGCTTCTAAAAGCCAGAAACAAAAATCAGTCACAATTACTGTATTTCTGGCATCAGAGGGTGGCCAAATAATGATTAGTCAAAGATTTCTAGAGGTAGTAACTTTAAAATATACTTAATCTCTTTATTTGGTGCTGAATTCACAAAGCCTGTCGGATGAAAAATCTTATGTATTTTCCTAAGAGGGTGTTAAAAAGTTCTCTTCCTCGTCTCTTAATTCCTCAGTTAAAATAATGATTTTTTATTGCAAGTGTAAAAACTTCCCTGCATCTCTTTCAACCTAAGACAAGTAGGAAGCGAGTTTTTCTTTCAGGAATTCCAGTTATTTAGAGGTTTATTCTCAACTTGATAAGGTCAAGTCTTCCTAAAGCTGCTCTAATCAGAAATTTCCTGAAGTGATTGTTGTGCAGCCATGTGTCCGGATAATAACCTGCGTTCCGCAAACTGTACCAACGATCTACGACCAACGAGTTTATGAGCCCACCCATGTGACTTGTGTTTACCTGTGTCACTTCCTGTCACATGCTCACTGTGAATCTGCTGGAACCCGGGGATTGGTCGAGTGGTCAGGTACCAGACAGCATGGAGCACATCAGTAGCATGGACCCGGTTATGATCTGTGTGTTTGTAACAATAATAGATTAAATTAGTCTATTTTACCATGTACACCAGCAATAATTTGAAATATCAGATCGTTTATGGCTAACTACAACTGCATCTTAGCTTTGCCTCACAAGAGCTACGTCATTCATCAAATAATACACATGAACATCCTGGGAATATAAGTCTTGAACACTACACAGTGTAATACTCACAGGGAATGTCCCTGTAGCCATTTTCCAGAGCACAGAAGTAAGTCATGAACTCCCTCACAGGGATCTTGAAAATTTCAAACAGACACGTATCCTGGAAAAGGGTGTATGTCACCTGGGGAAACACAAGCCAGCTTTACTGAAACACCAATCAGAACACCAGCACTGATGTTTAGTGGAACACTAATACATAATTATAATTGAAGTGTTGCTCATTTATATGTGCAATGCTTTACATGTATGGCTTGACACTTATCTAGAACAGGTCTCTCTTGGGAACCTTTAGGAAATTGTACAGCTGCTGAAGAGCTGATGTGATTGGACGTTATTTAAGTCCACACCAACTCCATCTGTACACTGTATTCATTCTACTAACAATACATTTTTCCTGTTTCCTGAGCCCTTACAGTCTTTACATAACCAGAGCGGGCCTAACAAATTTAGACTTTGCTTTTCTTAAGAGATTTATCAGGAGCGAACAGACCGACCAACTACAACACACAGCTACTGGAGATGATTGGTTGATGGTTGTTGTACTAACATAGCTGAGTATCCTTCCTGTCTTCCCTCCTGTTTTGTCCACCAGGTCAAAGATCTGGAAGTTCCAGGTGTTCATCCTCTCCATGACAGCCTCATGGTCCTCCAGCATAGGATCAAGTCTGAACTCCTGCTCACCCTGCAGGCAATCAGAAAATGCACAAATTGTGGAGATTAGCACAGATATTATTTCCACTGACACACTGACGCATATAATGAAGCATTGGGCACAGCTTGAAAGTCTTAACAACAAAGAGTGTTTGGTGAATGAAGGGGGACGACAGGTCAGATAAATTGTTGGCTGGATATGGAAATCCAACTACGGCAGGCGTGGCTGATAGAGTCACTTATACCTCCGATTCCTGAGTCTGCTGGTCTGTGCTCGGGCTCTTCTCCTTCTCCTCCTCTGACTGCCCCTGGTTCCCTGCGTCGTCTGGCCTCCCGTCCACAGACACGTCCACCTCCACGCTCTCCTCCCTGATCAGAGGCTCTCCAGTGAACTCCACCCCTTCACCTGCTGCATACACAGAGGACGGTGAATGGAAAACCGTGAGTACATGGATGGACACATACGTACATGTAATGTATGTATGTCTGTTTTTTTACTGTGATTTAACACATTTCTTTCATGTGTTTGAATTTTAAACTGAATTTATATATATTATTCACATACATTATATTGCAGTCACAAAATGGAATTGTTTTTTGAATTTATTCGATTAATTGATTTACCCTAAAAGTCTTTGAATGGGCTTTTGATACTACAATTACTAGTATACAATATAGATTATGTCTTTTACTTATTTTAAAACTTATTTAAAAATTGCTTATCTAAAACAGCTAACTGTTATAAACTGAATAGAAAAACAAATGAAACCTTAGGCACAGTTGCTTATGCAGTTAACATGGTTAATAGTAATTGTAGATAACCACTGAGAAAACAGCTTATTTCCAATGTATAGTCTAGCTATACATTACATTTACAAATTTTAAGTTTATTAATACAATCATTACTTGAAATATAACGGAATAGGGAAAAGATATACAATATGAAATGTTCATTCTTCCCGTGTGCGCTTCTGCCTGTGTTTGTGTGTATCAACCTGCATTATTGTTGGAGTCCAGCAGAGGGCAGCATTAACCCCCTAGACTGCTTACAGAAGTGTCTCTCATTCAATCCTCAACACTGTAGCACTAGTCGAGATTGTCTGTCAATCCATTACTCTGTATAATGTCCATTAAATGTAACTATATGTACCTGAGCGCCTGCGTTGAGCCTCACTGTTAAATGGTTGATGAGATTCCCCTGTATCACCGCTGGGAATTCCCTTGAGCATCTGACGACCACAGCTAGAACGGACAGACAAGACAATCACAGACACGACCAGTTGCAGTGCACCCTTTATTGTTATAACCACTGACATAAAAGACGCAGCAACATGCCACTTCAGTACTGCAGGTCTCACCTGGTGCAGAGAGGGAAGGAGGAGCTACGGAAGGCCGGCTGGAAATCAGGTGAACTGAGAGTATAGCCCAAAGGCTTGTGCAGGTTCAGATTGACACTCGGCTTTGTCAGGAAGTCAGCCGTGTCTGGGAACTCCACAGGCGGTCGAGTGACAACGGACGATGAAGGACCTACACCTACTGCGAGAGGACCGTGGCTTGGTGAGGTGACCGGGCTCAGGCTCGGAGATGTGCCTAAAGAGGACGAAGGGAGTACGTGGAAAGAGAGAGGCATGAGATTCAGTCAAAACAGGATGCAATTAATCAAAATGTCTGTAGGTTACATTTTACAGTCAAGTCTCACCTGCTCTCCTGGGCCCTGCATGGTAGGTGAGCGTAACAGAGGAAGACCTCTGCTTGGGAATGGTCAGCAGGTTTGCATTGGGCCCATTAGACAGACCTGGGCTGGAGCACAAAACATTTATATTCAACACTGGCTCTAAAGATGTTTTAACTCTATGCACACTTTTTTTCCCACATATATAAGGAATACTCTTTTGAGGCTGTCTCACTACCAGATGTTTTGCCTCATCCTGTGCACAAAGCACTATAGCACAGGGCCACACTATCCTCTGTCAAGTCAGTCATCTAACACTTTTATAACAAAAAGAACATGATGGTCTTCCACTTAAAGAAGCTCATTAGCCAACATAGCTAATCCTCTACTGCCATCCTGTGGAGACATATAGACACCACACCCCAGTGTCCACATAACGTGTTTATTCTTCAAGTAAACACTGTGTAATGTGTTTTTACAGTCACTAAAGAAACCAGATTTTCTCTAGACGCATGTAAACAATAAATACCATTATTATAATCCGGTTAAACTCTTTCCTTGATTATGTAAAATGCGGATCTGTTTCTTCGTTTTTACTCAGAGAATAGACAGCACTATCACACGTTAACTTCTTCTGCTTTTGGTTTCTCTGTGCAAGCTGAAACTCACACAGAGCTCACAGGTGCATTTTGATGTGGGCAGAAACACAATGAAAGGAAGTGATGGAACAGAATTTCTTCCAATTTCTTGTTTGGGGTAACACTGCAATGTTCAGACTGCGATAAAACAAAAACTCAGAGGAACAATGAATATTGTGTACATATGTATGTGTACATTTTACGTATATTTTCCTTATTTGTCAGCTGATGATAGCAGGGTCTGGTCTTTCTCATGAAGCAGGACTTGTGGGTTGGATAGCTAACTTTGCGCTTTGCGAGTTTCATGCACAACAGCTTCAAACCACAACAAAGGTAGCAGACCAAACATGCAAGCAGCTGTTTTTTTTCATGGTCCAAAATATGAAAATTACCTCCTCACAGTATGGGCAGTGACAAGTACTACACAGTATGGACAGTGACAAGTACTAAAGATAACAGAGTGACATGTTTACAAAAGGGTGGAATAACTTCGCTTTTCACGATAATTGATTGTCTCAAATCAGACACATATTGAATGCTTGCAGCAACACCAATGTACCGCTCCGACAATGAAAGTAACACCTAAGCAAAGGGAACATGATGCGACTTGATGAGTAGAAAATCTTTGTTTAGACTCAGCGATGTGATGATATAGCTGTGTATTCTGTGGCATGATATGGATGTGTAGTGAGACAAAGAGGGATGTAAAAGAATGGAAGCAAAAGTAAACCAGAGAGAACGATATTTACAGTTTGAACTTTCAAATCTGGCTACTCTATTCAAAACCAAATGTGATCTACTTTTCTCACCTGGTCCTCTCAATAAACATGTAGAATACACAGTTGACCTGGTTTCCTGTGAAGTGTACTATGTCTATTTTTATAATGAAGATGATTTCTTGCTTACTTAGAACTCACTAAGGCCCATTCATAACTTTTTTTAGGACGGACCCAAAAAAAAAACCCCCCCAAAAAAACACCCTTGATTTCATTGTGCACAGGTGCTGCTGAGCCACCTGAGGAAGGCCATGGCTGGAGTACACTCACATTATTTAGATCTTGCAAGAACAGCCATTAATCTTATCCAAAATTGGGCAGATTCAGGGTAAAGTATAGCCCTGAAGACAGTGTGTGTTTCTGGAAGGTGGTAAAGTGCACAGTTGTGTTTGTGTTGGTACCTGGTCAAGTTGAGGTCAGGGTGGGGTCTCTTTCCGTTGTTGCGTTCCCAGCGTGAAGAGGCGGGGTCAAGAGGAGGGAGGAGTGCAGAACACGAGGAGGAGGTGGAACTCCGCCTGGGCTGAGGGGTGGGGAGGCTGTTTCTGCTGCTCAGACCCTGATGGAGAAAGGAAGTCTCCAGTATAGATATATGTTTTGTACACAAACTGAAGATGCTGGTCATGTTACACAAAAAACATTATCGCACCAAACATACATATCCATACCACTTTGGTGCAGCAGTAATGCTTGTACCCACCTTAATGGGTTTCCTGTCGCTCCTCTCTACAGAGTCCTCCACCTCATCGCAGGGGTAGAAACCTGGGAAGGGGGTGAAGGGGTTGACCCTGGGGCGGCACGACCCTGAAAATGTCCCCATGAGGCTGGAGATGCTGCGCAGAGCTGAGATGGTGTGCGGCGACAGAGAGGAGTCCATCAGCAGGTCTGACACCAGGTTCCTGGCCTCGTTGATGACTGAAAGATCCACGCCGTTGCCGCTCACTGCGCCCTGCCGTACGCACGCATACATCACACAGATTAGGGAACAGGGCAGCAAAGGCACGGTCAGAGGGCAACTTCAGTGCAGCACATGATTTACATGCGCTAAAGTAGTGTTTTTAAAATGTGCAATGTGGGAAAGTTTTGTTAAAAGCCCTGCAAGTTTGCTTCACATGTGATAATAGATCCCAAACTGTGGCTTATTTCTCGAGACAGTGTTGTCTACTAGCCTCCTGTTGCAGTGCACTGTAATATAGACAGGGTGACAATCTACCGATTCATGCCACTACCTTAAAAGGCTGTTTGAGCTCGTCGTGTTGTGACAGGAACAATGGCATCAGATACACAATACTGATAAAGATCCCCCATCTCTCTCTCTACACTCTTGTTTGCTCCATCTTCATTTCGTTTAGGAATCCCATTTTCTTACAGCCGACTTTGCTGATATTTACTATTTCTAACTTTCTCTCCCACCTCATTCCCCTCATGTTGGGTCCTCGTCCCTCTTCCGTTCCTCCAGCTTCTTACACAACAGAAGCAGTAACAACAACTACAGTCTTTTGGGAGGAAAATACACTATATCTAGAGCCCATATGAGAAGTGTAGTGCTATGCTAATATCTAAAGTGAAATCCCATAAATTGCAAGAGCAGACTAGCACAAAATATGTGTAATCCTTGCTTTTTTTAGGGCAGGTTTCATGAGGGAAAGTGTTCTGTCTGGCTTGGCCCTGTCTAGCAGGAACAAATAACGATTTTTGGTCTGTGGGACCTAAATTCTTTGATAGATTACACGAATAGTTCAAACAAAACAAAGAATGTCTGAGTTAAAGATAAAAGATAAAAATGTGGCATGACAAGGTCACTGTATGCCAGGTTTTACACAATGTGTATTTTGCCTAACCAAAAATTTCAGGAAAAGAACTGAATGTCCTAAAGGTGACTTGTAGACAGCTTCTACTGATGGACTAGAGAAACCACTTTATCTGAGAAAACCTGTATTATCTGTGTGTTACCTGAATGAACAGTTCACATGTACCTTTACACTCCAAAAGCACAAGTACACAGTACTGACCTGATACTGTGGTTTGTACCAGTGTTTCAGATCCCAGTCCCACAAGATCATCTGAAAAACACAAGAGAGACACATAAACTGTCAGTCAAATGTCATCATGTGTTTGTTCGTGACAGAGAATATGAAATGTATTTACATAGAGAGAGAACAGGCTTTGACCTATGCTCCACTTTCAGCACACTGCCTTATGACTTTTCAGTGAGGGCACTGGCAGGTCAACAACTAGCTACTAACCGCTTGTCTATTCTGCCTGTTATCCAAACACACAGTGTAGTAACAGTTTACATTAAGGGTTTCCTGCACCACATGATGCACTCTCTACTACAGGTATGCTAATGCACACTGCCTCAGCGACAGCAGACTGAGGCCTTTCACTGAAAGCAAAAGAAGAAAAGCAAACCACTAAAACCACCATGGCGCGTCTACAATGGAGCTATGAGATCTTATCTGGCTCCAACTACGTCAATCGGCAGCATTTCCACGCTATCTGTTGGTAACCAAACAGGAGCTCTCACACGTTACAGCAGTGTGTAGTCAAAGTTGGTGTAGGTGGTGATGGACCTGAAATAACCTAATCTTCTAGCTCAAGTATAAATACAATAGAAATGTGATATAAATTAATTAGTTAAAGATAGGATTAAACTAGTTTTGCTACACAGTTCAGTTATACTTTTGAACACTCACTGATTTTCTTGACATGTGCATATCATTTTTTCGGTCATGCACATTTAAGTGAAAGCACTGAAATCTATTACTTTTGACAGCATAAGAATTGAAAACAAAAGCCTTCTATTTGGGAGTCTAATCTGACGACGGCAACAAAAACCCCCAATGATTTTAGTTCTACCTTCATGTTTTAATGGGGAGAAATACAGCAGTTTGCCATGTAAAATCCAGGCAGTATACATTTCTTTTAAAAAGCCACCACGCAGTCTCACCCCATACCACAAGGGGGAGAGACACAGAGGAATAAGCCTCATTTCAGAAGCACCTCCACAAACACCATCAGCCTCAACCTAACATGTAAACACGCTCATATATCCATCTTTGTAACATCTCAGCCAGTCATCAAATTGTCAGGAATAATCAAAGCACATCATATCACATTAAAAATTTGAAAGGATTTTACACTGGATGAATCACTGGGTCATATTCAGCAAAGTGAAGAACTTCAATAAGACACTATAATTTATTATAGTATTATGTTATTATTTAGAACAAATTCACTTTATTTTATGGAACAGCTTTAAATTAAATTTTTATAGTTACAATTTGAAATGCACTCTTCCACTACTGTTCTACATTGAGTGATTACAAAAACAACATATGCCAATTTTCAAAAGCTTGAAGGCCAGACTTTTAATCCAATAAGAAAAACACAATACATTACTAAAACAAAAGTGCCACATTTAAGTGGCAAAACTGCTTTTTATACTATGCTTTTTTCCAGCTTTCTGTATTATTGTTTGATTTTATACATACATGTTTCGCTTTTCTGCATGTGATATATACAGTACATGAAAGCTATAACTAAGGTTGTTAAATAGATCAGTGGCGCCATCCCATCTCCTCTAATCAGTAACTGTTTCATTGATCAAAGTGGGATGTTGGGTGTTTGTCATCAGCATCTGTACAATGCTGCCAAACATTTAATATGGCAAATAAGCCCTGCCATGGCAACCCGACATAGAGGCCAGCAAACAATGCTCCATACACCATGGCAACGGGATGGCGGGAGACGGCCGGAGGACAGAGTTGTTGGCCTTCTGCTTGTTTACGGAGAGAGACAGAAGGGCTGGAACAGAGAGGGAGACGGGTAAAAGCTGAAGGAGAGGATGCCATTAAGGAAGGGACAGAGAACTACAGATGGAGATAAAAAAAAAAGAAACGTAAACACAACCAGATACGATACCCAGTGACACACTCAAAAAGTCACACAATATACCGTAGTATGTGTATAATTTGTCTACACCAGACCATATTTACCTCTGCATAATCTGTGCACAATGCATTTATAACGTGGATGTCTTCTCCCGACTCTCACACAGCTCAGAAACCGGAAAAGCTGGCTAAATGGGCGCTACCGCTACCACCACCATTAAATCGTGTGCCAAGCAACAACTTATTTACAGTGAGGGCCTTGTGCAAGTGATGAGATTAAAATCTTTCAATGAACAGGAGATATTTTCTTTAGTGATGTTATGAAAACACGACATGAGGGCAGACACACAGACAGAGACACATGGACACAATTCAGCTGCTGACACTTAAGACACCTGTACGCATGCAGACACACACACACACACACACACACATACACACTGCTGACAAAGGTAGACAACATAAATTACTGTAAATCATGCTATGAACTCAAACTACTACTTAAATTGAGGAATGCAAATAGTCTCATTTTGTGGGGACATTTTTGAAATGGCTAATTATACATCAATATCACAACTTCATATTTACACTGAGAATATGGGGACATATTGCAACAATGTCAAGACTGCCTTCCTGTGAAAATGTTTTCTCTACTACTCATATATTTCTCGACTTTTTATTTTAGGCCAGCTTTTAAACACACAGGCACCGACAGAGCTTGTTAGACTTGTACAACTGGCCATATCCAGTGTGCCTGTCATTCCGTGCAACACTGTGTACGCACCTACATGTGTAGGGACATTATTTATGGTGCAGGCATTTCCGAAAAGGGAAATAACTGCACTATATTTATGCACACCTGCATGAATATACAGACACAAAGCAAACAGGGAGAGACCCACGCAGAGAAACCTGACAATAACACACACAATCAAACATGCACTTAAATGCACAGGAAAAATACAGTACACATCAAAATAACACTTCACATACACACAGTTATTTAACATGAGAGGAGTCGTAAATATTTCCAAACAGGAGTCAATAAACCTCTGCAAGCTATTAGACGGCCAGTTTGTTACACCTGCGTGTCATATTAGCTGGACTCTGTGGTGTGAGAGGTGCTAGAACTGATAAAAACACGCTAATAAGAGTGTGGGGGACAGAGAAAAGGTATCAATGGCAGGCAGGCAGGCAGGGCATTTGTATGGAGAGGAGCAGGGCACTGCTGACGTCAGTCTGCAGCGACACACACAACGTCAGCAGCCCTCTGCACATGCACGCGCTGATAATGAGGACTGGGCTCTGGCTGTCAAGACACGCAAGGGAAGAAAAGATGATATGGAGAGAATAAAAGAAAGCGCAGGCCGGCTTGATTCTTTTAAGCCCGTTCAGGAAAGAGAGCTAACCAGATGATAGGTCTGCAGAGTGTGTGTGTGTGTGTGTGTGCGTGTGTCCTATTGGTCGGACATAGTTTGAACTGCCAGGATATGGCTGGGCCTGCAAGTAGCACAGTGCCAAAGCTCAGGCAGGTTAGCTGATGGTAGGCCAGCAGCTGAGGCGATTGAAGGAAGGAGCAGACTGGGATTAAAAACACTGTCTCTGAACTTTTGACCCAGACTGACTCACTACAAAGATGTATCCTGAACTCCAACACAAACATTCACACAAAACAGACCCATATAATAAAATACACTAGAAAATATACTAGAAATGCAACATTTTCTTTTATTTACAAAATGCATTTTGTGTTTAATATTAATATTAAATTCACCAACCTCAGTAAAGCGCTCTGGAATAAAACATAAATCATTAAAGGCTGCAGAAAGGTTTATGATAAACTTCCTGCCATGGTTGCACATAAAATGATCAATCAACACCGATTTTCTATTAAAGATTTTGTTTGGTACCATTGATAGATACTGTATAGACTATTTTTGATATGGCTCCCAAAGTGTGGTCTTCATAATCCAGTTAATCTGACTACATTTTCCTCATAGGTTGTCACAGATATAAACAAAATGCTTATGAAGAAAGAAAATGAAGACAACAGTGAACTTACACGAACCCCATACCAAAAATAAGAAAGTTACTGACAAAAAAGGTCAAACAATTTCTATTTTTTGGAAGTGGTTAAGATATCTTTAAAGTGACAAGAAGTCTTTGATAAAGACACTCTGCAAAATGTAACAAGTGAAAACAAAGACAGGAAGCACAACTGAAAAGTATTATAGCGTGTGAGATGTGTGAGTGTGAGATTTTGGACTAACGTGTGCGTTTGTAAGCCCACAGGCAGTGTCCAACATGCTGATAGTGGCTTCTTCTTCAATACCCTGAGAAGACTGTCATGTTGAAACTTTGGTAAATTAAAGAGCTCTTTTTTGCATCGTGGCTACGAGTGTGCGACTATTCTCTCATTCTCTACATCAATAGTGGCTTCTTTAACATTCACCAGCACTACAGGAGCTCAGCCTAAACAACATGGAATTGTGTCCTGGGTTTGTGGCCATTACCCCTATATAAAATAAGGCTTAATATGCAACACGGACATGTGACTACTTATTTTTGACCTACTTTTTGGCATGGTGTCTCAGAGCCAAATGGACATAGGAAAGTAATTACAGCGCTAGACTCTCAGTACAAACTCTCGGGAAGAAGATTTTTCTCAAACTGCGCATCTTTTAGGAGTCAATTCAAAAGCCACGTTGACACTGTGAGCATTTATCTCTGCATAGTTACAATTAATTTAATTTTTTCACAAGATTACGTTTTTAGAATTTTCAAGATTAAGTTCATAGGATTTAAATACTATGAAAATATTTATCTTGACAAAAAACAACATAGGAAATTTACATTTAAGAGATTTTTTTTATAACCTTTGTTCCACTAAAATATATCAGAGAAATACTTAGAATGTAGCTTGCTGATACATTTTCTAATTGATATATCATTAATTGCTCTGTGTGTGACAAAAAATAAACCAACCACTGTCTCAATATACTTCATTTTCTCTTTTTTTCCCCACATTTTTGGTCAGTTGCTTTACAAAGTCAATGCAATCTGTCACTCTCTGCTAAGTGGTTCAATCAATGTAAGAATTGAAGTTGGCTGATGACAAAAGTATGAACTGACTAAGCAGTTGCCAGTGAGAGGTGGGAAGAGATAAAGTACTTCCTCCTCGTGTAACCAGCCAGACAATGTCCAGGACCAAAGACTTGTGAAAATCTTTTTGCATCTGTGTTGCTTGGCTCACCACCAGCCCACAGGTCAACAGGCCCAACGGGAAAACTCATGGTACTCCAGATGGCTGGTCCGCCTATGGCTGTCACCAGTGTTGTCAGGGTAACCTGGCAGGACCATGGAAAATTCTTTGACTAGGGAAAGGAGCTCGTGCAAAATGTCATCCCTCTCTTTCACACTCATCTACCACTTCACTGGACTGGTGTTGCTCAGCGTCTGCCCTGCAAACGCCCAGCATCTATTAGTGAAGTTCTGAGTATTTTTAAGTACTTCTATGACTAGATCTGTTTCTTTGTACACCGTGTGGTGTTTGTCCTTTATGGCACCAATCCAGTGAATTAAAAATAAACAAACACTACCAGTGAAATGTAAAAAATTCCAACCATCCCAGGCATGAACAAGTTAGCAGTTACAAGTCTCATTTCTCGTTAGTCTGGTTGTAAAAATAGTTCTGCAAAACTAATAGCACAACAGACAGAAATGAACAGCTAAGGAATAGCCTAAAAATCCACTGTTGGCTACTATTACAACTGTTAAAAGAGAACTCACATCTCTATGAATTTCCCATTACAATAACATTTAATTAGCTGTCGCAGTCTTTTACTGTGTTGCCAAAATGCCCCTATAAAAGCCCCTCACAATGTCTGTCAGATACAAGAGAGTGAACAACTGCCTCCTAAGTTTTTTAATTTCTTATCTCAATCCTAGGGGGTGGAGCTATAGAAATTACACCACAAAGCACATAACGTGTTCTTTTCACCCAACAAAGTAACATTCTTTAAATAGCACCCAAGATTTTCACGGTGGAAAACTTAATGGGTATTTACAGAAGCCAGATAGTGCCCAATGGGGAGACACACGCAGGCTAATAAAGAGCATGAAATAGGCTTTGGAATCAACGTCACGTCACACTGCATTTAGGGTATGTGAGGGGCTGATCTGCCATACTTGTCAGCAACTAGTGTTTGCTTACATACATAACAGAAGATATAGACGCTTCTTTTGGGCACACATTACCAAAGAATTTACACTAAAAATGCTGCCAACATTGTCTGAGATCGCCAAATATGTTGGTTTTTTTAATATAGCTGATCACTCAATGTATGCTAGGTGTTGTCTTTAATATATCTGTTATATATAATCTGTTTCTGTTGTTCTTATACAGTAAAGAAGTGATTTGACCGAGGGTTGGTTAGATCCAGAACAGACTCCAGCAAAAGAGAGTTCCTTTACTCTTAACAGTTACCTGTTTAGCTGTATAATCAGAAAACAGTTCCCAGCCTGCGGTTTATGTTTAACAACTGCATGCTGCATGTAAAATTGTGGGTTTACCTCTACGTCTATTGGGTCGTGAGAGAAATCGGCTGGCCACCTGTTAATGCGACTCCCTTTCTATCAAGTGAAACTGACCACCCTGGTAGCCTTTAAAAATCGATTCTGCCTGCTACATAGTAGTATCACCTGCTACAAGTATCACATGCCATGTGATACTATAAGATAAGCTGATCTAAAGCACAGTGTAGTACAAGTTACTAGCCAGGCAACAATCAACGAGTGCGCAGTATCTGTATGGCATTAGGTTACTTGACACCATGTTCCCATGTGCTGTAACTAACAAAACATTTCGGAGAACTGGAGAACTTTGGAGAACCGAGAGGACAGATGAGCATAGCTTTTTGCTCAACTTAGCGTCATTACTGATAGCTGGTCTATTTATGTGGCACAGATATACGCCATACAAATTTTACATTAAACCATCCAGAAAGTTGCAAAATTATTTTACATAATTTTACAGGATTGCTCTCAGCCACTATTACACAGTGTGAAATCAATTTTCTAGAAAATGGAGAAAACTCATTTGTTTCCTCATCGCACCCTAGCATCATGTCACATTACATGAGGACAGTATGCTTATCACCAGCCTGTGAACCAAACAAATAATGTATGATTGCTATCTTGTAAAGCAGTAAGTTTTGAAAACTGTTCATTTACATGCCTTCATCCACACAGTAGACACACCCACCTCGAGGTCATAAGCCTGTCCTTTGTCACAATGCTACAAAGATACAGTGAACTTTCCTAATCCTTCCTAGCCTTTGTGTCTCTCCAGACAACCATAGTTGTTGTTCTTGGTGGGTTATGCTACATTAATTCCAGTTTCCGTGTTGAGTTACAGATGCCTTTTCATGCGCCCCCACTGGCCCGCATTGTATGACAGTAAACAAAACTTAGCAACAGTGAGTATTCACAAGTTTGTATGCAACTGTGTTTTGTGTGGGACATCTTTAACTCTGATGCAAGTGTACCACCTACTCAAAACGTCATCAGTTTGTGATGTTTAGTGCATTCCACAAAGTATTTTGTGGTCAAGTGTTGTAATTTTAGTGGGCGACTTTCTGTGTTTCCAAGGAGTTTTTCAGCCACAATCAGTGTGAAGGGCTTCCTGTGCTGTACAAATGTAGATCCTCAGTGAGATCTCAAGTTTTGTCCCTAGAGCTGCAACAAGAACAAGCGAATGTTAATGAAGTTAACTAAATCTGACTAAAACTCCAAAGAACACTAGAACTAAACCTAAATCTAAACATGGCTGCAAAAATAACACTAGAACAGGCCAAAGGATTTTGAACAAAACCAAACAATTAATCAGCTAAAACACCAGTTCAACGTCCAAGCCTGTCTGGTTTACGTCAGCAGAGGTTGGAGTTTGTTGCAGTGGAATGAGTAGCCTACACAGCTCTCTCATCTTCTATCTCAGGGGCATAGCATGTGGTTTTACTATGGCGTTTTGTTTACATGAGTAAGGAGACGTACAGCACATGGCCTATAGACACACACCCACTAATTCCTTTGAAGTAGGGAAGATAGCAGTTGCTGTCTGCTTCCTGGCTGTTGTGAATTTTTCAGCCAGCTGTGTGCCCAGAAAAGAAAAGCAGATGGGCCAGAACATGGCTGACAGAAAAACCGAGTGGAGGAGGTACAATTGTGCACCATGAGCCATTTGGGAAATAGCAGGAAAATTCTTTGTGCTAAACCAAGCTGGATGGTGCTCCTTCCCAATACTATTATTTCGTCAAGGCCAAGAGACTAGACAAGTCCAAGGCACATGAAACTGATGTGGTTTTATCCGACTTTCAGTATGGCCAAATGTCCTGGATACCTAGGTAAGGAAAGGGTCCAGTTTGTCAGCTGACCTCTGAGAGGTGATGGTGTACTGAGAATTTAAAGTCTGATTTCGTCTCCCAACACTTTGCCTTATTATGAAGGAGGTGTAGGGGGATTTAGGGTGGGAAAAGGACCCTGTTACACCCCTATGTGGTGAAAGCAACTGCTTCGAGCTGTGGCCAAAAGTTGGTTGGTGTCCATCATGGTGGGGTGGAGTCTACGATTCTGGAGAGCCCGGATCGATCCAAACTCCATTCAGAAAACAAGCATTTTTAAAGTTGTTTGCTTGTGGTCTTGCGGGCAGACCTGACAAAGCATGAAGTCAGATTTTTTACAAGTCAGCATCATGATGTAGTTATTTTGGCATCCTTTTGATCCGTTTATTGCAATTAAATCACATCAAAATCTGTTTATTTTGGATCACACCGCTGTAGTAAGACAGATTAATTCAGCTGACATGTGACTTGCTTGATACAGTGAATATTTATTGATTTTGACACACCAATTATGAAACTGCCACTCACCGGAGACAGATGGAGAGGCAAATATCTGCGGGTTGTGTTTAAACGCGAATAAACACAAATGATTCTGCGGCACAGCATTAGTGTTGTCCTGTGTGGCTCGGTCTAAGCCACTCTGTTTGTTTCCCATTTATAGAACCAGGGCTGTGTATGAACACCAGATTTTTTTTTCAGCACACACACAGGATGGACAGTGAGGAGATATTTGCTGAATTTGACAAAAAGTGCATTGGATTAGAATGGCAGACTACACCTTTGAGGATAAAAAAAGGCACAGAGGCTTAAAAGGCTGCATCTGCCATAGTTGTAGAAGCGAAAGCATGGGTGTGGGATGAGTTACAGTGAAAACACTTGGAGGCTCAGGAAGGCAAAGCAAGACCAGACATCACTCAGGCTACTCTGAAGCTGCAGGTGTGTCCTCGTTTCAAGAAAGAGCGTCGGAAGATACTTACGCAGACTTTCCATATTGTCTGATTTACTGTATCGCTCAGTTGACCTAGGATCACTTTAGCATCCCCCAGAAAGAGATGCAGGAGGGCCAAGACTATCGATGGATGACTAGATCGGTAAAAGCTGTATTGCTTGACCAAAGATTATTAAATAATGATTACTTTCTTACTTTAGCTTTTGAATATTATCTTTTATTGTTTTGTTATCGTTTTATTTCCACCCTTCAAAACATCTAAGCTGTTTTCATCTTGAATCAAGACAGCAAAAAAAAAGAAAAATGGATTTGCGTCAAGTCCACAGGAAAGTTTTGTGATGGCAGCATAACAGGGCTTGAGAATACCTGCATTTCCCTACATATTTAACAGTCAGTGTGACGCACAAGAGCCATTTATACTCATCTATTCATTTTACTTAACTTATTGTGGTCACTTGTGGTTCTACAAATGAACAGACTGTCACCATAATACAGTACCTTATCTTTGTTTGGGTGCATTGTGTTGCAGAAAATGCTTTAACAGATCAACACGTGGTACAAGCGACAAGATTGAGCAACAAGATTGTCAGCACCTTCTGTTATAGCTGTTCAAAAGGAAAGCATTGTTAAAAGAAAAAATAACCCAACCTGTCACAACAAAAGTTTGAGACGTCATGTGTTGCAAGATGGTTAACTAAAAGGATTCTTGGGCCCATCCCAGACTGACCTGGATGTCTGTCAGCAAAGCATTCTTATTACCAATGAGTTTACGGATGCACATTAAGGAGAGGAATGTATCACCATCACATTTTAAAAACCCTTTCTGCATAAAAATCCATTCATGGGTGCTGGTTATGGATGACATAGGGGTTAAAGCAAGATTGTGTAACTTTTTAAAGAACAAAATAGCCCATAAAGTCCCTTATAAATTAAGAGTTAAAATTATCGGCAAAATTATAAGCAACAAAACACACCCTTTCTTAATTCAATACACTCCTCCACTAGCCTATGGAGGCTAATGTTAGCTAATGTTAACTTTAGACAGATATTGTCGTGTAACGGACATTACTGAGTCAGTTAGTTAAATTTTATGCTCATCTCTTCTTGTGTAACTGTTACACTACGTTGTGCGTATAGCACTGTTCCATTATTGCCATTTGTGGCTACAGAAGCCGTTCAGCAAAAGTTGCATAAAGCTGATTTAAAAGGACAGTTCAGAGTTTTTGGCATAAGGTGCTCTAAGTCACTGACCAATAGTGAGACTGACAAGAAAAGAAGAAAAATAATTTTGTAAAGCCATTTCATCAAAGCTTTAAATATGGATTTTTGATATGAAATTGATTAATCGCTCAGCTCTATCTCCTCAGGTAAAAAAGAAAAGAAAAAAGAAAAATGCCCTTTAAGAGGAAGTTCTCAGACCCCATCACAGAGGAGTCACAGCGCACTGCCAGCTTTGTTGATCCCAGATTTAAAATTTGCATTGCTTCACACCAAGTCCCAACCATAAAGTCAAAAATGAAAACAGCCCAAAAAAATTACAGCAGAGAGCGCAAAGCCTCATACATGTTCACCAGTGGGAGGAAAGCCAAAGAGGTCATGATGGAGCCTTTTCTAAAGAAATAGGGCAGCAGCTACTTGGTGTCTGCCATGCTTGATGTTGAGGAAAAGCCACAAAGATGGCAGGAAAAAATGCCAAGTTGTGTCTCTGCAGCACGAAAATACATAAACATGCTGCACAGAAGCATTCATTTTTCATTATGACATTACCTATATTAAAAGTTAACAAGATATATAACCTATTCTCTATTTTTGTTCAATCAGGCAACTTTAGCTTTGCCTTTTACTGTAAAGTAATGTGAGATTTAAGATGCAGAAAGTTAGATGTAGTTTGCGTTTGATAAATGATCAAATTGTAGTTTTTAAAAAGTTCTTAAAATTCCATATTCCATAAAAATGTTTCATGTTCAGAAAATGTCCATTAGAAGTCATTCTGTTTGTTTCCATAAATTTTCTTCTTCCCCATATTATCTGTTAAAAAAAAAAAAAAGAATTGTGCAAAATGTCATAGAATTATACAGCAATATTGGTAGTTTCGCATATTTAAAACATGATCTTTCAGCAGATGGTATCATGTAGAATTATATTTGCCAGGTAAGAATTCTTATTTCTATTTCGAGTTTACTGTTATCAAGTTAAATATGTGAAGTTATTGTGATATTGGACTACAACAACTACAACAACCCAGCCCTCTCATAGACTACAACAACAACGAAGTGAATACTATTGTGAAAATACAGATGTCAATGGAGGAATTTGTAGCTTAACAAGAGACAAAAATCTCAATGTAACTGTCAGCACTGACTCACACACGAAGCGTGAGTAACACAATGTGAGTAAGGTCAACCCTAGTACGTCAATGATGAACTTTTTCCCACAATGGTATGTTTCATACTGAAACGGCCCGTAACTTTTTGATTGTACTCAACACCAAAACTCAGTAGGCAGCTACCAATGCTGGCAAAACACAGCATGCACAACACTTGCAGTGTTTTTAAGACCTACAAAACCATAAAAAGAAAAACAGATGAAACGGCATTTGAATCTGACTGACAACATGCATTTTTCTCTTCTTTTCCCCTTGTCTTCTAATTCCACTGTGTGCTATCTAGTAAATCACAGATGCCAGAAAATTTGAAAAATATAATCTTATAAACTGCTAGAAGGTAGGTCACAGTTACTAAGGGTTTGTTTGGACACAGTGTTTGAAACTGTATCCTTTACATTCACATCTATGCTGCTGGTCAGATATATAGTTGGTATACAGTAGGTCTTAACTGTTCATGCAGGGCTTGTCACTCAATACACCACACTACACACAGATATTTAAAATATGTATTCATTAACAGAGTTCAGCTTGTTAAATGTGATTCAAGCAATAAGTTACACCTGTTTCATTCATGTTGGTGACTGTAAGCAGACTGGCCTCAAGATAAGCTTCAAATGAAGTCAAATGAGGAAAAGAATGTGCCTTTTTACAACTCTTAGGATGACAATTTTACACAACAAACATATTCTGCATAAAGGGATTTAATCCATGCTTGACTTTGACCCCGCATATACTGGAAACCATTCAGTAAATCATGCCCCTATAAATAGTTGCAGGCAGTCTGCAGTGCAAGCTATGTATGCAGGTTACATTTTATCTGAGCTTAAATTTTCTGTTGACCTGGAACGCAGCAATTCATCGCTATCACAAGAGATTGGCAAGAATATAGGCAGGTATGACCTTTGGAGAGTGGTGGCAGAGAGCCCAAGTGTAAATACTCTCAATAGTACTTCTCAAAGTCCTTTCTGCTGACATTGATTTGCTGATCTGCAGGTTCATATAAATATCCCAGGTTTACCCAGTGTTAACACAAGTAATTATTAAAAGGACCATTGACCTTGTGACGCACAGAATGTACAATCAGAGGCTGACGACGGCTTCATATGTCATCAAAAAAATGTAAGCAGCTGTTTATTAAGGTACAATAAGTAACCAGATCTGTCTCTGACTGGTCTCTCTGTTTGTTTTCCTTTCCTTACAGCTGTATTTCCCTCTACCTATATTGTTTCCAGCAAGTCGTTTAAAGTGAGTATTATCAAAGACTCAATATACGCCAGGGGACAAAGGTGATTTCAGTTCCAATGGTTTCTGTTGAAACTGTGCCCCGGCAGCCCTGGACCGGAAAGCTTTACTGTCTCCAAGGAAAGAATCTTACATCCTGCACACATGGTTGTGTAATGTACATTTTTGATTGCATGGCTTTTTGTTTGTCCATACATTTTACATACATTTGTTTACAATCTTTCTTTACAACCATTCAAAATAGAGGTATGAAACAAAAATTGCAATGCCCACTAGTAGGGAAAAGAAATTTACCCGATAGTACTCAATCAGATCTCTGCAAGATCCCATGTGCTTGCCAGTACCCAAACTCTGTTTTTTTTACTTCCCACACTCTTGAAACTCTAATGCCGTGTTTAGTCCGACAATAGCGCTGTGTCAAAAACTGCAGCCACCTCATTCATTTCAATGACACCACTCTGGGCTCTGGTACAAAAACACAACTTTGAACCTAGCTCAACTTTTACAACAACGCAATACGACGTCATACAGCAACACACGAAATTCTCAAATCAAACCTGTGCAAGTGCACATTCCAGGTAGATTACTTTGTAATGTGAACAGCGTAGTTCTAGTGTGTACGTCACAATAGTATATCATATCATAGTATTATCACCTGCTGTCTGGCGTTTTGGCGTACAATAAGCATACGATAAGCCGTCAGTATGTTAACATGGAGCCAATCTGATAACAGTGTGGCTACAATCTGTTAGATGAATAGGAAAGCGATTGTGTATGACATTCCACTTGACATCCAATTCTTGCAAACCTTAAATATATAACTGGTCATGGCAGCTGCACCACATGTTTTTTGTACAGAGCTTTCATTACAAAACACAGGTGGGAACATTTTGGATATGCTGACAGGCTACACGGGAAGCTGTTAATTTATGTATAAATCAGTGCTGAAGTGATTAGTTGATTAACAGGAAATGAATGGGCAACAATTTAGAAAATCGATTAATTGGTTGAGTCATTTATCAAGCAAAAATGCCAAACACGCTGTGGTTCTCGTGTGAGAATAAGCTACACTTTCCTTTTTTTAAGATCAATATGAATTAAAAGTCCACATTATGTTACAGAATAACACAAATTGTTGTTATTGCAATATTTAAAGCTAAGCTTTTCATATTTAGATTTTTTTGCATTTTTAAGTTTGTAATTTGTTGTAATTTTTCTATTCTGACAAGTATTATGACATTCTGAAAACTAATAGTCCATATTTCCAGCATATTCTAACTTAGACTGTTTCTCTCTATCAAAGTGCAAACATGTGATGCATGTCCTTCACACGCAACCTTTTTTGACCACTGTGGAGCCCAACACCAAGCTATAGTTTGGAGGCTGGGAGGCCTGAGTACAACAGGAAGGTTATACCTGATATGGACATGAGAGCGAGATGAGGGAGGCTCGAAGCCTTGTAAGGGAACATCTGGTTTTATCATGGAATCAGTGCAGGCTCCTCTCATAAACACAACCTAACGCCTGAGCCCTGGAGCTCTGGCCAATAACAAGCATGTGAACACAAACGCCATCCATCAGAGCCGAGCGGTGGGAGGAGGAGCTAACAGGGAAGTGGAGAGAGTGAGACAGACACAAAGAACAGTGAGAAAAGACACCACAACAGAAATTGTGTGTTAAGTAAATCATTTACAAGCAAGTGACCAACGCTGGCTGTAGGCAGCTTCTCATTTCTACTTTACGTATTACATTCGCAAAGCTGCCATTAAAGCTGAGGTGATAGGGCGGTTAAATAAAAAAAAAAGCTTAAGAAGCTTACAGGTGTACACTTGTCAAGTTAAAAGGTCAGAATCAATATGGAACGTGCCATTCTGAAGCGCCTCAACATCTGCCAGTCTAGTTGTTGTTTTAAGTTATTTGAGAACATGTTTAAATAACTTATGGTTATGCAGTATGAGAGTAATTTAACCAAATTCAATACACTCTTCTTGGTAAATTCAAAGTGAGAATCTGTTTGTGTGCTCCATAGCAACAAAGGGCATGTTGAAGCCTGTCCTTTCCTACTCTCCTGATCGTGGTGTGAAGGCCTGGGTTGGATCGCAGAGTTAAAGGTCAGCATCATACGGGGCTCCTACATGTACTAAAATACCTCACAGCTACCAGGTTTTTTGTCTGGTGATTCTAGCTGGGTATTATTTTTACAAGGAGGGGTAGCCACTAGAAACTTTGCTAAGTTATACAAGATCATAAATGAAGTAGCTGTAAATAAAATCTGACAACATCTAAAGCTGCATTCACTAATACACTCGTGCACACAAACCCAGAGAGATTTTTTAGCCTCTTCTAGGTCAATATTTTGGTTTTACAGCCGCGTATTTACTGAGTGGTTCAGTCCATATACCTGGCGGCAGCCTGCAGAATGGGGCGGAGATCACCGTCGAAAGTTTAATCCCACCCACCGTGGTTTGATTTGGGAAGTTAAACGTTGATGATTGGTTTAACTGTCGAATTTGGGCGGGGTTAAACATTGATGATTGGTTTAACTGTTGAATTTGGGTGGGGTTAAACGTTGATGATTACTACCTGTTTCTCCTTCGGAAACAAGGACAATCTATCGGTGTGAGTTATTTTATTGTTGGAAGTGAAAGATGTGATATATAAGCTTATGAGCTTGGTGCTGCTACTCGTCTTCCATAGGGTTCCAGTCATTTTTACCGCTTGGTTTTCATCCAAAGGGGAGCGTGGCTGCAACGTAGACCCTTGTTACAAGATTATTGATGTGTGACAGGGTTCGTGTAAGCCTGTTGCTAATGTAAGCCCAATGCGAATGTAGCGTTTAGTTACAACACTATCTAATAAAGTTTCACAAATTACAGTGTATTTGAGTTTGGGTGGAGAGACAGAAACTTCATCTAGCACCTTGAGTAAAACTACACCTACAAACAATTACATAGCACGTCTGTACAAACCCCTCGTAAACTTTGTAAAGGTTTGTCTCAGCATCCCAACACATCCAATCACAATCAACGTTTAACCCCGCCCAAATTCGTCAGTTAAACCAATCAAGCCACAGTGGGTGGGATTAAATGTCAGACGTTGAACCCCGCACCAATCTGCAGGCTGCAGCCAGGTACATCTCAAGAAAGCAGCATTAAGGTCTGTGTTAAAAAAAAAACATTTTGTCTGATGCCATGTTTGTCTTTTCTCATAGATTTCTATTTAAATCCCTTAGATTTGACGAAATGTCCAAGACCAAACTCTATTTCTGTCACTTTATTCAGCACAGATGTTTCGGGCAAAACGCCCTTCTTCAGTGTGAGGCAATTACCCATGAGTGTGCTACAATCCACTTCCCTTGGTATGGCCAGACAATGGACAGTGAACGCTTTCTACTACAATGTGTGGGCATAACTTTACAGCAACCCTGCTGATAGTTTGCAGCACTGGTCAGGGACTAAATCCTACAGGACTGTACGAAGCCAAAAAATGTCTTTTGTTGCAACGTTCGAGAGCAATAAGTTGATGTTTCATGAGAATAATCCACCCTGGCTTGGTACAGGGATGGGGTGTTTCGGTATTTCACATTGTGGAGTCCCTGGTGTTTAGCACACACATAATGAAGTGAGACCGTCATCCTGCCATGAGGCCAGTATGCTCTCAGAGACAAACATGGAGAATCTGCTGCTAGAGCAACACAGAAAAGAGGAACAAAGTGAGGTCACAAGTTTTATGAATCAAAGGAGAAAAGTAAGAAAGACCAATTGGGTTCAAAAACTTAACAAAAATGTGCCCAGGGCAAGAAGTGGTGTAAATCTGTACAACATTCTCTATAACATAAGATCATGGAAAATACGACACACATCAATATGTTACAATCACAATTGTGACATAACAATCCAGCAGCAAAAACAGTGCTGTAAATTTAAACAAAAAGTTCACTCCTGCTTCACAACAAAGAAACACACTTTCCTTCCTGCCTTTAAAAATGACTGCATCAACAATATTTGAATTTAAATATAATAGATATTAGCACAAAAGCATTTCAGAGAGGCTATTTGGGGGTGACCTTCATCACAGGATGCAGCAGTTATATGACCCCTATCTCAACAACTGAGCACAGGATATGTAATTTATTTGTAGATACCTGTCTTCTGTTATTGATGCATTCAACAAACATAAATCACTGCGCTTGCCCTACCCATTAAACTAAGTGAACAAATACATCCTAAATGACTGTTAAAAACTAATGTAACAAATGAAGGCTGAACAAAAATGTTGTGATTACGTTAACTAACATGTAACTGCAACTGACAGACATATTTGTTGTCTTTTATAAGTGATAAATCTACAACACTTCCTTACAAACACATCATGCAGTTTACAGTATAAACACAGTGTCACCAGGCAGGAAAGGTGGCTTTCAGAGTGACTGGGGTCTTGGGTTACTTTACCCTCAATATCCCATCTTAGGAACGAGCAGACTCAGCAGGCAGTGCTGACAGAGTGCGGGTCAGAACATAATGCTGGAACCACCAGATATCAGCATTTTACATCTGTAAGTATAAACTTAGAGCTCGGCAAGCTCTGCCTACATCACCTGAGACAGATGCCACATGGCATAAATACTGGAAGGCTAGCTGACTCTCATATGAGTCAGAGTCACACAAACAAACCTGAGGTAGGTTTACTAAACAGACTTAAGGAGAGCAAAGGTGAGACCTACATGTACCCGGTTTACCAAGATTTGTGTAGTATACAATCCTTTTTTGGCAGAACTTTAAATTTCTAGTTATTAGGATGTTGTGGCACCGCTGAAAAAAGAGCAATCCCGTTCATAAATAAACTAAATAAAGTTTAAAAAAGGGGCAATACTTCTATAAGAATATCAGCACTAGTGGAAAATAGTGATTGCCAAGTGGAGGAATAAAGCAGGGAGAGCTAGATGTAAATGCATATTTGTTTAGATTAAAAACAGAAATCACGATCCTAAAGACACAAGTGGCATCCATTTGCACGCATTACACAATATATTCAACACTATTTTTGTCTCAGACTATCTCAATCCGCTTTGTGTAATAACAATCTACATAATCCCTTTTAAATTCTATTTTTAAATGCCTTTTTTTTTTATTCTATTTTTTCAGAAATGTGAATTGTGAGTTACATCGCTGCAGGTTATTGTCATGAAGCATCTGACACACCGGATTGTGGATGGACAAATTATCTACAGTATCATTATATATCATGTCAATTTAAAGACCCCCACAAAACATTTAATTGCAGTTGTTACTTTGAGGTTTGTTTTGGAGAGCTGCGTTGCCTGGATGTCCTCCTGAATGTGACCTTTAGTTTGTTTCTCTCACTGCTCTGTTGCTCTATGACATGCTAACAGTTAACTTCGCAGCATTATCTACTTGGGCCGCCTATTAATGTGTCCAAAACATGACAAGTGATCTTCACTGTATACACAGCTTAACAGACTACCTCTAGGATACTTTTAGCCTTTGCACAGTTAGTTTTTTAGCTTTAACAATCTTTGTTTCGACTAGCAATTAAAGGAGATTAGTTAACATACTGATGCTTTATAGCTCATGCCAGATCTGGTGCATCAGATCAAGCACTTCTTAGTAACAGGTGAAATGTATGATGATTGTGTGTCTTTCGAGCATACTGTGATTAACTGGTCTCTGTTCCCTAATGTGGCTGTATCAGCGGGCAAGAGCATTTTCACTATAGAGGAAAGCTGCAAGTTTAAAGTAACCTCATTTTTTATGTAAAAGATAAATTATTTTTATTTGTTGCATGCTATTTGGTGTCATTATTGTCACTGAGTCCAGATTTACTCATATGTTTCGATATTCTTTAAGCTCACTGAGTTCAAGCAAGGAAAATTGTATTGTGATCACAAGATTTGCACATTTGTTTTATTTACAAATATATTAAGGACAATGTTGCAGTTTTCTTTCAGTTCAAATACTTGTGCAATATAACTAGAACTGCATACAACCATGTATTTTGTTACCAAAGATGGATGAAAAATGTGATAAATGACCTTAATACTGAGCATAAAGATGGTGATTTAGTTAGCCTTTAGTCTATTTAGTCTATTCTTAAGTTGCTCGAAGCCTGTGTTTTTGCTGCTTGTACAAACAGCCAACTTGATGTGTCTGCGTTTTTAGATCACTTAGCAACGGTAACACAAAACTTTCTATATGATCACTATGCCTGGTAGAGTTCACCTTATGACGCAAATACTGCATCTTTAATCCATGCCTACCCCCAGCCAACTACTGGTGTCTGCAGCCGAGCACCCAGTGCCTAATGCCCCATGTCTATGGTGCCATGCCAGGGTGCCTGCTGTTGATATGTGGCATCAAGTCCACTGTTGATCCAGTTGATCCTTTGATACAGGGTCGGGACAGATAAGGACAAAGGAGGGTCACTCTGCAACAGGCAATCCAATTCATTGCAGAATGTATCAGTGTAAGTAAGAGGCAACTTTTCAAAGCTTTTATGTGTTTAAGTACATTAATACGGTGTCTCTTTATTTAATAAAGAAATAAATCTTTCGCTTGCTTCACTCCACAGCATCAGGTGTGCCCATGAAGCTGAGGGGGGATCCAGTGTCTTGCTAAACAACACAGCTTCACTAGTGTGAGCTGGTCTTTTGCTTGAAGGAAAGTCTCTTTGGCCACTAAACCACAGCCCGTCAGGCCATGATGGGCCATGATCCCTGAATATTACTCTTCAAAAAATCTTATGAGCACATCATGTCAAGGCCTTCACAGGGAGCAATAACAGTTAGGGGCGGGCCACGGCTCTGACTGTATCTGAACAGCACAGTGTGCATTAACTGCAGAGGGGGTATGCGATTAAAACCCTGTGCTGTCCGTTCACTCGCTCTGCCATCAGTGAGACCCATATGACTGCTGCAAACACCTATCTCTGCCCCATAGACCCCCAGTCTCTACTAGTGCTGGTTTATCTCCAGCAGCAGCCTGCATCAGCCATAATAGCTTACATCACAGTCCTCAGAGCACAGATGCAGCAGACATGACAGTTTTCTACTCTATATAAGATGGTAAATTACTGCGTCATTGCTCTGTAACTTTTCTCGCATAAAAAACAAGGATACTGTCTTTCGTGTGTGTCAAGCAAGCTCAAGCTAATTATTTTGGTTCAGTACTGTAGCTTTGACGCAGACAAAACAAGTATCAGGCTTCAACAGAAATGTACTAAATTCTTGCAAAGTGAAAACTAATCATGTAAGTGTTCGTGAGTCGTGAACAGAAGAAGCACACTATTATTTTAACCTGACATGTAGATAAGCTTTTTGTTTGGTCCACTCTAACAGGTCAAATTTCGTGTGCTGTCACAGGAGAGGCAGAGGCAGGGGAGGAAAAGAGGAGGGGGTGTAGTGGTGGGGAGGGAGAGGATGATACAGGTCCCCGGGAATTGATTACACTGAACAATGGCGAGCAGATCAAGAGCAACCTTGGCCGGATGGGGGAGATATCACACTGAAGCTCAGAGTCAGAGACTTTCGTCAGACACAAAATCTATCTACAAAATCTCACTTACATTATGTGAGGGGAAGGGGAGGAGGGGGGTGTCTGGCATTTGAGCCTGTGTGTGTGTGCTTGTGTGTTGGGGGAGGGGCAGACGGGGGTTAAAGTGAGAAAGAAAAGGAGACAGCGACAGACTAAAGAAAAAGTGAAGAAAAGGGGGTGGAGATTGGCCGGGAGCAGTTTCTCCAAAAAATTTTTTTTTTT
>NTHP01000082.1:546175-562059 GCA_003416845.1 Oplegnathus fasciatus
GACCTACCTGTTCTCTGGATATACAGGGTAACGAAGGTCTGCGAGGCATTTTACAACTGCCATAATAGCTGGTCGACGTTTCCCCCAGTGAAACACAGCTGGACCTTCTCCTAGGTCTGATCACAGGGACCTTTTCCTCCGCGGTGGAAATCCCACTCGGTGCTTCCCTCGACGGGTAGTAACGGTCAAAACAGAGCCCCAACAGGGAGCCAGAAACCCCCGCAAAGCAGGCGAAGAGCGGTCTGAGCAGCGCGGGCAGACCGCTCAAACTTGTGAAAGAAACCAGCCACACAACGCTGGCAAAAACCAGTATGAGAACACTGTGTTTGAGTTTCAGAGTGGGGATCAGCGTGAGCAGACCCACACATCCCAAAACGAATAACAACCTGCCCACCATTTGCATCTGGTGCTGGTCCTCTCCCCATTGCAAAAACCGCAAAACCAAAAAATCCCCGAGGTAACACGATGCTGGCAGTGACACGAGCCAACATTTGCTGCTCTCCTTCTTTTTCCTCCTCAGGTAAAACGTTAGAAAGAAGAAAGCACATCCTATGCTGAATAGAGGACTGATGGACTGGGAGAAGCCCGACAAAAAAGTCCGCAAATCCCAAAGCGAGTCACTTTGCAAGCTCCTAGAAATGAGAAAAGAAACCGCGAAGATCACAAACGCGCCGACGTACAGGGCAGAGACCTTTAGCAGTTTTGAATTGAGAATGTCTTCGTTGCAAAACCTGCACACGTTAAACAAAAATCCCCTCTGATGGTCCTGTTTGAGAGGGGTGACGCAGCTCTTCACATAGCCGTTCCTGAAGCCCTCTGAGCTGTTTACACTTCCAGCTCCGTCGTGGTGCCTTATTTTACTGTGCAAAACCTCTCCTTCCTCCCGTGCAGCCATGGCTCGACTGGGGCTCCTCGTTATCCACGAAAAAAAAAAAAGTCCCCCCTCTTCTGATATTCACGCCGTATTAACGCTGAACTACATGACAGCAAATGCACTCCATGGTCACTCAAACGTGCTCCAGCACTTGGACTAAAGAAAGAAGGTGAGATGTTGTTTTTACAGAAATGGGGCTCTCTGTCGCCGCCTAGAGGACACAACTTGGACCGCAGGGCTCTGTAACCAATCCTGAGCTGCAGCATTAATGTAATATAATCAATATACTCTGAAGCTGCAGTTAATTGATGAGGACACTTTAAAAAAAAGTTCTCATTTAATAAAGAAAATATCACTAAAATTAACTGGTTCAATTTCCATCACAGTTTTACCCCCAAGTCCTGTAAGTTTACTGGTTTCAGGTACATTCCTTATGTGTAGGGTAGTCTTTTTTTATTATTATTAACTGAAAATATTTCGTGTTTTTAGACTTGTACACAATTTGAATATCACTTTGTATAAAATAGAGATAAATTAATAAGTGAACTGAGCCAACAGTTCCAGAGTTTGTTACAATTTTTAATACTTGAATCAGTTTCTCACCTACGCACATAGTTTCAGTTAGCTTGGCCACAGTCTAATTAACTGTATAATTTAAGTAATATTTTACCATCTTAAAATTAATAGGTTTTTTTTGTCAAAGTGTCGTCACTGTGTGTCGCTGCATTATGGTGCTCTGGGATCGTTTGGTTCGCCTGCCTGGAGCTCGGTGAAGTAGACGATTGTCGATTAAACTGATCATAATAACACTGTTACCGGCTACAACTGCCGAGTGGTGGTAACTTGTAAGATATGTAAAAAAAAATAAATAAATAAATAAAAATATATATATATATCGTTTAACATATTTGGAGACATAAATAATGCACAATCATCGTTCAAGACTGGCAACAACAACAAAAAAAACACTGGATGCTCTAGCTAGCTAACTAGCTTAGCTAAATACACTGTTTTCTACAAACGTAAGCTAGCTTGTTTACACTCTAACGTTGGGAAAACATCCTGTTAGCACAAACCAAACAAACCAACAAGACTTTAAACTCTTTGAATTGAAGATAAGTATTGATACGTGTTCCATGAGAACTTAAACAAACAAGCTCTTACCCTAAAACGAAAACCTCCTTTCTTAATTCACACACCGTCCTGTAAGTTTTATATTGTCTAGTCCAGTCATACCAACTTTAACTCGCCACAACAGCAGACGACAAACTGTGTGGGGTTGTCATCATTATAGCTGCCACAGACAGCTAATAAACATTTTTCACGGCCGAAATTTTGACATGTCACAGCAGGAAAAAGCACAGGTGTAATAAATAATATTAATGACTGCATAGCATTTAGTTCTGCCAATTCCAGAGCCCTTCATTACTGGAACCCTTAAATAGAACAGAGCCACCTTTAATGCAATTGGTAACACCTGTGTCTCTGCTGTGAAAAGGTCTATGGAAAGGCAGGGCAGTTTTATCATATATATATATATCACATTTCATTACAGGTAAACTCAGTGTGCTTTACATTTAAATGCACACAGCAGCAAATAACATACAGGAGAATAAAATACGAGGACAAACAGCACCAAAAGAAAAGAGAAAGAACACCCAGCCTCCACAGGAAACTGACAAACCACCAGGCCATCAGGCTTCTCAACTTATTAACCTAATATTTCATATCTGCTTACCTGCTGTCTGATAAATGCACCAGCCATGACTGCTGTTATTGATACATATCCAATGTGCAATACTTCTGCATACACTTGTCACTTTACTTTTACACACAACCCTTATTTTTATATACGTTTATAGCGTTATAATCATCATATTTTACCTATTTATTTTATTTTATCTTGTCTTTATATTTCATCTTAATTTGTCTTTATATGACTGGTGCTATTATTGCAACTAGTGCTCTTACTGCTGAGCTGACTTGTTTTTTTGTCCAACGCATTTCATTGTATTGTTGACCCTGTGTTAACCTACATATGACTAATAAAACTGAACCTGATCTGATCTGATCCACTCCACCAACACAGACATACACACACAAACACAGAGCAACTAATCATGACCTGATAAACTATCAAGCCTGAGAAAATATAAAGGTTTTCAATTTGCTTAACTTGGGCACACTGGTCATGAAAGACACTGTGACTCCATCATGTGGATTACACATTTGGTGATTTACACCATGGATTTACAGATGGGAGAAATGAAAAGCTAGCTAGGCTGTAATATCTCAAACAAAAGTTCCATGAGCCCATGTCACTAAATGTGTGTTGCCCATAGACTGTACATAAAGAGGTGTCACCTCATGTGTCTCTAAAAAGTAAACACCCAATGACACCGTAATTTGTAGTGTTTACTGTTGGTATCTTGACATTGGTGTCTAAATTGAATTTAATAGCATATATAAAATATGATTTAGGTCTTTTTTCATTTTTTTGTCAGTGTGCTGAACACTGCTACCATTTACTAGACTAAAGACTAGTCTAGACTAAATAAACTTGTATAAATATGTGTCTTTTGCCTCTCCTTCAGTTTTGTAACCAGTATGACAGTGATGTTATCGTTTGGAGACCTCAGGTTGGCCTAAAGTCAGTGCTTTATGTGCTATTATATTATGAAATTGTCAGTCAGTGTCCTTACATACAGTATATTTCTTCCTGTAATGTAATTTGAATGATCTGATACAATTTGATCTTCCTGGCCCTAAGAGAAACCATTCCTTTAGAACAGGATCTTTTTACTGAGAATCCTGTAGTAAACAATAATTTTGATAGTAAGCATATCGAGTAGATAGAAGCATGTGTGTAGCCATTGTTCTTTGGCTGATAAGGCTCTGTGATGTAAACAAGTACTTTGCTCTTAACCATAAACCCTCCTTATCATGAAAAAAATTTGAATGTGTACAAAGACTTGCATGGAAGTGGGTATTAATCAGTGTAAGAATTAAAGTGGTCTGTTGTGGTGTTTGCAGCCATACAATACAGTACAGCTGACAGTGTTAAGTTGGTTTGCAAAACGCATAAAAATTAACTATTTCCCTGAAGACACCAAAACCAACAATTAATATAACCTACTAATGAGTGTTGTTTGTGTAGCTTATGCCTCTGTGCCATCGAACTCCCCTAAAAAAACGATTATACACATAATAGGACCACTCTGTTGCACAGGGGGACATATCCTTTCATTATGATGAACATGGCCAGTGTATTTTGTTCTTGCACAAATAATACTTGTTAATGGGATAACATAATTGTTAGTTTTGGTCTTTTAACGGGATTTGTTGACAGCAATAATACAATAACTCTAGACTTACCCTATTAACCTTTCATATTGAACATATAATTTGTCAAAACATGTTTCTCTGCAATTTTATCAGGTTTGCCATAAAAAAACATCACATTCAGTTCTGGAAGTGATTCAGAAAAACAAAATATTGCAGTGATATTTCTGTTGCTTGCTTAGAGGTCTTTTTGCCATGGGGCTGTTGCACTGCTGTACATTGGTAAATAAAAAGTTGAAGAAAATAACTGAATGAAAGATTTTAGACATTGACTACGGTTCATTCAAGTTTCCGTGCATCCACTGTGTCAGTAAGGCTAAGCTTCCACTGGAGGGTGCTGCATACCATTCAAATCTGTTAAGTAATTAAATTTTAGTTCAGCTATGGGTGAGGTAGTTTTACATTATATTTTAACTGAGTTGTTTGTGTTTGTGGTGCAGGGGCCCAGTCTAAAGAAGACTGTAGCAGAGAGGCCTGATGAACCAATAAACTTTGAAGTGGAAGTTATTAGTCACTGTGGAAAAAGTTGGACTCTCTCCAAAGCTTCAACTAGTTAAAAACTATACTGATTTCTTTGTAATACAGGATTATGTCCTATATTGTATTCCCTAGCTGTACAGTGTTTTTGAATGTATATTTTGTCTCTTTCCTCAAATGTCAAATGTTTTATGTTTTTTTTTTTAATGAATAGGCAGTGAAGTCATACGTGCTATTTAGTGCTCAATGCATTATAGCATTTACTTAGTCTTAATCAGCTTTTATTGTGAAAAGTCTTTAAAAACCATCCATCTTCCAGCTGTGTATCAGGGTCACAGTCGCGCTGGCAACAGGGTGAGCACAGCTGCCCAGATGTTCTTTCTTTTCCAGTTCATTTTGGGGGGACCCAGGCCAACCGGGGTTGTAAAGGGAGTCAAAATCCACAGGTAATCTGGAGAATCTTACCTCATAAATTTTGATTGAGTCCTTAAATTCACACGAACATTTGTGTCTTAACACATTAAACAAATTTAATGTGCACAATATAATCATAATAATACTAATAAAGAGGATTTTGTCTCTTTTGAATGGAAAGAGATTGTCCTGTGATTTTCGTGTTCGCGTTTGAACCTTCCGGCGCACGGTAGCAGTGATGTGGCTCAGAAAGTAATCTTCCACGTCACTAGGAAGTAGTGGAGAGCAAAGGAGACAGCTCGCCAAAGGGAGCCTCGGAGAGATTTTTACAGATGTAAATATCCAAAACTGGATAACGAAGGCCACTTCGGAGGATAATAGTCGTGCAGTTAGGTATGTTATGTAACTCAGTTTTAACCAACATGAGTGATGTTTTGTTTCCTGACCCGTGGTAACTGTTAAAGACAGCTCGCTAACGTTACTGTCCTCCATTTCATTGCTAGCCTGAGCAGAAGCTAAGCTGGCGTTAGCTAACGTTTGCTAGTTAGCAATTGATCATGTATTTGAACTTAATCTAACCAGTTGAATAGTCGACTAACTTGCTAATGTTTGCGTTTTCTTGAGGTTTTGCTTCACAGCTGTTGGTGCTAACGTAGGTAACGCCATTAACGCTACAACAGTAGTTAGCTACAGTGCTGTACAAGGGTGTTATCGCTGCGTGTCACACTTTCTTGACTTGCTTTATTAACCTGTAACCTTAAGCTGCTTTTTACTGTCATAATGATAGCTCTTGGATGTGTTGTTGTGATGACAGCAGACTAGTTTTTACAGTCAAAAGCAGCAGAAAATGGCTGGAAGATAACCGAGACTTGTAAACGTGACCTCTTGATATGTAGTTAAATCAATACAAAGACAGCTCAGCAGTAATTGAACCCCTCCTTTTGATAACTAGAGCTTTAACACACGGTACTGTTTACTCAGTCTAGAAAAGAGGCCACGTAACTTGTTTCTCCTCATAATTTCAGATTTAGGTATTTTTTTTATATTACCAAATCCATATGAAAATGTTTCTTTTACTTCCAAGAGCATCACACAGACTGTCTGTGTTGTCTGGGTTCACAGGTATCTGTGGCATACAGGTGATCTACTAATCAGCTTTTATTTTCAATTAATTGCTGTAGTACTGCTACCAAAATAAGTTAGATACAGCCCAGTTACTAGACGAGATTTCGGGAAGCAATTGATGTTAACATCTTTAATACAGATAATTTAAGTTTCATCCAATAACCTGGTTGACCAGACCTTTTATTATTAGGATATTTTGTCTGATGCAACACAAGTGCAGATATAATCCAACCATGCAATGCAACATATGGGCTTTGTGAGCAAATACTATAGGAGAAAAGGCGTAAAGGAACATAATATAAATGTAACACACAAGCACTTAGTAGATGCTTGTATTCACAAGTGTTCATAATATCAAATCAGTTTTAGAATGGTTGCATTAAAGCAATATGTTCTGTATTACTGAAAAGGCCTTATTAGTTTAGGGTGTAAGTTTGTTTACAAAGTCTGTTTACAATTTACATTTTTTGTCTTAAAGGTCAGGTGCCCATGTAAACATTGAAACAGGTGCTTGATATAATCATTCCTCCTGTTCGTACTGGCCTTTAAGAGATCCCTTCCTAATGCACTTCCAATGACACCAATGGCGGACAAAGTTCACAGTCCTTGTTAAGAGCAAAAATACATTCCAAAATGTATCTGAAGTTAATATGAGGTTTCAGCTATTTGATATAAGTAACCCAGTCTGCTGAAGCCTCATGTTAGCTTCAGATAAATTTGTATCGATATATTTTTGTACAGAACTGTGGATTATGTCCCCCGTTACTTCCACTGGAAGGATGTTAAGAATTGATCTCTAAATGTCCAGAAGGAACAGGAGGAATGATTACAGCAAATAAAACCAGTTTCAATGTACATATGGCCTCCTGACTATTGTTGTAAGACAGGAAATGTGTGAACGTATCTTATGTTTCAGTTCATTTTAAACTAGTCATTTTTTATGTCACAGAAGTTAAGTTTCATGCTCAGATGCCGCTTTACACTTTTATTTAAAGAACAAGTCACTCACCATCACCTTTTGTTTTTGACACATTTCACCATGATTATACCCTGTGTGGTTATATGTGGCAATTAAAACTTGAACTTGAAATATATAATGCTATATACTATACGTGTACTATGTTGGGAGCACAGGCCAGAATTTGTCACATTGTAACATTTGGTTTCTTAATGAACTCAAATTCTTTTTAACGTTTGGTGATGTGGATTCCAGGGACTATGTGTTTTATTCAAGACAGATGACCAACTGTGTTTTCGGCTTGATATTGGGTGGGATCACCTGCTGCTGATGTTTTTCTGAAAGAGTTTTGAGGGATTACACACTTTCCTCTGAAACAAATGCCTCATCGCTTTAAATAATCACTTTGTAGGCAACAAATGTATAATGACTCACAGGATTTTGTAGCTCCCCTCCATCAATTTCCTAGATCTACTTTTCCTAGTCAAGGTTATAGAGGGGCTGAAGCATATCCCAGCAAATCTTTGAGTCAGAGGCAGAGAATCTCCCAGGATAGGTCGCAAGTCCATGGCAGGACAAACACCAACATAACAATACACTCACAACTACTTACAGTTTCCCATTGATCTGATATGCATTTCTTTAAAGGGACTGTGCTAAGCAATGAGTCAATGTGCTGCAAACTTTACAGTTTGATTCCAGTAAGATGCAAATATTTCTTATTACTGACAGTTTTCTAGTAAAAGTAAGCCCCGTGATTGATATCCGGATGACTGTTCTAGGTTTTAAAAGGCTCTTAAGAAGAGTTGTTTGGTCCAATTTTAAAACAGTTTGTTATGCCTTCTTTGGCTGCTGCAAAGGAAATGAATTATGACCCCTCAATGCTTTATTCTGTTTTATCCACATGATGCTATACAGTAGATTTATCTGCAGTTTCTGCAGATTTTGTTCAGAGTATGTGGATGTCTTCATAGTTATACCCCACATTTGCTGCACTTATATTTATGTGTCTGTGAAAATGTTTTCTCCACCATTTACTAAATCTACTGTTTTTCTGTTTTTCATAGGTATTGTCCAGTGAGCGACCTTCATTGGGATTCTTCTAAACGGACGCAAGCCCAGCAGCAAAATGACAGCTGCAGAGAACGTTTGTTATACTCTGATCAATGTTACATCTGATTCAGAGCCCCCTTCTGAAGTCAGCCTAAAAGCTGATCTAGGTAACTAGTTTTAATGTTAACTTGCAAAGCTGTGCTACTACACAGATTTCTTCACATACCTTAATAAACCATGCAGAGGGGAGATATTCATTTCTAAAACCTCTGTCTCCACCTCAATACAATGGAGGTGACTGGAATTTAATTTTTGGTGCTCACAGCATTTAAAAATACTTAAAAGAATCAAAAGCGAAACATCTCTGAAACAACGTCCTGGTTACTTTGGATAACTCACACACCTCACTGTCAGCAGTTTTCATTATTCATTAGGGATTATTTTTTCAGTAGAAAGTAGAGGCCTGTGGGTTGTCCAGAAAAGCTGTAACCAATGTTGGTTTTACTCGACAAATGACTAAAATGATGAATCGCTCATCAAAATACAAATCGCTTAATATTCTCAGTGGAGAAAACTAATTATTTAGCTAATTCTGTCAGAAAGGTTTTGGGTGAAGATCCATAAAAATCATAATGCATACTTGAGGCCATGCTGATCACATTCATAGTAGTAATAACACTATTTTATTTATTTTTTTCAACAGAAAAGGGGGAGATCAAGGCAAAGACTGAAGCCCTGAAGAAGGTCATCATCATGATCTTGAATGGTGAGAAGCTGCCAGGACTGCTGATGACCATAATCCGCTTCGTGCTGCCACTTCAAGACCACACCATCAAAAAGCTGCTGCTGGTTTTCTGGGAGATCGTTCCCAAAACAACCCCAGATGGCAAGCTGCTTCAGGAGATGATCCTGGTCTGTGACGCCTACAGAAAAGTAAGCTAACAGGCACACAAGTGGTTGTGATCAACAGATAAGATGAATCAACTCAATCTGTATATTTTGAAATAAGGTGTAATACATCATGTGTAACAGCATGGAAAATAATGTTTATAAGAGCAACAGTGTGAAAACTAAATGAGGAGATAGACTTATTTTTAATATATATTGAATCGGTCACTGGAGATAAGATGCACACACCTGAAGGGATGGCTAAAAAACTGTTTGGCAGGGTTGTGTGACTGCTGAATCCACATAATTTCCAGTGGGCATCCACTAATTTCTGGCCCAATAGCTGAATTTTGTGCTTACTTTATCGGTCATTTAGTAGGAATAACTATTGAAATAGTTACTTGGCTAGAATATGTTTATTTTTAATATTTTTCACAAAAAAAAATCATTCAGAAATCCTCATGTGAAATCTTTCTTTCAATTTCAGGACCTGCAGCATCCCAATGAGTTCATCCGCGGCTCCACTCTGCGTTTCCTGTGCAAGCTGAAGGAGTCTGAGCTGCTTGAGCCTCTCATGCCAGCAATCCGGGCTTGCCTGGAGCACCGTCACAGTTATGTGCGCCGCAATGCTGTCCTGGCCATTTACACCATCTATAGGTACAAACTGTTAAAATAGTTTTATGGTCCATCGCCTTTCCACATATACATATTTTGTACTTTTGTACTTTGTACTTTGAGCTGATGATATTTATTTGTTGTAGGAACTTTGAACACCTCATCCCAGACGCTCCAGAGTTGATCCATGATTTTCTTGTCAATGAGAAAGATGCCAGCTGCAAGAGAAATGCTTTCATGATGCTGATTCATGCAGATCAGGTCTGTAGCATATTGTCCTTTTCTTACTGTTTCTACTGATGTGTATCAGTATCTGTCTCAAAGGGCCCAACTTCCATCATGTCACTCACATGTTCACATCTTACAGGATAGAGCTCTGGATTACCTCAGCACATGTATTGACCAAGTTCACACTTTTGGCGACATTCTCCAGCTGGTCATTGTGGAGCTGATTTACAAAGTGAGTCAAGGCCTTCATTAGTCTAATTTAAGCTTTGTAGCACAACAGCATACTACCAGAAGAGCTGTTTTAATGTCTGAGCTCTTACAGTTTTTGTTTGTCTGTCTATTTAGGTTTGCCATGCTAACCCCTCTGAGCGTGCCCGGTTTATCCGTTGCATCTACAACCTGCTGCAGTCCTCCAGTCCTGCTGTTAAGTATGAGGCTGCTGGCACTCTTGTAACCCTCTCCAGTGCTCCCACAGCCATTAAGGTACATCACCAAGGTTTTGTCAGTGATCTTGTGTGTGTCATATACTGTTCATACGGCACTGATATTGTTCTATACTTGACCCAACAGCAGTAATGTCTTATGTCTAGTACAGTCTTTTATACATTCTGTGCTTTGTTGGACTCCAGGCTGCTGCCCAGTGCTACATTGATTTGATTATCAAGGAGAGCGACAACAATGTGAAGCTGATTGTTCTTGATCGTCTGATTGAACTGAAGGAGCATCCCACTCACGAGCGTGTACTCCAGGTACGTTGAATTATGGCTGTGATTAGTTTTTGCTGCAATTGAAAATAAAATTTAGTGCCTTATTAACCGCGAAGACCATTACCATCTATCTCAAAAAGTTCTTATTAAAAAGAACATTAACCATAGTTTAAGCCCTACTAAAAATGATTAAAAAAGTCTTACCCATTAAACTTGTTAGAAAATATATATAAGAAAAAAGTTTTATTTAGTCTAGTTTATAGAGTCAAAAGCAGCCGGAAAAGTCAGGAAGATATCAGAATCTGGCAAACGTGGTTTTATCATGAGACAGTACCAGTCTGCTGCACCTACAGTGTATAAACTCTTTTAAGACTTACTTTGGTTGTCACCAATGCTTTTTCATCCAGGACCTTGTGATGGACATCCTGCGCGTTCTCAGCACTCCAGACCTGGAAGTCAGAAAGAAGACCTTGCAGCTGTCTTTGGACCTTGTTTCATCTCGCAATGTAGAAGAGGTCAGTGGCATGCGCAGTACATCCACGTTTTTGTTGTTGTTTTCATGTCCAAGTGCGGAGAGAAAAACGGAAATATACTGCAAATATAGTGACATCAATTTGTTTTCCAGTTGGTGATTGTTTTGAAGAAAGAGGTGATCAAGACAAACAACGTAACAGAACATGAAGACACTGATAAGTACAGGCAGCTGTTGGTGCGTACTCTCCACTCCTGCAGTGTGCGCTTCCCTGACATGGCGGCCAATGTCATACCTGTGGTGAGGTTCCTATTATTGAAGCACATCGAAAAAAGAAGATGCTCTGGAAATTATTTATATTTCATAGCTTTTTTAGAGAGACCCAAATGGTGGTTTATATATAGATAATAAGAATATATTAAGATCTCTCTGTGTGTTGAATTACAGCTGATGGAATTCCTAAGTGACACTAATGAGGCAGCTGCTGCTGATGTGCTGGAGTTTGTACGGGAGGCCATTCAGAGATTTGACACCTTGAGACCCCTCGTCATCGAGAAGATGCTGGAAGTCTTTCACGCCATCAAAACTGTCAAGTAAGGCTTTAAAGGCACATTGAGGGGAATATAATGCAGTGTCTTGGTTTTTGTCTCTCCCCTAATGGTTATAAAAAGCACAATTACACATTTCAGTAGTTCACAATTCACCAACTGTGTCCTCTCTCTGAAATGATGTGATAAATAAGGAAACAAGCAGATTGAAAATGTACGAAACAGAGTAACTCTTAAGTTTTAGCATGAGGAATGAAAATGGTCTGATTTTGGTCAATTGCTCTGCTCTATACATTTGTCATTAGGGATGGGTATATCAACACATGAGTATGTAGCTCCGTGAATGTTCATGACCTTTGTCACCATTGTCATATTTCAGGATCTACAGGGGAGCATTGTGGATCTTGGGAGAATACTGCAGCACCAAGGAAGACATCCAGAGTGTGATGACAGAAGTACGCAGGTCCTTGGGAGAGGTATGTTTGTCCATTATTGTCACAATTTAATGTAGCACAAGCTTACCTGACGTTCCCAACTTAATCAAAATTGTCACAAATATCTGACATCTGTCTCTTTTCTTGGACAGATCCCGATTGTAGAAAATGAGATAAAGAAAGAGACGGGAGAGGTGAAACCAGAGGATGAAGTAAGTGCAGCTCCAGCCCAGAAGCTGGTGACAGAGATGGGCACCTACGTGACACAGAGTGCCCTCAGCTCGTCCAGGCCTTCGAAGAAAGAAGAGGATAGGTAAAAATTGCACATCATTATTTGCCTGTAATGTTCCATCGATTGTGTGGAGTTTGGTCATCTTACCACCCAGCTCACTCAACAAACACTGATTTTATTGTTCCAGACCTCCACTCAGAGGCTTCCTGATGGATGGAGACTTCTATGTGGCAGCTTCCCTGGCCACCACACTGACCAAAGTGGCCTTGCGCTATGTTGCTATTGTTCAAGACAAAAAGAAACAAAATGTAAGCCTCTTCGCTTCACTGAAAGGCAACACCATTGTAAATAATCGTGAAACCAACTGCCTGTTCCTCTAATCCCTGCTGCCTTGCTGTCCCTCTCAGTCCTTCGTTGCAGAGGCCATGCTGATCATGGTAACCGTGCTGCACCTGGGCAAGTCCTCTCTGCCCAAGAAGCCAATTACGGATGATGATGTGGACCGCATCTCGCTGTGCCTCAAGGTCCTGTCAGAGTGCTCGCCACTGATGAATGACATTTTCAACAAGGAGTGCCGCAAATCCCTGTCACATATGCTGACTGTCAGACTGGAGGAAGAGAAACTGTCACAGAAGGTAATGACCATTGACTCAGAGGGCTGAACTCAATACTTAACCTCCTGACAGTTGGGCATAGCTGCAGCGTCATCACAAATGGAGGAAGTGAACAAATATTTGGTGTTGATTACATATTTTTGAACCCAGCCCTCATTTATCAAACTTGCAAGTGAACATTTATGTTTATAGAACATGTGATAAGTGTTTATAAGCCAAATAAGTTTGGTTTTAAGAATTTATGACCTTACTATGCAACATTAATATATGAGGGTCCTGGTTACTCTTGACAGGAACATTGTCACTGTCACTGCAGTTTTTGTGTTCATTCTGCACATTCATTATCTTGGCTCTGAGTGTTACTTGATTTTATTTAATTTTTCTCTGTTACCAATTTGTCTTTGCCTTACTATTGTAGGTACTTTTGGTGCATTGATTCTTTTGTGGGCTAACTATATGCTGGATTATCCCCCTCAAAAATAACCACGTGTTTCTTATTGTGACCACAGAAAGAGTCTGAGAAACGTAACGTAACAGTGCAGGCAGACGACCCGATCTCCTTCATGCAGCTGACAGCCAAAAACGAAATGACTTCTAAGGAGGACCAGTTCCAGCTCAGTTTGCTGGCTGCCATGGGCAACACTCAGAGGAAGGAGGCTGCTGATCCCCTGGCTTCAAAACTCAACAAGGTACACCACAAGCCCCACACAAATCTTACCATACAAGAGAACTGGAAATTACTTTGAGAAAAACACTACTGTGGGGTATAAATATTACCTCTGTTTGGAGATGAGATCTGATTTTTTTTTTGTTTTGAAAACTTACCCATTCATTGTTGCAAATGTTATTATAATGCATAAATATTTTAAGACCTTAGTGTGGCTTTTGCCTCTGAGAATGATGCTGTTTTTGATCGCATGGTGGGAAAGAGAACAGATAGTTGTTCGTGTTTGAATTTTACAAATAGTCTACTTTTTAGTTGTGGAATCGGACCTATTTAGTTTTATTTGTTTAAGTTTCATGTTAACCCTATGGGTATAATTGGGCACACAGCTATGAGTCATTTTTTTTCTTTTTCATCCCGCTGCACTGCTGCTGAAGTCCTTGTTGTAATCGCTTTGTTGTTTTAAGTTGTATTATAGTTGATAATTAAATGTAATTAATTTTGTCTGTTCTAGGTGACTCAGCTGACAGGCTTCTCAGACCCGGTGTACGCTGAAGCCTACGTTCATGTCAACCAGTATGACATTGTGTTGGACGTGTTGGTGGTCAACCAAACCAGCGATACCCTCCAGAATTGCACCCTCGAGCTGGCCACTTTAGGTTAGTTTATTTTCCACCTCACTGGATAGATGCACAGGTTCTCTTCTGTAGTTATGCTGATTGAAGCATTTCACTAAATGTATCCATCCTGCAGGGGATCTGAAGTTGGTTGAAAAGCCTTCGCCTCTCACTCTGGCTCCTCACGATTTTGCTAACATCAAGGCCAATGTCAAGGTGGCTTCTACTGAGAATGGCATCATATTTGGCAACATCGGTAAGAGAATCACTTTGTGTCCATTTAACCTCATTTTTCAACTTGTGTTGTGTTTGTTTTGCTCTCTGTAACCAGAGCATGTTTTCTCATTTGTGGGGATGTTCAATTGTTTCTTCCCAGTGTACGATGTGTCGGGGGCTGCTAGCGACAGAAACTGCGTCGTCCTCAGTGACATCCACATCGACATCATGGACTACATCCAGCCAGCTTCCTGCACCGATGCAGAGTTCAGACAGATGTGGGCAGAGTTTGAGTGGGAAAACAAGGTAAGCTTTGCATTTCTACTTTGTGGCTAGTTGCCTGAAACTGACCGGCTTTACAAAAATGACTTTGTTTGGCATCATGAGTCAGACATGTGTACAAGTTTTGTTGTTCTGTAGTTTTCTCAACCTCCTTTTTTTTAAGGGAATACGTTGATTTACATTCAACAAATCAATATCAATATTTAGGAAAATTAAAAAATGTGAGCGCTGAAAGTGATCCTTTCTTTTCTGTAGGTGACTGTAAACACCAATATCACTGATCTGAACGATTACCTCCAGCATATCCTCAAGTCCACCAACATGAAGTGTCTGACTCCTGAGAAGGTTAGTATGAGATGTTACATAAAGCAAAAGCAAAGGAAGTTAAAGAGGCTTTAAAGATGACGGGACCGATAATGACTGTCAATACTTGTGTCAACACTGTATTGTGCAATATTCTCAACTCTTCCTTTCGTCTTACAAACCAGGCACTCTCTGGCTTCTGCGGCTTCATGGCTGCCAACCTTTATGCTCGTTCTATCTTTGGAGAAGATGCCCTGGCTAATGTCAGCATCGAGAAGCCCATCCACCTGGGGCCCGAGGCACCCGTCAACGGACACATACGCATTAGAGCCAAAAGTCAGGTGGGTCACAGCTGCTGCACCACGAACCCTTGCATGCATGTGAGAAGTAAAGGCTTGGTTGGATTTATTTGCTCTAAAGCAACAAATTCCTCTTTTAGAAGGATAACATTTAATCTGTCATTGAAAGAAAGACTGAATGGACAAGGAGAGTGAATATATGAAATGACCCGTTACATGAGATGTTGCTCTAAAGCTTAATGCTCTTACCACTGTGTATGTGTCTGTTAATATATAGAGTCTGTTACAATGAATCCTCCCTCGTTCATTTCACAGGGGATGGCCTTGAGCCTCGGTGACAAGATCAACCTCTCCCAAAAAAAGACAAATGTCTGAGACAACTCCAGCTGATCCCTCTGACTTTGTAAAAGTCGCCTGCTGTTCTCTTGTATCGCCGATCTTACAGCCTTTTCATCAGAGCAAATTAAGAACTCTATATGGTCAGTTGCCTCTGTGCTTTTTCTTCTTCTTCTTCTTTTTTTT
>NTHP01000082.1:563018-604022 GCA_003416845.1 Oplegnathus fasciatus
TACATCACCTCTGTCTGAAAACTACTGCCCAGTAATGTTCTTTCCCTGTCCTGTTTAATTTTCAATAAACATATGTATTAAAAGAATGACAAATCTTTGCTCCATGCTCTATTCATTGAGTCATATCCTTTAATGTAATTTGAGACAGTTTCCACTTTTATTATATTTCATTCATTTCAGTTAACATGATTTGATTTTTGAAATAAAGACATTAATGTGGACATTGTCATTTTGTCGACTTAACTGATTTTTTTCCTTCTCTAACTATATTATGAAGTTTAGATGAAAATGTACAGTAGCTTTGGACAAGAGCTTGTTAATATTTATTATTCATTAATTTCAAGTTCCTGTTAAATGTTTGAGTCGATGCACATGTACTGCGACATGAGATTTTGATGATATAGCTTGAATTCAAAATATTTTAACACTCATCATTTAATAACTGAGGCGTGAAGATTGGATGAATACTATGTGATGCTACGAACAACCGTTTGAGTGCTTTCTCGTGGAAAGTTGTAGTGTACATGTGGCACAATAGTAGATGTTTAGTGAGTGATCTCAAAGAGAATCGTTAACCCAAAGGTGGTTGTGTCCCAAAGTGAAGGGACTCCTGCCTGCAGCTCCTGCTGTGTCCAGCTTCACAGCTCGGGGCTCTAATTAGAATTCCTCAGATGCCTTGTGTGATATCTTCCACAGCGTGAAATTGATTGGATTTTGTTCTGTCAGTACCCCCAAACTGACAATGACATCATGAGGACTCTAAAATACATGCATATCCTGGGCAGGGACATGATTTCTTCTAAGCTAGGATGATATATTGCAGCGATATTAAAGGTAGTCTCAAAAACATCTGCAAGTTTTACTGTCACTGTGATAATGAGATGGAGATGGATTAGCGTTGGCACAGACCTACATATTCCACTTGCCCTCCTGTTTACAATTTATGAGTAAAGGGATGTTTCTGGGAATATGCCAGATTAAAGGGCCACAACCCCGGTCACACATTTACAATATCTGTGAAATCTGTCTCTCCAGGGGGTTAGATAAAGGCTGAAAGGTGGCTTTGAGGTCGGACCTTCAGCTGTGAAAATAAACAGTTGGCTGTCTGGCAGCACTGTCACAGCCAAGCTACTGTGTGCACTGCACGGCCTCTTTGGATTTAGGGTCGATATTAGCCATAATTATTACAATCACACCTAAACTCCATAACCGTAAGCTCTGAGCTTTCACACCCTGTGTTTTTGTAATGATTTTCTCTTTTGGTAAGCTATCATGTAGGCAGAAAGCACTCTCCTCAGCAAGGGATCACTGTTACATTCTTTAATTCCTCATATTTTTATAGGCATTTGTACTGTGTCTGCGAAACAGTGAATTATGGCTTTATTATATTTGCATCAAGGCCGGTGTCAAAGTGACTTCTGCTTTCCATCCTCTGAGGTATCTGTGTAATATTGTATTTCTTTGGACACTGTGATGTTTTTACAGACACCCATCCTGCATTTTATTGCAAGAATTGCTGCAGCAATTATTTTTTCATAGAGTTCTAAGCTGCTATCAAGCTTGTCCTCAGTACTTGTAACCCACATAGGTGAGACTGAAGCTTTAGCAACACTATCAGTACTGTAGATATGAATTAACTACTAATATCAAAGTCTGAGACCATTTTTATTTACTTTAACCATCATAATCAAGACTTTGAATGACACTGAATTGCAGTTTCACGTCCAGCCGCTTTCTTTTGACACTAGGTGGCGCCACAGGTGTCAAAGCAGACAGTGTGGTGATATTCTGCAGTTTAATCCTGTTGGAAGATTTGTCATAACATGACATATAATTGACATGTTGACATAATAACACTCATGCTTGTACACACTGAAGTAAAGTCTGTCATTTCTGATAAATTCATCACTTTTTTTATACTAGTATTTGTTGTGGAGTGTGACCTTTTTATTAGACCATTTGTATTGCTTTATTTGCCTGTTTGTACAGCCTATTTATTTCTTAATAATGTGTTTTTGTGTGATTTACCCTTTTTAATATTTACAGTTATCCATGGCCCTTACTGGAGAGTACCTGATGTAGATTTTTGTTTTGAAAGTGTAATATAATAAAAATAAATAAGATGTTTTCAAAATGTTGTTGAATCAATTCGTGCTCGTCCCACTGAGCGATGCAGTCACTCGGTAACAGCGTGTTATAATAAATCAGGGCATATGATAATGAAGCAGTGATTTTCAGACATCTGCATCAATAGGAAAATTCTATATGTGGGGACATCCATATTATTATCTGCCAAAAATGGTCATGGAAATGATGATATAAGAAAAATGTCAATATTGTGCATTTCATTTTTGCTTGTAACTTTTATGATATGCTGCTATTTTTGTGTGTTTGGTTTATTTATGTGTGTAAGAGAGAGAGAGAGATAATAGGAGCAGTAAGGAGTACAAATCTTCATTTTGTGAATTCATGGTTTACAACACAGTGAGAGAACTATAAGATATGTGGGGGAAAAAACTACTAGTTAAACAAAATGCAATTTATATCGCTGGAAGTCTGCATTATGATGGCAGTTGCGGGGCACCTTGATTATCTCTTTATAATTGGTTGTAATTAAAGTAAGCAGGCATTGCTTGAGTGTATGTGTGCGCAGGCTGTGTTTGAGGACAAGAATGTGACTGCAGGGGTGTATGATATTAGTCTCAGGACAGGGCTGCAGGGTGGGTTAAGGCTGTGTGTGTGTTTGAGTATATGTGTGTGTGTGTGTGGGGGGGGGTTGTTGAGGTAGTCACACACAGCCTGTAGAAGAGCCCCTAGCGCCAGACACCAGTACTGGCCTGGCTGATCACTCCTACTATCGGCTCCACAGCTTGAACATCGCAGTGTTGTCGAGGCTGAAACACGGTCAGGCGTATGGACATGCGCGCGTAGCTCCGGGATCCCTCTCTCTCTCTCTCTCTCTCTCTCTCTCTCTCTCCCTCTCTCTATCTACCCGTGCGCTAAACGAACCGCGCCGACGACTCTCTTTTTTTGTGGCACGTATCTGGGGCTCCTTTCTGCGCTCCGGTGTCTCTCCACTGCAGGGCCTCTTCAGTTTACAGGAGGAGAAAAAAAAAAAAGTGGGTGTTTGCTGCTCACTGGTGTTCCGGCAGCGGCGGCGGCGGCAGCGAGCGCAGCGAAGTGTCCTCGATGGCTGGCTGGAAGGACGGCTCGGTGCAGGAGAAGTATCGGCTGGTTGTGGTCGGAGGCGGCGGTGTCGGGAAATCAGCCTTGACTATCCAGTTTATCCAGGTCAGTACGCGTTCACCCTTCCCTTGAATTCAGCCCTTTGCTTTGATTTCCCTGCATATCCGAAAACACGGCGAAAGAGAGAGAGAGAGAGGGAGAGAGAGAGGGGGAGGCCAGACATGGGAACCCCGTAAGCAGAGACCGGGGTCTGTTTTCTTCTCCACTACTTTGCCGAGGCCTACAACTATTTACCGAGGGGTTGTTAGAAGATGTGAGGGTGATGTGGGGGTGCTTACTTTGTGAATTAAGCGAGGAAGGACGGCTGTCACTTTAACACGACGATATCCGAGAGATCCACTTCCACTTTGCAGTTTATAGCCGCTAGTCAGAAGAGAAGGGAAAGTGGGTCTGCGGAGCTCCCGAGTCGTCCTATTTTATTAACTTGCTGCCAAAGTCCATGTTAAGTTGTTACAGCTTGCAGGTTTAGTCCTAGTAAAGGCCTGCCAAGCCAGAAACTTAAAGTAGGAGAGAGAAAAGTTGCACAGAAATCACATTAGGCTGCGTGAGAATGCCATTGGAGTACTGACACCCTCACAGAGAGAGAAAAGAGCCACCAAACTGCTCCAAAATCTCATTAGAAATATGTGAGCTGGACAGAGAAAAGCCGTTAGGGTCGAGTGACTGTAAAATAAGCAGCAGCAGCAGCAGCACAAGAATGTCCATTGAAAGATGATTAACTTTAGTGCTCAGATGTAGACTCTCACCAAGGCAAGCTGCTGCCTCATTCAAAGCACTTCCAGTAACCAGCTACACTAATATAAATAATCTTAGAAATAGAAGCTTCCTTCCACCCCGCTGAGAGACAATGTCTTCCTCAGTTTTTACAGCAGCCGTACTTGAAAACTCATCCGTGTCACACATAAAAGGCGTGTAAACAGTTTACCTCCTATCTACCCCTGGTTGCATTCCAGCACACTGCAGACACAGCCTGCCTTGCTTTGACCTTCCAGGCTTTTAATAATGGTCATTGAGGCAAAGGGCTCCTTTCCGAAAAGCCCACACACACACACACACACACACACACACACACACACACACTCTCTCTGTATGAAAGAGATGACAAACTTTGCCCTTTTGCCTTGTGTGTTTCCTCCCTCGTGTCAGTGTGTTATTGACCAGACTGCAGGCAGCTGCATGTCTCCACACTGTCAGACAATAGTGGGCCGGCACACGTTTCAGAGTGGGGGTGAAAAGCTTGCGAGTGTGTGTGTGTGTTGGGGTGGGAGTTGTGTCTAATGAGGGTTCAAAAAGCTCATTAACTGCATACCAAGTAAGAAGCGATCAGATAGCCGTGGCATAGATTTTTTGCCACAGCCTGCTGACCCTGCTGACCTGAAGCAGGGGAGCATTTAAAGCTGAATATGAAACATACACACACACACACACACAGAAGACATGTGCTCATGGTAACAACACTATATTGTAGCTGTAAGGTTGCCCATTTGTAGTGTAGAACCACCACATGCTGGTGCTGATAATACCAGAGTTATCTCATAAATGTCAATGTTTGTGGATAGAAGATCATACTTGATATCTGCTCTTGAAGTAACACTTTGTAGATCTTGCAAAGATTGCTTTGTCATTGCATTAAGGTGGATTTACATCCTAACAGAGATTTAGCAATACAGCTGCAGCCATTCCAATGATCGACTAATTCAAAAGCCCATTCTTGAATTACCTAAAGCATATGATTTCTGTCGGGAGAGTGAGTTCAACACTACCTGCTACAGTTTTTTAGAAGATATTATCCAGCTGCCTGCATCCTGCTCTTGCCATAAATTGAGTATAGAGTATCAGCATTGATTTGGGATTTTGCTTTCCTATTCGGCGTGCCCCGGAGTTAATTCCCTGACGCTTTTCTCACTGCCGGCTGGCAGATCTGGTGCCATGCAAGCGAGAGAGATTGAGATGTTGACAGCAGGAGGAGGACCTACATCCTCTTCAGAAGTTTCTAGAAGTCGCCTGCCAAGGGAAAAGACCTAACAGCTGGTTGTGAAGTCGAGGCTTTCCCCAGAATTAGGCTATGTTTGAGTTTTGGAAGATTGGTGGGGTGGGGGGTCTGAGTCAGCCCTGGGTGGGTTAATGGTCATGGACCATGTGGAATTTGGCCCTTCAGCAGAGGAAGTCCCTCTACTGCTGCTCTAAGGGCCTTCTAGTTTTGTATGGAAAAACATGACCTGCTTCCTGAATCACTGGAGCTACGTGTGTGTGTGTGTGTGTGTGTGGAAACCTTGACAGAGTATTAGATTCAGTATTACGTGTTTTGCCAAAAATATTAAGTACTTGTAGTTTTCAGTAAGAATTATTGCGGTATTACTTTTATGACATGGGTTATAAAATGTAACACATTTTACAATTCAGACCAGACCTCCTTTTAAGTACTCATCTAAATAAAACAGCGCTACCGCAAATGTCAAAAGTCTCTTTATAACCTAAAAACCTTTCTTTGAAACTCTTGATTGGTTTGCTGGTTAGTTAACAGCTGCTGGCGAACGCTCTTGCAACACTTTTTCCACAAACAGTATTTGCTTCCATTTCTTATGGATATGGTTTCCATCAACTTCACAACTACAAAAATGATTTAATGTTGTGTACTAGGCTGCTGGTGAGACAATTCATCATCATTTGATATCCCGTCATCAAGTAGGTAAGTAGTTACTATTGTAAATAGGCCAGTAAAAATAGGCTACTTGAGGTAGATTTGGAAACAGTCTACTGTCCAAGTATGATTTAATACAGGAGAGGTGCCCCAGTAGGGTCTTTTTGTGGAATTACGTGTTATTAGTTTCTGTGTGCAGGAATGTGTGTGTGTTGGGGGTGGCTGTGGTCAACCACAAAACATTAACCATTTTAAGAAACATGTTTCAATCTCGCCATCTGAACTTTTTCAATACCGGAGCAATTCGACACCTGGGTTTTGGTACTGACAGCAAAAACATTTTCATTTTTAAAAAACCTTACTTTGACAAATATAAACATGTCCTCCCCAAAACCCTTTTTTAAATTTGTCAGAATATACCAAACTCTGCAATGCAGTAGTGTTTAAAGTTATCTTAACACAAGCAGCTGTACAAAAAATGTGCTCACTAAAAAGAAAAGTAAGGAAATAAGTTAACAAGACTATGAATCATTTGATGCCAATGCCGATACTTGACTGTTTTCGATACGATTTCAGTCATTTCTCAAAAGTACTGAAGTTCGATATCCAGTGCTAATCTTTTTTGTCTGTGACAAAAAAAAAAAACGGACTACTGTGCTGAAGCAAGGATTTCTGGGAGTCAGAGGATAGAGAAGATGATGTCGCTAGCAATAACGGAGTGGCAGGTCCCCGGGAGCTGCTGGCCACCCTAATGCCAAGCAGTTGACTCAAGCTGAAATAGCACTGGGATGACATAACATTGAGTCATCTGACAAAAGTTGTGGAACACAGTGCGTTGTTTAATGTGACGTCCGTGAGGGAGGAAGCGTCCCAAGCAAGAGGGAAAACATGACTCACGTAGGCCATGTGAAGACTGCATGTGGGGTGGCGTGTGTGCAGGTTTGTTTTTATCCCAGAAATAATGGCACGTCAAAAACACAGAGTAACCGAAGAAGCTGCTGGAATGAGACGACTCCGTGATGATGATGTTGCTTGCTCACGTGCTTGCTAATATTAGCGTGGTGGCGGCCCTTGGCAGTGGAGATTCACGCACGAGAGCAAACATCCTGACTGATCAAGTCCAGACAGATTAGTTCGGGGGGTTTTTTTTGTAGACCTCAGCTGGATTTACAGCTAAAGCGCATAAGTGACCTCTCTCTTTCTCTCCTTACACTCCTACTCCCTTTCCACATATCTCACATATTTCCTAGCATGGCTTTGATTACTTAGATATGAGGTTGTTTAAGAGGAATGTTGCCATAAGAAGTAATTCAATAGAATAAACATGGATTATAAGGGCAGCCCTCCCTGGGCATGTGGAGGCAAGGTGCAGTAATGATAGTAGTGTTGGAGCTGAATGTGGTGGGCGCCATTTCATGTGCATTTCTCAGAAAGAGCCACAGGTGGTTAGACAAAGTGTTTGCAGCGAAGCCTTTGTGCATGTGTGTTTGTGATTTAGTTTAGAAGTTTTTGTTGCATGTAGCACTACACACGGCGTACTCTCGGCCCATTTTTGGATACATGCAGTTTTGTAACTTTCTCTCTGGCTCAGTGATATGTCACATGCCATACCGCTGAGTGCAAACAATTCCATTTATATTCTGACCAGCGTTTCTTCATCTCCTTTAAGGGAGTTAATATCTTTTCTTTGTAACGGAAGACTGAACCATATGACAGTAAGCTCTTTTGTAGAGTAGGGTTTGCAGCTGTACCAGGTGTGTGTGTGTGTGTGTGTTTGTGTGTGTGTGTGTGTGGGCAGGTGATGAGAGTACATTGTTTGTTTAGCTCTGTAGGAGTCACCTGTTGATTTCTCACGGAGCAGAACCACACTGAGAGCAAATAAGCCCTTCATTGGTTTTCACAGGAATTCTAACCATAAAGTAAAACAAATGTACATCTAAATATATAAACAACAATTACCGTATTTAAAGATGCAGGAGACAGCCTTTCACCATGTCGCCTAGAGAAAAAAAAGTGGGCCTCTTCAAATTGCGTGCAGTTACTACCACACAAAAATTGAAATGGCAAACAGTTCCTGCGGACCTACTGTTTTTGTGAATGGCTTCGCAGCCACTTTGTGTGTGAATCATCCATCCGGTTAACAACATCAGCGCGCTCAAAAATGAAAGAAAAGTACTTGTGTTCTGCAAGCTTCTATAAACAGCTTGTAGGTGCGTATATCATAGCTGAAAAGCAAAATACTCTTAGTCATTTGATAATAGGTTGTTGTCATTCTGATTTCTTTTTAAGATTCAGTTTAGTGTGAGGGGCCGGTGCCACACTCACAATAATATCACTCACAAAGTCGGTGTTGCTGTGCCTTTTTTTTTTTCCTCTTCCCACCTCCCTTTACCCTCATTTGACTCTTGTCACAATCCTCACACAGAAATATCACCCTGTGTGAGATATTGAAGGCAAGTTAGGTCTGATTTCTTTCTCTGATCTCCTTATGAAAAGTTAATGTAACAACTTACACTGTATATAGATTGAGAAGAGCAGAATTTATGTTTAAGAGGGCTGCAACTCATTGCCAACTTGTTCAGAAGGGTTGTAGAAATTGTTTAATAATTCTAAAGTAACGTAATATTTACCTTATTGCTATTATAGAAACATTTGTTCTCCTGTCATGTCTCATGACCCTCATGACATGAGCAGGGTCAGATAACTTGCATTGACCCATTAAAATCGACCTGTCCTGCATCTGTGTTGTTTTTAAAGAGCTATAACTCTGTTGAGATAAGAAAACATTTAAAAAGGACCTTTTGGAAATTAAATCACCAAGCGGCCTTAACCATTTTGTATTCTCCTTCTTCTACATGCATCGTTCTCATTGTCAGATGTCACCATGCAAGTGCACACACTGAATTATATGTCTTTACTTGTCTACTTGGCTTCAGTAAACAAAGTCTAACCAGATATAGCCAATCATAAGTATATTTCTAAATACGCTTTTGTGTGACTAATCAGGTATGAATTTAGCAGGTCTTCTGGTTGTTGCCTGTGTTGCACTGAAGCAACAGAGGTTGTAGTGGTCAGAGCATAGTCAGCTGTATGGTCAGGTTTCTGAAGTGTGTGGAAGTTGCCATTTTATAGCAACAGTAGATGTTTTGATTCTATTTTTTTATCCAATTGCACAATGAAAGACGACATGGTGCTATGCTACATGGTATGTGTCATTGCCTGCCGGATGCTGTACCTGTGCTGTTTTTTTACTGATGGTGGCAAGGCGTCAAGCTGGCAATGTAGGCTGTCCAGCACCTATGCCAAAGTATCTCAAAATGAGCGTCCAAATTTCCATAAAATCTGCCATGATTAGCCTATTCATTGATCCCAGAGGGTAGATCCCAATGTTTTTGGTGACTGTCAGACCTTCCTATAGCACCACCATCTGCCCAAAACGTATACTTGTGCATAAGCAATATCTAAATCTAATGTGCAGATTACTGTGATATACTGAGCACATTCATGCTACCCAGAGGATGAACCGTTTCAATTTAGAGACTCTGTAAGGTTTTGCTTGTGTGCTGTCCTCAGGTAAAAATGCTAACTTCTCTCACAAGATATCTTATAATGTAATGGGTGGCCTTGTGTGAAACGTTTTAAGTACGTTCATGCTTCCAAGAAGATAAACCTTTGATTAGAATGACCCCATGGCCCTTCCTCGAGTACCACCTTCAGGACAAATTTTACAACCACAAATTCTAAGTATCTAAGAATATTTAGATGCTAGTTAGATGGTCTATAGTTAAATGTCTAATCTGTAGATTGTTTGTGTCATCCAACACTTTTGTATTATGGGATGTTATTATCACCAAGGGCCACAAGCGCAGCTTTATATTTTTAATCTTGTTTGAATACATGGATAAATACAAATCCTGTTGCCAGGGTCCAACAATAAGGATTGCCTGATGTCCCCGGGCAAATAAAAAGTTACATCGGGCCAGTAAATACAATCAGCCGGTTGCTCGATCGGGCCAGTGCTCGAAAAAGTAAAAGAAGTAAAAATGTCATTTAAATAATTTTCCATTATATTGAAATGTAATTTTCTATATATAATGTAATATGTGTGGGCAAAACATTAGAAACACTTCTCAATATAATGTAGTCCTGTTCAACACCACTGCAAACTACAACATCAATAATAAGCATATAGATATATTAACACCCCTGACAGTGTCAATCAAAGTTGAACTTTATTATCTTTCTAAAGGTAGACTTTATGGCTGAGCTGTTGTATTGGATTGCATTAGATTTTAAAGGTGTACCTATTAAAGTGGCCACTGAGTGTATGTATGTATATATATATATATATATATTTATATGTAAACAGTATATATAGTGTGTGAAATTTTATGTGAAATTTTAATCAGGGCCAGTGGAAATTTTGTTCAGGCCAGAAGACTCTTGACCCACTTGCCTGACCGGGCCAGTGGCAAAAAATGTTATTGTTGGACCCTGTGTTGCTGAGGTAATGTACTTTAAATCTGGCAAAATGCCGAGCAGCACACCATAGGAATGTGCATGCGAAAGGGAGTTCGGGATCTGTAAAGACACACCCACCCATCTGGGAAAGCTCAAGAGACTAGCAGGTCATCCCTTTCGCTCCAAGCTAACGAGAAACTAATGACAATCCAGGGAGGAAGACCACTCTTAATCAGCAATAGCTAAACGTACAATAAGGATGTTATTACAACATGAGGCACATCTGGATTATTGTAGATTTTTGTGGTTGATTCCATTCTGATTATATATGTTGTACCAGTGTTTTATAGTCAGCCTGATAGTAGAGAGGATCCATTGTCAATTAGAAGAACCAATACAGTTGATTTACTGCTACACAAATGGTTTTACACATATTTCACTTCCATTTCACTCTCCTTTCCATTTGTTTCTTGTCTGACTTTCAATGGCCTTTACCTGTTTACACATGTTGACTAAAGTTGGCTTGGGTCCATGCGCACATGTTTATCCACACACACACACTCACACATATACCAACACCTACACCTGAACAACAATACAACAATGGATATCTCACACCTTCTTTTGTAAGCACGCTTCCTCATTCTGCATACTTCTTCTGTGTATTGGTTGTCATATGTGTTTGTTATAAATTAGTTCTCTGTTTTGCATTTCCAAAATAACTCTTGTCATCTCTTGTAATGTAGTTTTTTTTGAAGAATCATGTTACATTACCGTTTATACAATAATTTCCTTGTTCAATGAAAGAAGAACTTTATCCTTGACTTGGGGCTTATACCATGCTTATTATCTGGCAGGGGTAAACATATGACACCCTCCCCAGTTCAAGAGAAATGCCAGTGATTATTAGAATTTATCCATCCGGCTCATCCGCTCACACCCTGACTCATATGTAGCCTTGAATGACACAGCAAAAGGAGCTCTGTGTGAAAACCATTACGGAGAAGTTCAAGTGAACTGTTATCATTTGTAAAGCTCATATCAAAAAAATAGATCTTTTAAGATGATGAGATAGAAAAATTAACTGTAAGCTGTATGGTGTCGTGATCAGATGCTCTCTAAACCAGTTCCCATTCATCTTTCTTGAAGCATCTCCTCTGCAGTGCAAAGTAGCGTTGTTAGCTGGAGGCGAGGGTGTGATCCAGAATGTTGCCTACCACCACATTACAGATCTGAGATCAGATGATAATTTCAGCCACTCCTATCTCTCTCGCTCTGTGTCTCTCTATCTCTCTGCAGCAGCCACAAGGAAGAGTAATACCAATGAATACTGTAGCGTGTATGTACAAGTCAGTAAGTAAGAAAAGAGCAAAGAGTTTTATCTCTTATAATCACTGACTGAAAAAAACATCATGTTGTGTACAGATGGCATGTTTTTGCTTTGCACAACATTCACTTATTCAGCTTATGAAATTAGTGAGATCTTCGGGAAATGTTTTTACATATGAGTTTCTTGTAGGATAATTTTCCATTTTGAATGAGGGTAGGTACACTATATAGTGCGAAATAGTCAGTAAATACCATGTAATCAACCGCACTTATATCCAAATTATTACTAATATAACAGCCTGTAGATGTTACTGAGAACGACAGATTACAGTAATATGCAGATTGTATACAAAACAAAAGTCGGATTAAACACCAGCGGAGGATGAAGATGTTAAATAAGTACTTCTTATATACAGAGTATTACTCATAGGTTGATTGAATAAAGCACTTCCTGTTTACAAAAATGATTCATTTCTGTATAAGCTGTTCTTGATGCTGCGGAGAGTAACATAGTAACCAACAGTATGTGTCTTTGCGTTTTGAAGATAGCAGCATGTATTGGAAACTGTCCTGTCCTTTCTGTACTGAAAGCTGGCATCGAATGTCTTTAGTATAAGTTTACTTATTTGCTTATCTGATAGTTCCCAAATTGAATAAGAATTTTAGACTGTATTTTATTTTCAAAAAATGCTTCTTTCACTAATAAATGAAAAAAACATGTTTATATTTTTTAACGTAATGTGTTGGAAACATATTGTTCTGCCATGTGTGCCAAACCTCTAATACTGTCATGTTTTCACGACCCGTGACCTGTGCTGTAAGAGCTTCTTTTGAACCAAGTTATCAAACAGAAACATAATGGTGATGAATATCAATCAGTAGGATGGAGACATTTACAAATATTCATTCATACTTTTATTTGCCTATAACACCATCAGTGGGAATCACAGGAATCTACATGAATTCTCAAGGTTAACAGTGAGGCCTGAATGACAGTGATTTGAAATCAGCTGATGTTGGCATGTTGGCAGCCATGTCCACCCCCCATGAACTTGATTTTAATTGATCATTGCCAGAAAATACTGGCAAAGATGAAAAATAAGACAGCATCGTGTTTCAATAGAGCCAAACTTGTTTATTGTTCAACTGTTTGATAGGAGAAGCTTTCTGCTTTGTCTCCACGGTCTGTCTCAAATTTCACCTCAAAGATACGTTTCCTCCGTATACATGTGTGTTGTTTGCATAGAAAACACTGGGGCAACTGACCAAAGGGGTCGTGCAGGTAGCCCTATGGATGCACGCTATAGGCCCAGCAAGTTACCACCAGTCAGGCGATCTGTTTGTGTGTGTCTCCTCATAAACACTTGTTGAGCATTTCTGCCTAATCTTTCATGTACAGTAACAACTACTGCTGACGTGCCCTTGAGCCAGGTATTTAATCCCCACGTTGCCCCACTGGACTGCCCAGTCTCCAGTTGTATAGGACTGTGGTAACATAGAGGCCGTTCATTGATGACAAAAAGCTTGTATGTGAAGATCTGTTTCCTGTGTGATTGTATTTCTGTTTTTATTATATTTTCAGATCGTTTTCAGTTGGTGGTTGCTAGTTTTAGTAGAGTTATTAATTTGTCATTTGTTTAAAGGTGTTTTTTCAGGGGACATGCTTTTGTGTAGCGCGTTGGTGGTAGTATTAGTTTATCTTCTTCATTATTAAGGATAATGAAGAAAACAGATTTTCAATATACTTAATATAGATACTCTTTATGATTTATTTCACCAAATAAAATATTTTTTTTAGAATCTACAAAAAGTCAATTCTTATTATCGTCTGCATCTTGTGTAAAAAAAAAAAGATTCAGTTGCTGTTTTTTTGGAATCAACCTTCTCTCTTACAACCTAATCTTAACAGATCAATTTTATATGTACTATCACACAATTATATAAAGCCAGTATATGCTCAATATGAGTTGCAACTAAGAAATTGTGTTTTGAGGTTCAATTTCATGCATTTTACCATACAAAACTACATTTTAATGATAGCACTATGAGGCATACAACGGTTGTTTATGTGTAAACTTGTAGCATTTCCCTCTGATAGGTAAAAAAAAAAATTCCTACATTCACCTGCGATATCCCCCCTTGTTTTCCGGTCACTGCCCCTCAGATAATCAGACAGACAGAGAGGCCAGCGGGTTCCTCTGTGTTGTTTTTTGGCTATTGTGCTGTATTCACACATCTGTCTGTTTCAGAATAACTGACCACAGTATCAGGTCTCGCATCTCAGAGTCATATAACAACAGCTCTGGCTATGGGAAACTGACGTGCGGCTTATTTTAGCAACCCACTTCCACCACCTTCTAACATTTAGCATTCCAAATGTATGTATAACTTTTTATTTGATGAGCCTATGTTTAAGCAGCATACTACTGATGTGTTGATTATATTTAGTGTAGATTTTGTCATTGGTGTGGGTCCCTTTTTAAACACTGTCTACGCTGTGTACGCTTAAAGTAATACTGCCTTCTGTAGTGTGCCACATGTAGAGGAGACTTTTTTTCATGCAACTTATTTGATAGAGTACTATGAATGGTTCTTTTTATACGTCTGTGCTTGTCGCTGAAGCCGGGCCCTGAGCTGCCTGCCAGGCAGCTGGTGGACATTTGGCACGTCTCATGCAGACACTGTCCAGAGGCCTGTGGGGCACCTGCTGTCCATCAGGGGGAGGTGAGGCATGGAATGAGACAACCTCTCAACAGGTGACAGTACAGCACGACTCAGTGTTCAAATGTGCAGACGACAATGGCCGAGCGTGTCTCTCTCCCACTGATAAGATACCCGATCCTTATCAGGAAGGCTGTTCAGTAAGCATCAGGTACATGTGGAGATACGTTTAGGAATATTTGAGTCTGGTTGAGTCAGCGACACAGCTGCTGTGTGACTGTTACGCTGATCTAACGCACGCAGCAAATGTGACTGTGTCTTCAGCACCAGTTGGTGTCGGCAAACCGGGTGCAGAATTTTAAATTGGCACACGCCAGTGCACACCAAGTCAACAGCTGCTCAAAAAGTGTGTTTGGTATGTCTAACCAAAACATCATCCTCTAACTGCCAGGCCTCTCTAGATGCTAGGCAAACTACTGTAGCTGGCAAGCTAGCTGCGAACAAGATAGCCAGCAGGGAACAGGCTAGCACAGCCTTTTTTTCTGTTTTTTCTGCACTGTGCTGTTTGTTCTCAGGATTGTACTCATATTAAAGGGGGAAAGAAGCTCTCAGAGTTAGCAAATTTGCAGGGTCAGCTTTCACCAATGTGTTTACATTGGAATGAATTGATTGTGCTGTTTAATTGGTGGTGTGGCCAGGCCTTAATACGTCAGTCCGCCTCAACTGGGTTGAAATCTGGTGACTTTGAAGGCCATAGCATATGATTTACATAATTTTTCCACTCATCAACCTGTTGAGTGACCCATCTGCATCTGCATTTGGCGAGTTTCTCCAATCATTTATTCAGGTTTTTCTTCCAATTTTTCACCCATCTGTTTTTTTTCCTTCTTACAAGAAATCATAATACAGAGAGAAGATGTGTCCATTAGGTCTTATTTATGAGGAGTTGCCTGCTAGAGTAATAACATTTCTGCTGCCTGTGTTGTAGGACTGCTGGCCTAAAAGCACAACAGTAATGATGCTGTGTATCTGACATGATGCCAGTGAGTGGCCCCATTTCCGTTGACATATCACCCCATGCTAAGAATTATAGTCTGCAGCAAAGTACACTGGTGCGGAAATACACACTCAGCAGTTGTACCAGAGGAGAGGGGGGGAGATGGTAGAGAAGATGAATACATCCTGCAGGTGCTGCACAGTTTAATCTTTTTAGAGGTGTTTTGGAGAGAAATGATCATGTTAAAGTATGTAGCATAGTAGTAGTATGTCAATTATGGACCTTTCTATAGTTTTTTGTTTAGTTATAAATGATAAATCTTCTCTAGTCTTAATTGGTAAAAAACAACTCTTTGGATCCTCTGACTGCTCTCTATTTTTGGCGCTGATCAACATCCCATTATTTGGTCGGTCATACGGTTTTCCTGACAACCACAGACTAAAGACTGTGAGCCACACTCCATTGAGTGATTTTGTAAGGGTTTTTTTTTTTGAAAGTCACACAGTAGTTTCTCTGTCCACGCAGCCACTGCAGTAGCTGGTGCCCTCTCACTGAGCTGTCACAGTAATGCTTTGTTGATGCCAGTATGTGCAGTACTACTTCTGCACAAAGACAAGCAGAGGAAGAACTGAATAAAGCCTAGAATGAAACAAAAACATATGCAAACACTTAACTGTCTGAGGTGATGGGTCACCACAAGGCTTGAGAGCCTCAGTATATCACAGTATATGTTATGTTTTAAAAGTTAGCAAGACGGTGAGCTGCAGGTATTGCTTATTGTCTTTTACTGTATCTGGTTTATATTATAATCCTCACTTCCTAACTACGGGAGCTTCACAGCTACATTACTCACTGTTCTGTCAGCGCCTCACTTCATTTATCCTCTACATCTATTCCACTTAGATAGTGTCAATTTTGATACAGCGTCACATGGGCCGAGGTTTTCCCACTTCCACAAAAGCAGGCATTGATGAAGATTCACCAGAGCAAAACTCTGTCAGGGGGACTCACCATGTCTTTTTAGAGAGTGACTCTTATCAAAATAAGTCTTTATTTTCTGTCCCTTCCAGCAAAACAAGGAAGGGCAGTAGAGAAAACTGCATCGATAACCCAACAATGGCTGGGCTTAGGGTAGGCTTAATGCAGGGAAGGGGAACATTAGTGATGTCACATGATCAGCTAGAACAATAAGGGCGGTTCACACAGTTCTCCGTCTTTGTGTTGTTCTGTTTAATCAGTCTGTGGGCTTCTGAAGTATTTACACAGGTCTCCACTTATAATTCAACAAAATGTTCTTATAAAATGGAGATAAAGAATTAGTTTGTAGTGTGACCGCTATAGAGCAAGCGGCTTTGAGCCCAGTGATCTGGTGGAAAAAGGCCTTTAAATGGCAGCTCTTTGATTCTGCGTCTTTGAGCGGGTTCAAAAGTGTTCAGAGTCCAGCACACATTGATATTTAACAGGGCGATTGAAGTCTTAATGCCAGAGAGGTTAGAGGAGAGCAGGGGGTTGACTGTGCCAGGAGTTGGCCTACTTGGTGGGACATTTATCCTCTGCTTTATTCTCTGCATGAGTGCTATCCCCGACTCTACAGCCTCGAGTGCTAGCCGGGCCGTTCAGCATATACTGTATGTTACTTCTTTTTATTTTAAAACACCCGTATGTCCAGCATAGTGCCATTTAATTGTGCTTGATTAATGGCAACTGGAATGAAAATACAAAAATATGAATAGTTTGGCCAATATCACCACCTGTTACAATGACATTTACAATGACAATGACAATATGGCAACATCTTTAAAGCCCTATAGGGCGAGCAACGCATGTGAGACAGTCCTACAGGTTGTAAACCAACAACCAGTTTAACCCAAATTATGAACATTGAACATTTGAAAGTTTAAATTAATGGTGAACACAGCAGAAATGTTCATTACAATCTTCCAATTGCAACGCATTGCCACTGTAAGTACAGTAGGTCAAACCAGGGAGTAGCACTGCATAATCTAATTTACAATAATATTTACTAGAGCTGATTAGTTGATCAATCGATAAGCTTATTGACAGAAAAACAAGATAGCAGTGTGCAGGTACGTTCTGGGTTTTGTTTGTGTAACCCAACACCAACAAAAAATGTATGGATTATGCGTGTGCCTCTTGATTTCCCCAAAAGTCCAAAGATAACTTCACTGATTAGCAAGACTCTATATGAAATCCATTGAAAGGATTGTTCAGTTTTCTTCACTCAATCTTTATAGTTTTGACCATCATTTCTGTTGCTTATAATAAAAATTTAATTATCCTTTAACTTTAGAGTGGCAGGATCTGCATTTCCTGTGAGGTCGTGATACATGGTGGATGTGAGCGTTATGCCAAGGGTTCATCTGGTGGGGCAGACTTCACTGGTCTGCCGGCATTTAAGGGCAAGGCAATGATTAAAGGGACAGGTTATTGATCTGTTGCGCATTAGGAGGAAGAGAGCTTGTAGGAGTGATGTGCATGGGTTCATTTAATTCGGCATCAAGCCAAGGTTCAGTGCTACCCCCGGACTGCATTCTCTAACTGTAAACTTTCAATCAAGGTGTTATTACTGTGGATTCGGATTTACAGCAGTGGTTTAAGAGTTTTGAAAATGACAGTGTCAATCAAAACTTTTTGTTATTTTCAGGTCATTCTCTGCAGCAATGTGTACTGTCTTAAAGCTTTCTCAACTTTAGCAGAATGCTCCCCAGTGGCCCTTTAAGGCAGTGGACACATTGTGTGCTCTCTTTCTCTCCTTGTGTATTAGGTATTGAATAAGTGACCTTTCTGGTTTGTATGAGCTCATGGGAAAAGTGGGTGTTTCCACAGGAAGTTAATGCCTTTCCCTCCCCCCTCTTTTTCACTTGCTCTCCCTCTCCATGTAGCCTACAGTCTCCCTCCCCCTCAAACCTTTCATTCTGTCTTATTTTTTCCACTATTTCTCACTTCAAGCACTCTTAAGTACTCAACAAAACAATGCTCCTCACACGGGTTCCTGTGTCACTTGTGTGAAGCCCTGTGTGAAGCATGAGAAGAAAGGCGATGATGGAGGAGAACGGACAGTGTGAAAATGCAAAGGAATTGGTCTTCACTTCCATCTGTTTAACATTAAACCCTCATGGTGGCTATTTGATTACCGGCAGCTGCTCAGAGTCCAGCCGCAGAGGTTCGGCGAAGGTTAAACCTGCGCTCGTTTAGGGACAGGAAGTGACACACAGTTGCCTCCAGTCAAATTTCTCTTTTCTTAGATCAATGCCCCATGTTACCTTGCTTTGGTGTGTAGCGCTTAGGTAACCAAGGAACATTTGACCTAGAGACAGAATACAGCAGATTTCAGTAGACTGAGATTTATCCCGAAAGGTTCTGAAGTATAAATGTACAAAAAAAGAAAACATTTTAGAGATATTTTAGAAAGGGTATGTATCTAGTGGCAACATCTATGATATTTGAGGAGACAGTTAATTTTCAGAAGAAATCCTCAAAAAGAAAGACAGGCATGAATATTTATGCCATTATGCATTTTTGATGTATTTATAATCATGCACAATGTATGAGTTGGTCTTGTCGTGTCATGATGTGTTATCAGAAATGGATCGTCACAAGCTGTCACATTCTGCTGCCGTCTAGCTGAGGGTGCGACTTGGCAGGCGCCAGACTGTCTGGCATGAAGTTTGTGTCCTTAATTGAAATTGCTGCACTTGGCTCTGGCCCACTGAGCAAGTCTTACAAATGGCATGTTTCACCTGTCAGCTGGAGGGCAACCAGCCCCCCCCGCCCCACCTCCCACCCCCCGCGTTGTGTGGCGGCCACTCCTATCCAGCTTCTTGGTGCTGATGTCTCACTCTATGAAGCAGTTTGTGTTGCTCTGTCAGCAGAGCACTTAAGTGCGAGGACCAGCTTGGTGAAGTTGAACACTGTAAGACACTTGTAGAGGTATTTCCTGATAGTAAATGATCATCTTATTGGATTTATTTCTACTGTGAGGTTTCAATCTTGGCTCTTGACACCTATTAATCAGCCGGGATTCTCGGATACCTGCCAATTTGGATCAAAAATGGTTGATACAATTGGCATGTGTCCCATTGAATCTCAGACAAACTCCATCAATAGCCAATGAGAGCTGAGTCCTACTACTATACTGCAATGACGTAATTTAAAAAGTAGTTTCACTGATTCAGAAGGTTTCTTGTGGTGATAAGCACAATGACTCTCTCTTCAGTTTCTCATGAACAAAGCTTACTGATTAAACTTGCGCAAACAATAGCGTGAGTCCTGAGAATGTTGTTGCTCACCTTCAGTTCACTTTGCAAAATGCATGAAACCACGCTCAGCTCATTTTCACACCCACTCCTCCATCCAGAGCTTTGTACTTTTTGTTAGTCTACAATGTGCACAAAACAAGTGAGTTTGAGTGATGGTTCTGGGGTTGTTGGAACTCGAGTTGAGTAATGTTTGATGCCGGTACTTCGTCAAAATAAAATAAGATCATAACATCGGCGTTACTCCCACAATTCCAAATGACAAAATCTCTTGTAGTATGTATTAGCTTTGCAAAAAAAAGTGTTGCGGTAGGCTGTGAGGTGTTGATGCGGGGAATGAGGAGGTTGGGGAATATTATAAATCTGCAGATGCAGACAGAATTTTTCCTGGAATAACACAATTTAATGGCATTCAATGTACATTTTTCTTTAATTAAAGAATAACTACGGCTGATGATTTTCAAGTCAAGGTCTGTGAATTCTCACTGGGCATTGGGCCATGCGCAGAAGGTAATTAACTCCTAACCGTGTTGATGACTGTTTGTTTTAGTTCAGCAGCCCCTCTCATTATGACAATCTAGTAGGCAGGCACACCATTTCCCCGCATCTGTGTAGGTGCAGTGTGTTTTTGTTAATTAATCGCCTGAGGTTTTCTTTCTTTTTCTTTTTTTTTTCTACAGTGAGAATCTCAGTTTCCTCTGCGTTGGTGCTGAATCAGTGGTTTTGTGCTCTGTGTAGTTAATGATGCTATATTGGTTAACAGACAAAGAGGTGGCTCTAACCAAACAAGTAGGATAACTGACGGAGATGGAAAAGGATCTATATTTAGTGTTAGTAAAGCTGTTTGTGTGGGGAGGAAGTGGGTGCACAGTGCAAGCATGATGGTTGATTACACGCCTACACATATCACCCATTCTTGCTTTCCTTGAGGCTGACAACCAGCAGTCGTAAGAGACAGGATTTATTGCGTTATGTCTCGACTGAAGCAGTTATGAAGCTAAAAGGAAGCCTGACCAGGTGCTTGAAATAAATGTACGTATATGTTCAAATTATAAAACACTACAAGCTGGACCACATACAACATTTGCTACTTAGACAAATACACCTATACACTGATTTGATGCTATCTTTGCGGTTCATTTGACAAAGATTTGTTCATCACTGATCGTAAAGTTTTTTGTGCAAGTCATTATGTAATTTCTCAAGCAAAAATGAGAAAGATTTTCTGGATCCAGCTTCTCAAATGTGTTGATTTGCTGCTTTCCTCTATATGAAATCATTGTCAATTGAATTTGTTTTAGTACTGGACTGTTGTTCGGACAAAATGATCAGTTTGAAAACATCGACTAGGACTTTGAGAAATTGTAATGGCCATTTTTTGCTATTTTATGGCGTTTTATAGACTAAATGATGAACTGATTAATCTAAAATAATAATCAAGACAGCAATCAATCATGAATATAATGATTAGTTGCGGCCTTAGTTTCTTGACTCTGTCTTTGACTTTTTTCTTCGTGTGGTAATTTCACAGACAGTCCGTCTGTGTTTCACAAAGCATCCAGATACAGAACAACCCGGCACAAAAAGCTGTGCCACGGCTGAGACTTATCCACCGGCCCTGTATTCATGGTGAAAACTGGCCTCTAATGTTTTCCTGGTGTGAGCTTGCATGTGCTGTGTGTGGGTGGAGGGCTGGGATGTATGGCTGGAATGCTGGAAGGGAACTGAGTGACAGGTTGGGACTTTGGTAGGTAGGCGGGGTAGGGGAACATGTCGTCTGTGACATCACCGCCACCCGAAGGCTCGGCCCGGGCCAGCTGCCTGCTGCAAAGGTGGAGTTTCCTTCCTGCTGAGCTGACCGGGGCTGAGTGTGGCCTGACCCACCTTGCCACCAACATCTAAACTGCACTGCAGCTCGGTTCTGCAGGCTTTTGGATTTGTCTGTTTTATTTTGTTCTCTTTTTTCCTAGTGATCTATCACTTTTGCTTCTTTGTACAGTGTGCTTATGTACGTAATCTTTCTTTTATATTGTTGAGTTGGGACACCTTGGTTTGATAGTCCACTTTAAATAGCCTTTGATTTGACTTTGATGAGCACAGGCGAAAATCCAAGGATGTTAATAATCCTGGTTTTACAGCTCAGACATACACACGCCCACAGTGGTGGTCATGTCAGCACTGGCCTAATGATTGCCTAAGTGGAGCTAGAGTTTGTTCTTAGGTTTTTTTAGCATCATTCCAAGCTCCACGCAAAGTACAAGTTGTTATACAGCAAGTTGGCTCTGTTTAAATAGTAATTTACCTCAGCTTGTGGGTAGCTTGTGCTGCAGTTAGATAATTTATCTGAGAGGAGGACATTTAGCAGTGAATGTTTTAAGATATAGTGCACACAGGCCACTGTGGACCATCTGTGTGTGTTGGAGTGTGTGTGTGTGTGTGTGTGTGTGTACAGTCCAAACTACACTCACACTTTAAGAATTGAGCTGTTGACCCCCACTGTGAGTGTCAGCTGTCTCCTCATGACAGCTGTCCAGTGTTTTCATGGAAATCTGTCTAGGAATCCGTCTGCCCCCTCAGTACATACCTGTGATAGTCTGGTAGATAACAATAAGAACACCGACGTCACCGCTTATCTTGCAAATATGTTGGATGTCATCTGGAATCTTTCCTTGCTTATGTCAATACAATGCTCGAATTTCTGTATCAATCCCAAATAATGAACATAATTACTACAGCTTTTTAGTTAGTTGACAAAGAGTGCTTTGATAATCAATTTGTCTTTTCAGTCATTTTTCCACCAAAAAACACATCAAACATCTCTGGTTTCAGCTTCTCAAATGTGAGGATTTTCAGTTTTTTTCTCTGTTTTTTATCATTTTAAATCATTGACATAAGTTTGGGTTTTGGACTTTTGGTCGAACAAAACAAGACCATTTAAGACGTCACCTTGGGCTCTGAGAAACTGTGATGGCAATTTCTTTCACATTTTTTCACATTTTATAGAACAATTAATCGATTAATTGTAAAAAAAAACCAAAAAAACCCAAAACACAACAATTTATAATGAAAATAATCATTAGTTGCCCTAAAAATTATCAGTATCTTAGTAAGAGTATAAATATGTTCTTTTCCTCAAACCCTTTTTTGGTAGATGTAACAGCAGTGCTTTGTGTTCTCTTAACAAAAACATCCATTCAAGAACTTTGCCATAATCAAATTATAAGTTATGACTTTAATTAGGAAATATTTGATCAAAGAATATGTAAAACACAAAAAACTGACAAAACATTCATTCATAACCTCCGAGACAGACTTTAATACTTGGCACGTTTTGATCAGTGGTCTAAAAGTACTGAAGTTTGATACCCAGCAGGTGGTGGACTCGTGGGTGCTGTTGCTCCCCAAAACCCTGAGGCAGCTCTACTTGACTCATACAGCCTGATTCATTCTGTTTGAGGAGCCTGTTACGTCTGATGAAGTCATGGACTAATATAAGGATTTATAGGTCATATTACTGGACATGACTCATGCTGGCTTATGTCACATAGTTATTGGTAGTCCTCCTGAGTCATGTTGCACTCCCTCACCTTGCCCACCGCTCCACCGCTGCCCAGCTGAAGCCCGGCCAGGCCGAGCTACAGCCCTGTTAGTGCTGGCTCTGGTGCTGCTGGCACTGCAAAACAGCCTCATCTATCACGGGAAACGGCTCTGAGAGAATCAGCTCAGCCAGAACAGAGCTCAGCAGCTACACTACCCATGCATGCGGAGGGAGGGGAGGAATAGCCAGAGGAGTGCGGCACTCAATGCGGCTGCCAGTGGTTGACAGAATAGGAATAAGAGGTTGACGGGAAGCTGAGGTCACGTGCTGAAGCTACGGCTGGGAGAGGGGTGGTAGTGGTGGTGGTGGTGGGAGGGACAAGAAACACAAGCAGCTTTTTTCCCCCTCTCTTTCTGTCTCTGTCTGGTCGTCTCAAGGCACACTGGCAGTGCAGTGCAGTAAAGCACGTTTGAGGATACACAGTAATACTGATGAATTATTGAACAGTGGTGAGTGGATGTGACATAGGCCAGCATACTTGCATGCTGCAGAGCGACAAGAGAGTGAAAGGGAGATATTACCTGCAACAACAGAGAGCTGCAGGTGAGAAGGAAGAATTTGTGTGCAGAGGATACAAGAGGCAATAAGTTGGAATTATAAACATTCACATAACAAATTTAGAGCTTCGCCACCACTACTGATGTTGACATTTGAGAGTTAGAAAAATCAGATGACAATATATTGCCTAATTACATAAACACTAAACACAAATATTTCTGATCCCATGAATTTGGTTATTTGGACTGAGATATAGTATGTTCTTTTTATAGTCAGTGCCTTCTGAACGACAGTGTGTAATGGTGATAGAGCTGCAACAATTAGTTGATTGACAGAAAATTAATCAGCAACTATTTTGATAATGTTTAATCATTTTAGTCATTTTTCAAGCAGAAATGCCAAACTTTTGCTGGCTCCACATTCTCAAATGTGAGGATTTGATGCTTTTCTTTGCCATATATGATAGTAAATAGTTGGGAAAACTATAACAAGCATTTTTCACCATTTTCTGACCGTCAAAACGATGAATCGAGAAAATGGTCGGCATATTAATTGATAATGAAAATAAATGGCGTAAATGGCAATGCAGTTTCTAAATGGCCTCAAACACATCTAAGGCATTTCTGTACTGCGCTTGTTACTTATCAGCCAGCATATAAGCCCATACTAATAAAGTCAATTGGTAATATTGTTCATGCAGATGTATCAGTATTCTTTAATCAGAATTAAGGATGTGATTTGTCTGTTTCTTTTTTCTGATCTGAATCAGCTGTCTCTACTCCAAGAGTCCGATGAGACATTCAGTACACATAATGCTAGCTCTTTCTTCTGTCCCTGGCAGGCAAACAACAGCAAATAAGCAGTATACGGCCTCTGTCATTGTGTGAAACAACACACAGTTTCACACACAAACAACATGACTGTAACTGTAAAAGTGTCATTTGGCCTGTTGTTAGAGCGACAGGAAATCTTGTCTGTATTTTGTGTTCTCGTGATCGCTCTGTGTTTTAGGGTGTTGGTTTGACATTCGAGCACTCCCCTCAGCTGTCACCACTTAACTAGTCCCCGAGGAGAGCGAGAACTACAAAACATGGGAAAAATGTAAAAAATGCATGACTCCTCCTCCTGCCGGCTCCCTGCCCCCTGGCCCCACCCTTGCAGTTTAGGTTACTAGGAGACCAGATATTGGCCCCTGAATGAAAGAATCAAAGCCCTCAGGAGTGAGTGGTGTGACTCTTGCAGCTGAGGAAACGTCTTGTAAATGTGTTATTAGCATGAAAACCAGCCTGCTGTCTAAACCTAAGCAGCAGTTGTTGGGCGAGGGAATATTTACTTCACAGTTTTTGTGCAAGTGTCTGCAGACAGTGTGTTTACCTCCTGTCTGCAGTACGGTAGTAAAGGTAGAGGTCAGTAAGGCGGTCTGTGCTGTTTCAACCAAAAACACAAGGACAGAGTGGTTGTTTGCTTCTTTTTGAAGCCAGCTGATTTTAGTCTTCATAGCTGTGTCCCAAATCTGCAGCACACACTCATTTTGAGCAGGATTTCAGTAAATGCAGTAATGTGTTGACGCTGGTGACAAAATAAAGTATACTCAGCAGACTAAGACGTAGATTTTTGAGTGTGCTGTTGATGGACGCTGTTCTCCCACAATACAATGCACAAAAGAAATGGAAGAGCTGCTCACAGCTGCAGTAAAATTAATTTTGGGTAGTGCTGAGAAATCTCCAGGAACAACTTAGAAAAACAAAAAAATAACCAATAAACTTTTGTAAAAACATTTTGTTAAGTGTAATTGGCAGTGCCTTTGCACGGCGCACCTATTGCTTCATTTCCTGTTAGTATAAAACAGTAAAGCATGTTGGTTTCTTGTGTGTTCCCTGCAAAGATCAGTATATAGTGAATGTTGTATACAGCTACTCAATCTCACATAATGCAAAGACCCCAGACATATTCACAGTTTCTTCTCTCTCTTTTGTCCTTCTTCTTTCTCTCCCGCAGTCGTACTTCGTCACTGACTATGACCCCACAATTGAAGACTCCTATACCAAGCAGTGTGTGATTGACGAAAGGGCGGCCAGGCTTGACAGTAAGTGCACTTTGCTGAACAAACATGACCAAAGTAAATACGCGCACACAAAGACACACACGTAGGCTATTTGTATGTTTCTATTGCATTGTATTGCACTTGAGGAATTGACTGCCAAGGTCTGTTTTGCCGCAAGTTATTGTATGTGTTGTGATTTGCGTTGATGTGTGTGTACACGCTCTCTAGTCCTCGACACGGCTGGACAGGAAGAGTTTGGAGCCATGAGAGAACAATACATGAGGACAGGGGAGGGCTTCCTGCTCGTCTTCTCAGTCACTGACAGAGGAAGGTGAGTGACAGTTCTCGTCACATGCAAGCTCACAGCCACACGCTTCCCCTCTCTGCCTTTCTCTCTTTCTTTCTGTTTGCACATCTCTGTTTACTGTTCACAATTACACACTCTCTTTCTCTCCTCCTCTGCCTCTCACTCTACTAAAACCATAAATCTTGCACCGATACTCTCACTTGTTGCCGCTTGTACTTCCGGTCCCTCTTGCTGTTGTTCTTTTTGTCATTTTCTTCTGTTCTCAACACTTCCTCCCTCATCCTGTTCTCTTGAATTCACTTATTCGTGTACCGTAGTTTCTATTTAAAGCTGATATCTAGAATATTTCCACATGTAATGGCGCAATCATATAAAACAGTCTTTCAGTATTTCACTCTGTGTAAACATCACATAGAGTTGGAACAAGCCAGTACAGAATATACAGTATATGATACTCTTAAATAGTGTGGAATAAGATGATGTTTCCTAATTTAAAGCTAAAATCTTAAGGATTATGAATTGTAATCCTTAAAATTTCAGTGCTGGTTGATTTGGTGACACTTGTAGTAACCGTGGCAACAGCATTTAATGCTACAGCAAACACTCGATCTGCTACTTTGTCAGAAATAAAACAGAAAAGAGATTGGTGTATCTGTTTATGGCACAACTATGCAAACTTGGATTGTTTTAATAAAGTAAAGAGAGTGAACAGATTATCAGTGAGATAGAATATCGCTGGATTACATGCATGCATCATTTTCCTATGAGTTCCTTGAGCTTAAGTAGACAATCTGAAGGCAGCCCAGGAATGGCGGACTCCGCCACTACCAATGAAAACTACTGTATAGAGAGATAATTACTGAATGTTAATACTTTAACTGGCTTTTGTAGAAAAAATACAGACAATAAATAGTATGAAAAATGGGGTTTGATTTCATGAAAATCTTCAAAACTAGATGTGAAGTGGTTAAAAAGGTTTGATTTTCAGTGATTTTTACTTTTATGTGATGTATGAGGGCTTAAGTCACCTTTAAAATATTTTTCACATTACAATATCGTATTCTTCCTGTAGTCACTCTGTCACACCCCATCCTCCCCGTCTTTGTGTCCCTGCCCAGCAGTGCAGTGAGCTGCATTCCCCTGCCCCCACCCACAGCCCCCTCCCAATGTTTATGTTGTAAACAGTCTTTCCTTCCTCCATTTATATTAGTCAAGTCTTTCCAGATTTACTATGTGCTCACCAAGCTGTCTGTGGGCCCGTGGCTGGAATGCTGTCCTGGGTTTGTGGTTGCATTCTGCCTCTTTTTTTCCCCCCAGATTGACATTTTTATTTGCTATTTGGTTGAAAAAGTGCACATGGCATTTATATTATAGTGGTAACGGTCAGGTCAGTGCACAGAGCAGAGCCTCAGACAAACACATTTTATGTTTCTCTAATAGTGTGGCTGACTTTTCCCTCTCTGCTGACATGCTCAACCCTTCAGTCTGATCCACAGTGGTGATGACCCCAACTTCTGGGTGATGGGTGTGTTTGTGTGGGTGGGGGGTCATGTAGCTACATTGCTATGCCGCTTGCATGTTCATTTTTAGATGAATGTAAGGTAAAACACATTATATAACCTGTTTGTGCAGGAAACACCACATAACACCATGTGATATGTTTTACAGCTTTGAAGAAATCTACAAATTCCAAAGACAAATACTCCGAGTGAAAGACAGAGATGAATTCCCTATGATCCTTGTAGGAAACAAAGCAGATCTGGAACTACAGAGACAAGTAAGTGCAACCGATTGCAGAGATCTGAACCCACTGACTGGCAAACACACACCCTGTTTGATCATCTCAAACAGAAGAGATAATATCACCCAGTCTGGAGGAGTCACATTTGCATATTTGAAAGTGGAAGCAAGCGTTGCAGCTGCAGCTAGCTGCTAAGATAAAACAGGATGTGAGTGAGTGAATAAGAGAGAGGCTGTAGAAATGCTGGTGTCAGGAGGGGAGGATGGATGGAGAGAAAAGGGAGTGTGATGAAATGATGAATTTTCTGGCTGTTGGTATGCAGTGGCTCATCACTTCCTGCAGTGAATCCACACCACCCCCTTATGGTGAAAAGGAGCCTTACAGGCAGATATAGCTAATTACTGTCAATGGGTTTTATTCACTGAAATCAGCATTTGGTATTTCAAGAATCATGTGACACAAGCTTGTGATGTTTTATTATTTTATTCTATTTATAAGAGATATGTAGATGCTAGAGACATTATATTTGACAACATTATAGATAATGATGATAACTTACTACACATAACCTAATTAGCTTGATGGTAGCTCTGTAATAGAAGCCTAAACTTAACATAACATAATAACACTTTAAGTGTAAGTAATAGTATATTTATTTTGAACAGATTTTTAGTTTAATCTATTTCTTCTTCAAACGTTAGTCAGTATTTCTGTTAACTGGTCTGTTGCTATCCGGGAATATAGTCTAGCTTTGGACATAATTGCTTTTTGCATTATTCAGATCCAGATTATATGCACAGCTGTTTCAAAAAGAGGGCGGAGGCAGATTCGAGCTGTGTCTCAGATGCATACATACTAACTTAAGTGTGTAGTAAGTTTACACTTGAGAAATTGCTTCATTTTTGTTTGTTGATAGACAATATTGTCCCACGGTGCACTAAGTAACAAAAAGGAAGAAGCTCCACAGGGTTGAAACAAATGGTATATGATATTATGAAGGCTCAGGGGAAAGCCTGGTCAGAGGACATTTTGTGACAAATTGGATGGAAATTAAAGTGAAAGAAGTGGTGGTGTTGGAAAATTTGAGCGTAAATGTACATTTTAATACTGTCGTGTTTGAATATGTTTTTAGCTGACAAACGGGGCTGAATTGGAAAATAAGTTCTTCTTTCAGTGTTATTAAGGGTCACTTTCACTTGAATGTGAAAGTCTGAACATGTGTGGTATGCAGTGCATACTGAATTCTGCATACTGAGTCATATGCACTAATGGTATGTAGTACTCACTTAGTACTATAGCAGTATTACAGTAAATACTGCAGCTTGGAGTTTGTTCTGTTAGTCTTATAATATCTATAATATCTAGAATAACTTAATTAGACTGATCATTACAAACTGGGTACAACAAATGGGACCATGACAATTCTGAAATTTCTAACTGTGGATCTGTAGACTATATTGAGAATCAACACATCATGAAGCCGACGCTCAAAAAGTAATAGACTGTGCACACTTGAAAATTACATTTTATTAATGAACTGAGGCCAAAATCCAATAGGAGCTTTAGTTCCAGCAGCTATTATCTTTTGTGGTTATAGCTTTATTCGTTATATGGTCACTTAAGTTGCAACAGGAAGCCTTAAATGACTTAAAAGGACTTAACACATAGACACTCAATTAGTAAAGGGGTCCACTTTGGCTCACACTGTAACATTTTAGTCTGGATGCAGTTTAGTCACTGTGTTACATTTAAGACGAGTATGAGCACAAACAGCGTATGTTATCTCACAAACTCACATTTATCTTACTATCTTATCTTATCTTACTCACATATATCAAGTCAAATTCCTTGTATGTGCAAACCTACTTGGCAATAAATTTGATTCTGATTCTGATTTACATTGACATGACATTTGTTGTTTTGAGGGATTGTGGAAAATGCTTTTACATGTGCTGGACCTCAATTTACATTCAAGTTTCAGCCCATCATTATTCTCTTCTTCTGCCTCAGGTAACCCAGGAAGAGGGCCAGCAGCTGGCCAGACAATTGAAGGTCACATATATGGAGGCTTCAGCCAAAATCCGTATGAACGTAGACCAGGCTTTCCACGAGCTGGTTAGAGTAATCAGGTAGGTTATTTATAAAGGCATCTTTTTACATATTGTCCTCATGTGGATCTTTCTGTGACTCAAATATCTGGTTTTTCAAAGGTAAACAGTGGCTGAAAAGATGAATATTTAGTCACTCCTACAATAACTGTTAAAATAAAATTATAAAATAATGCNNCTCTCTACAGTCAGCTAGCCAATAAAGGCAAAAAATGACCCCCAAAAATTATTTTAAAAAACCATGACTAAATAAGCAACAGTCAAACTTAAAGTTTTGAATAAAAAACATCTTTAGGTATTATTTATGAAGTTTGACACTCAAAAACTTAATGAAGATTGGCTTGATTAGTCTGATTTAATTAGTCAGATTTGATTGACAGTCGCCTGGCAACATGAGCAAACAACTCTGTGCTTGTCAGGGCCTTTGAAAGCAATAATGAAGACACTGAATTTTCCGTTCATCATTTCTGTTTTAAAAAAAAGAAAGAGACAGTCCAGTGTGTCATGATGGTTCTGCTCTCTCCCAACGCCCAGGAAATTCCAAGAGCAGGAATGTCCACCGTCGCCAGAACCTACAAGAAAAGAGAAAGACAAGAGCGGCTGCCATTGTGTGATCGTCTGAGTCGGCCTTATCACTGTAACTCATGCAGCTGCTCTCTACCACCCCACCCACTCTGCCTGACATCACATCCTCAGTGGATGACTGACCGCTGCCTTCTCCACGTGCATGACTTCAGACAGCCTTTTCTGAGATACTCTGACCAGGAACTGCTGTCCCCAGGACATCACTATGGACAACTGACAATGCCAAATTTTAACACCACTCTACCTTCAGCCGTAATCTAATTCACACGAGAGAGTCCCAACACTAAACATTGCCTTCTAAATCAGCCTGACAAATTAATGTTTTGTACTCTGAAGGACTTCTCTTGCCTTGTAGTGACATTTGTACTTGCTACCGAGATTGAATGAAAACTATATATCCAGAATGTTAATAAGTTTCTTTAGTTTCCAGTGTCTGACCAGAGCAGAGAGATTATCTTATGAAGCTTTGTGTATGTTGTGCCATATCCACCTTTACTCCCATGTGCTAATCTGCTACTGTACATATGTGACATTTGTTGTGATTTTCAAAGTGTATTTCTAATGACCTATTAAATCACCACAGTACAGTGTGTGAGGTTGAGTTTGGTTTTACATATATGAAAGTGAATATATAAGTATGTATATAAATATAATGCCTAGACAGCCCTTAAAGCTACAATGATAGAACTTTTTGGCATTCTGCAGTGGATTCTTTACTTTGTCTGTGGTTTCTGCTTTCATCTCAATTGCCAAATATGGAGTGTCTACTGTATTTGATTTTTTAAAAGTCTTATAGATTGAAGGATTCTTATCCTGTGCCATCTCTTCAATGTACCGAAAGTAGCAAATTTGTCTGAATTTCTTTCCTCGAAGGTGGCGATTCAGTCAAAATTGGACATCATACATTGTTTCAGATTTCTAAGAAGCAGTAGATAAATTTATTGGTAGCGCATTTGTGTATCTCTGACAACTAACATGATTTCAGATCAACACACTGAACACTGTATGCTCTATATTCAACTTTTGACAAGTCATGTTAACAAATCCATTTGTTGCTAATCAAGAAGCTTTCAGAGCTCAGTTCAGTTCAGATCATTCCAGTGTAATGCATCTTTTCTGTCAAACATTATAGTCTACAATATAGATCAAATAACTGTTATATCATTCCAGTAACACAGTGGCAATGTATTTGTTTTGTGTCCTTGAATTATTCTGTCACATAACTTTTTCCCCCAATGGTCTGTCAGTTGGAAAACCAGACAAGTGGAAGCATTGAGATGCACATCGTAAAAACAACCGTTCTCCAATGGGACACGAACTCACCGGACCTGCCACCTGTGGAGCTATCGTCACCACAGACACAAAAATACTGTTCTGCCTTCCCTTTCCACTTCTGTACTTCTGTTCAGGCATACAAATGAAGTACTGCAGTTTGTTTTTCATATCATCATCTTGTAATATAAACAACAAGAAAATCAGATGATGGAAGTAATGGACTTGATTAAATGTTTCTACTCTACTTTTATACATTATTTTCTTATCAAACTAGTTGACAAGTATTTTTATATGTTTATAAGTGAATACACGTTCACAGCACAGCTGTGTATATATGTAAAGAGGAGTATTTAATTTGAAAAAAAAACTCTTGATTATGTTAAACTGAAGATGACTGTTGGCCCGAATTTGCAAAATTGGATTCTTCACCCAGATGTGACCGAGAATGTTTTTTCTTATTGTGGCTTAGTAACGGAGAATATATTTATCTTGAGGTGTTCACCACCTGCTCAGCGTGTAAAATGCCAGGTCAGGTGGGAGAGGGTTTTAGAAATGATTCTGGTCTTGACATAGGAGCTTTAAACCACACAAATGAATTATTATGATCACTGAGATTTGAAATACCCACTTCCCTCCCATCTTATTGCAAATCCTAGTGTGCATCCAAATCATACTGTTTTTTTCTTTTTCTTCCATATCAGTGTCTTTTGCCCTGTGTGTAGCTTTTGGTGCTAAAATAAAATCTGTCATTGAGCCAGATGGGGTAGAGAATCTTTCTTTTAGATTCAAAAACCAGCGCAGACCTGAATCTTACATACTGAGCCTTGTCAGTGAGATTTAACACTGCAGTCTATCTGTGATGCAGCATCCCATCATTATTCACAGTATGACTCCAGCTGGTGTTAAATCATCAATATAACCACTCATATCTCAATCCAACAAGGACTTTCTGAAATACATCTCTTTATGATCCTGTTGATTAGTCCAGATCTACTTTGGTTTAAGTTGCACATAGACTGCATTTTTCTCTTTCAGTTCTGTTTGTTTTCTTTTTGTTTTGGGACCACATTTATTGGAATTTCTGAATTCCCAAAAGGCTTTGGGCTTATTGCTATATTTTACTGCCACAGCAGAGGTCTACTATATAGGAGAAATACAGTATTTTTGGGAGGCAATGTTAAATTACATTTTCTGCTGCTAACTGTGTTCAAACCATAGACTGTATACATATATTTATATTTATATACAGTCTATGGTTCAAACACCTATCTTGGTCAGACCCTCAAATTACCTACCTACAGTCTTCTCTCTGCCTCGTCCAAATTACAGCCTTGGAGAGCAAAAGTGGACAACAAAAATATATATGAGGTCTGATTAGTGATAGTACTGACAGATACTGACTCATTAATTCCATCAATTCCCCCAGGAGCTACAGAGTTTGAAAAAGCAGTAAAATGCTTAACAAAACCCCAAACTGTATATTCATTACATCAGCCCAGTATTGTTATGGATGCTTACTAAGAGAAAAACATACATTCTTCCATCAGTAGAGTGTGGCATAAAAATCTAATTCCAGACTCTCAAGTGGATGGCTGCGAATAAAAAATCTTAGCATCTATTGTTGGCACACTTGCCTGTCTCAGGGTATCTTGACACACAATGAACCCAAACCAATAATCAGTCTAATTCACATACCTGTGTAAAGGTGAACCCGATACATGCAAACACATATTTGACCACAAGGGGGTTGTTTTGATTAAGGATATGTCATTAAATGCTTGAATCACTAGGGGTTAAAATATAGAACGCATAACATGGAGACATGCGGATGGATTAAAAGAAGAACATGCATTCAGTAAGGTGTTGGGCCTTCATGGGCAGCTTCAGTGCTCATTGGCATAGTTTCTACTAGTCTCTACTGAAAGGATGAACATCGTTCTTCCAAAATATCATATTCCTTCATTTTGTGTTGTGATGATGGTGGTAGAGAGTGCTGTCTAACATGTTAGTCCAAAATTTCCCAGTGGGTGTTCAGTTGGGTTGAGATCTGGTGACTATGAAGTAGGTAGAATAAGATTCACATAATTTTCATCCTTGTCAAACCATTAGAAGTAAATCCTGACTACTTTATCTTTGATTGTAGGGGATTGTCTAAAACTCACTCCGATGGTTCAGTAAACACAGCACATAGGGCATCATAATGTCCCAGTTATCCCTTACAGTGTGTGTAATGTTGACAGCCATTCTACTAGTGAAAACAAGGCTTCTCTGCATGTTCCTGTCTTTTATCTGATAGCAGGTCATTCCTCTCCAGCTGTGCTTTGAATCCTTTGTGAATGGTTTTGCATTTAGAAGGAAGACCATGTGCATTGGCAACTTTTGTACATTCAAACATTGCCTGAGATTATATTGCACTGCGAGGGCTGCAGACAGAATTTTGAAGCATAAACATCTGGTGATTCAAACAGACTCAGTACCAGTGTAATCACAGCTGGACCAGGATGGGTGAGACAATGAAAAAATTAAGATTAAACACCAAAGGTCCATCAAGGTCTCAATCCAGCTGTACGTGTGGTGTGAAACACTGTACTATGTGTAAAGGAAGTACCAACAATCCCAATGCACTCATCATTATCAGCATTCCAATCAGTAGGATTTACAATGTTTATTAATAGCACATATGCCATTGTTTGTGTATTTTGTGAGCATCAAGATCTTGTGGTGATGTTTTATTCTTTGACTTATCCTCAAGATCTTCAAAATGCTATGTTCATCAAATCATAGTGACATGTGTGATATTTGCTCCTTCAAAAAGATGAACATGGAAAGAGAAAATGTATTCATTAGCGGAATATAGGTGTCCTCCAGCTTTGGCTGTAAAGACAGAATACAATAGACAAGAGAAGATGAAGTACGTATGGGAAGGTTGAAGGACCTCCACAGCTCTAGTGTCCTTTATGTTCATTTCTCAGCTTGAATGAAAGATATTAGATCGTAGATGCTGGGGGTTTGCATAGTATTGAAATATCAACTCCAGAGGATTTCCAGAGCATGCCCTTTGCCCTCATTTCCACCCTCTCTCTCTGGATTGGTTCACCTAATGATAGGGTGTTTGAAAGGTCTCAATTTCTGCACAAAATCACAGTTGCCCAGACCAATTAATGACCAGCAGTCTTAACCTGCATGCAATAAGCAATGAGCTGTGTGTGTGGAAAAACATAGGCCTATTCTAATTTGCATTAAATGACATCCATGGCAAATTATTTGTTGAGAGTGCACACATCCACATACAATTTCATTTAGCATTTCAAAAAATAAAAGAACAGGACCTTGTATGTGGTCTGCAGCATAGCTATCTGCCTTTTTGTATTGATCAGCAACTGAGTGAAAAGGCTCAGTGTTTGCTATTGGCTATCAACCAGTCATGACATGCCAATAATCAGATATAACTAATCACACTTTCATGCATTGATGCGGCCTGTTTCATTAGACTGAAGTCTGTCCGAGGCTAGCGGGGATTTTGTCAGCAAAATGAATCAGCCTGAATGAAATAAATCAGCATCCGCGCGTGCACCGTGGGCTGACAGCTCGCGCGCCCCCTCTCTCTGTAGTGGTACAGCCCATAAGGAGAGAGCGTCTGGCTCCGCACAGCCTCCCCCCCTGCCCATTCACTTAACGGCGATTCCTCCAGTTCGTGTTTTGCATTAGTGAGGAAGGAGACGGAGAGAGGAGCGTTTACGCTTTGACTCTTTTTTTTTTGGCCGTCTCGCCACCCAGTCCAGTCCGCCCGCAGACATGGAGGGAGTCAGCAGCAACAGGAGCATGTCTTACAGTAGATGGAGTTATGACAGGTAAGCGAGCTTTCCCATAAAGACAAGTGTACGTTGTTTTCATCTTAGTCTGTTCGTTTGTACTGTCATTCCTAGGCCGGTATTGTAAAGGTTGAGGCTACAGCTTGGTGAGAGCCCCCCCTCCCTGCGCAATTAGTTGACAGGTGCAATGGATTTGGAAATGAGAGATGCGATGTGAGTGTATTAAGAAGCTTAAGCATCACACTGTGTCTGCTGGCAGATATATGGGATGCTGACTTCACTCTGTGTCTGTATGTACGTGGTGTAATCACAAAGATCCTGCCATCCTAGACAGCCCACCATCACCAAAACATTCCCATAGGAACAGGTTGAGTGTTTATATTACTCATTGTACTTTGTGCTATTCTTAGTCTGTTACTGCACAACACTCAATAGGTTTATCTATCTATCTATTGATGACCTGACATTTTACACTAAAAGTTTTGTGTGCTGGAGAAGTGACAATGTCCACTCACTGTGTAGGCTAAAAATCATCAGCACAGTTGTAGGAGTATCTGTGTATATAACAGCTGAAGTGCTTCAATCACAGAGATGGACTCATTAGCCAGGAAGTTTTGAAGGCCTTCTCTCGGCAGGGGCGGCTGTGATCAAGACCTCTCATTTTGGTACAAATTCAAACAGGCATGTGGAGTGTGAACACAGAGAGGGTAGATGATAAAAACCACACTGTGGAGACATGGTGGTCCTCAGCTTGACTGTAGCTGCATTTTTGAATTCTAATTTTGTTTTTTCTTGGAAGGAATTAAAAATATGAGCAAGCGGAGGCTTGTTTTCCCGAGGTGTCATTTATGACACGTTTGCATTTCATAAATAAGAATCATATAATAATAATAATAATCGTAAATGAACAAGATGTCCATTTTGTCTGTGTGTGTGATGTCATCAACATAATGTCGGACATAAGTGTGAATGAGTCAGTCAGTTTGTCAGTTCTTCTTAACATGGAGGAAAAGCACTGTAAGTATGTTCAAGTACACAGAATCAGATTATTAGTATAAATACAGTCAAATTATATGTGTAATACACTGGACACACATGCTATAGTACACAGATTCAATGCTTTGAGAGTCTCCAGTTAACAGAACAATTATTACAAATATCTCCAGGAATACTTCCTAGCCAACACACATCAAACCATACAGTTCTTCTCAGTCATACTCGGCCAATAATTTGGAATACAATGGATGGTTGGAGACACTGTTGCTGTATCATTGAGCACCAGAGGCACAGTAGTACAGGCGGTTTTTACCCTGACAACACTGTATATGTTGGCTCAGACAGTATAATTGGTATTCTGAATCTGTGCTTGGACATCCCAAGAGACTGCCGCTAGAGCCAGTGGTCTCTCAGCCTCCTAAGATTTCTCACAGCGCTGTGAAATAATATTTACTGTGTGCAACCAGTTATTGGCTGTAAGAGGTGCCGGGGTCTGCACATTAAAAGGAGGAGTATTGGAATATTTTTCCTGCAGAAAACCATTAGCTTTAGTTTTAGGGATCGACTTCCCGGTAAATCTTTCCCACATACAGGTGAACAGACTGTTTTTGGGTGTGATAAGTAGCCTCTCTGCTAATGTCCTGCAGTCATACCGGAGGATTTAAGTTAGACCTGACCATTTAAATAGACTCTTTGTTGCAGCCAAAATCAATCCAACCAAGACTAAACTGGGATGTTAATGTGACACTTTCTTGCCGGCATAAGACATTAGCATCAGGGGTCACATTTAGGTCAGTGGTATATACCTTTATCTCATTGAATTAATAGTCACGATTCCTTACTAAAACCCACACAAAATACAATACGGTTGCGATATTAGAAAAAAAGTCAGACTAGAAGCTCAACAAACCTAAAGGCCACCTCTGTGAGATCTGTGCAGTGTTTTTTTTCTTGTCTCTAGCCTGTGGCAGACAATTTGTAATATGTAGGAACATCAAAGAGACACGTGCATATGCCAATTCTTGTCAAAGAGTTAGGTCTCCAATGCCATGCACAGACTCTCTAAAGGGGAGGGGTGAAAATGACGAAAATGCATCTCTTCTGCATGTGCTAGCACACAGCCCACTTGTGTTGGAGGGTGAGTACATACATGCTGAAATATGGACATGTCTGTATTTCCCCAAAGCAATACCATGACAGCTATTACCCCTACACATTAATGGCTGTGCACACCTATGGTCCACCCACACAGGTTTTCACTTATTGCATGATTAAACCTTGTCCAAAGACTGTGTGGGTGTACAGACTGTGCTTGTCTGACCCTCATATTAGTTTTTGTTAGCGTAGGAGAGGCTACACCTTTATCTTTCTTTCTGGTTCATGAGTTTTGGTGGCCCCATGTAACTCCACCCAACGTCAACCTGAGCAGAGGTCTAATTAGCCAGAATGATTGAGAGCACCTGTGTGGGTGTTCTGGGCCTTTAAGTGAGATACTACATTAGTGGTGTACTTAGTTGTAGTAATCATACTCAAAAATATTCGTCCTGATATTCAAAAGAGGTTGTCCTTGATGATAAAGCTAAAGATATCTGAATGATCCTGTTTACAACTCTTAGTATTCACTTCAGCTGCTGAGCCAACATTAATGTTACAGTTTCAAGCCCTGGGTGTGGTCCTTATTCAGAGATATTAAGTTGATAAAAATTAAATTAGTAGATTTCAATCATGGCTACCTTGCTAGCTGTCCCATCTGAGACATCACACAATAGATGAGCCAGCCCCAAAACTGTCCCAGACAGGGTTCTACCTGCTAACTGAGCATAATGTTATGAACACTGGCTAGCAAAGTGAGTTTATTAGCCAAGTTTAATTTAGTAGTTTGGTCAAGTCATGGAATTAGCAACAGCTGATAAAGTCTGCCAGTAAAATGTGTTATTTCAGCTGATAGTCGACAGTTAACTTTCCCCTCTTTGGTATTAAATGCGGCCAACAAGCACCACGTTGAACTTTACAAACAAATGTTGACCATAGGGAATAAAACTGTTGGTCATCATGAAATTTGTTTGAAAATAAGGTTCAACTGTGGCTTTGACTATACATATCTCCCATATAATTTACACTGTCAAATCAGTGTGCAGAATCTTGCCAATATATTGATAATTGTTAATGAATATGCAGATAGTTATGTAACATTAATAGGCCTATTCATCAAAGACTCTCCTACAGATTCGAGTACAGCCATGTCTTACACGCAGCTGTCTTACCGAGGCATTGCAATTCATGGTGGAGCCTGTTCGTACTTAGACCTACAGTATGTACAATTACACTGTGTCCTGGCACCCACTCAGTCAACACTGTATCCTAGAGATGGAGGGGCAAGGTGGGCTGACAAGATACAATTCAGAGCCTACAGAGCTCAGAACAGAATCTCGTGTTTTTAAAGACAGAGGTTAATTTGAATTTCCTTGTGTACATTGTGTACATTGTGTTGTACATTGTGTGAAGCACTGGAAATTATACGTAGTAAGTTTCTTCCTTTTAAGTGATCCCACATTTGGCCGTAATCTGGCAAGTCAGCTTAAACTGTGTGTGGACAACGGCCGGATGGCAAGGCTTTTAGACGGATGCTGCACAAAGATTCTTGCTATCTGGGCTATTTCTTAAGCTCCTTGTACAAATGTAACTTTCAGCATTGCTGCGTTTTACACCCATCCATGGCCCTGGAGTCAACACCTTTACTTTTCTCAATTAGAATATAGAATATGAATATATGAATATCACATTTTAGTACTTGCTGCATCAGGGCAAGGCCTCAGTCCTAATATTTAATATGCTAGAGCACAATGTTTATGCATTCATTTGCCTACTCCTGTAACCTCGTTAGGGGTTCTGTTTTCCTTAAAAACTATAAATTTTTAATGTGTTTCATTTGGTGCCCGTTTATTTCAAAGTACAAAAATACACCTTTGACAAAGTGTCTTTTAAACCTTAAAGAAAATGGTAACACTTAACTTTAAGTCTCCCTATTTGATATCCATAAGCAGTACACAAACATTTAATAAATGGTTTATAACACACTATAATGCAGTTGTACGCAGTTATGAAGACATTTTTATGTGCTTATTAAAGTACGCAAGTAAGCAATTACAGCTTCTATGAAGACATATTTTATATTATTACAACTGTGTTTTACTATGTTGTCATTCATTATCTGTTCATACCTCCACTTAAGGGAGAAGTTAAAGTTATTGACAATACATTAATAGACACTTATATCTGCCTACGACTACATTATAGTGTAGAAGAAAGAAAGAAAATGAACAAACAGTGAAAAACCAAGAACCCAATAAAATGTTGAGTGGATTATTTTCCATGCAGCGTAAATTGGATTCCCCACATTTAAGTCTGTGCATATCATTAAAGGTAGAGAAATGCTGAAACCTTAAAGTTGGCCATGATTTGCTTTTTAATTTCTGTACTATACTGTCCTAGCTGATAAAATATCTTTAAAATGGTCTTATCCCTGCCATCAAAACCCCTGAAAACCTTGTTACAAAGTATTTCTTAATGGCATTAAGTATTTGTTACTAAATAAGCGAATATCAAAGACAAAATTTGGAAAAATACATCCTATCTAATTTTGATTCAAATGTTACTAAATCAATGTTGCTAAAATAAGACAATCATGAAGTATGAACATAAAGTCATTTTAACCTAATTTGGCATATTCAATTAACTTCAGTAAAAAATAAGCAAATGTTTAGCAGACATACAAACTTCCTGCTTCTCATAATCTCCTACTAATCTGTCAGTTTACACCACCTGTGAAGTGGGGACAGAAGAAAATGTACTGTAATTTCAAGTGGCCCGTTCCTCCCAACTGTCATCCCAGTCATCCCAATCATCCTAGCCAGCAGTGGTTCAGTGCACTGTTCTGCAAAAACATGTAGTAGTTTTGGATGTTTAAAACCAGACAAGCCAATGAAGTCACTTATCTGTTCAATAAACCACATTTATTACACATGAACTACAAACAATGATTCAATTTCAATTTCTTTTAAGCCTAAATGGAATTATTAATTTGTTATTAATTAATTATTAATATTATTTTAAGAAGGGTTAGTCATACTAAACAACAGCAATATCTATCTATCTATCTATCTATCTATCTATCTATCTATCTATCTATCTATCTATCAGTTCAAATTGGAGCCATGGTCTCACGCAGGTATTGTAGGGCCATTTGCCACCACAAACTATATCATCCCACGAGTTCTGCCAATCCTCCTGTTCAGTACGTCTCGGTTGGACAATGGTAACACAGACCCTGTTTACACTTGATCTGATCACTCAAACCACTTGCTAAGGTGGTCGGGGACGCATTTGACCGCATACCTTTTGTAGCGTAAATGCTAATGCGTCCCGATG